>OZ023274.1:1984323-2588429 GCA_964007475.1 Hybos culiciformis | reverse complement strand
GTGCCGAAGTTCATGATAGTCTTTAGTTTCTTGCAAAAAAAATTTTTTTGGACAATACGAACATTTAAATGCTTGCACATTGTTCAAATGCTTTCTACTATGCTGATCCAAACAATTAGCCATTGAAAAACGTCTTGAACAAAATTTACACACAAATTTATCACCAACTTCATGTCGCATTTGATGATATCGACATTGCTTCTCAGTTCGAAATTTAAGCCCACAAAATTTACATTTAAATTCACCTTTCGATATTAATACTGATTGTTGATTTGAACCTAATGCATGAGCCTCAATATCATGACTTGTACCATCATTAGTGAGTTTTGCACGCTTAGTGTCCGGAACTGTATCGTCAAAATTTTTTGGTTTTTTTCGTATTCTCTTAAGTATTGTTTTTAACCCTTTGTTTGTATCATTTGCAAGGTTATTACTTTCAGATTGATCATGTTTTTCAATATTGTCATTATTTTGACTTAATTCAACCGTGGGTATTTCATTTTCTTTATTTTTCGGTTTTTTAGGACACGGTGTGCCAATGCCGTGCTTCAGTAAATGTTGCTGTAATGTCCAATTATTAGCAAAACATTTTTTACCTAAAAAGAAAAATTAAAAATGAGCTCGGGACAAAATAGTGTAGTCGTTAAGTTTGCTTTTTAATTTAATAGAAGAACTAATATTCTGTGGTCTTAAAATAATCATAACTTAAGGCAACTCAAGCGAAATTAGAAAAAAGTATGAAGAAATTCATAAATATCGGAAATCCTAAAACTGAAACTAAGTGGTCAATTTTGATAACTGAAATAAAAATAAAGGTTTACTTACAAAGTTGACATTCAAATTTGGTTCCAACACGATGAAGCCGTTCGTGATACGATAATTTTTTTGTTTGTTTAAATCTCAAAGTACAATACCTACATTGGTATATTTTGCCTTCACCGCTTTCATCTTCAACAGTTAGATAATTATCTACATTTTTTGAATCATGACATGTCTTAGTATGATGTCGCATATCACGATAATTTGAAAATAATTCCGAACAATCACTTCGATTTGAATATTCACATTTTAGTAATCTATCACCAGTCTCATTAAGTTCAAATTTGTGAACTGTGTCTTTATGTTGTTCAAATAAATAACTATTTCCAAATAATTTTTCACATATTTCACATTTAAATTTCTCTCCAACTTCATGGATTTTCGAATGATATGCTAATTTTTGTTTAGTTATAAATACAGCATTACAATGTTGACATTTATATTGTTCTGGAACATTATTAATATGACTTTTTTTGTGTTCCAAAAAAATTTCAATATCCGGGAATGTTTTAGCACAAATACCACATTTTAAAAATTTATCATCATGGATTTGATATTCATGTGAAAGTTGAATACGTTTTCGAATGAATTCTAATTCACAGAATTGGCACTTGAAGACTAGAGAACCATAATGTACCCGCAAATGATCCTCAAATATAGCTCTACTTTATTCATGAAAGAATTAGAAAAAAAAAATTTTTTTTTAATTTAATTTGTTTTTTTTTTCAATATTTAACCTATGAAATTAAAAATTTATTTATTTATATAATTTGTTTAAAAAAGGTTAAATTGAAAAAAATTATATTTCCGAAATTTAAGCATTTAGAATACGGCGTTTTTCATTATAACAATGTAATTTGATGTTTCGACATCCAAACAAATAATTCTATAAACTACCTACACTATAAAAGTAACTTTAAAAAAATAAAATTAACTGACCGATTTGCTAATATACGTTCACAATAACGACATTTGTAACTTCTATTATTATCTGATATATTATCCATTTCAAAATCTGGTTCTGTCTTTTTCTTCTCATCTGAATTTTTATGAAAAAGTTCCTTATGCTCATCCAAATATTTAATACGAAGAAAGCCTCGTCCGCAATCACTGCAATGGAAGATTTTATCACCAGTATGGATTCGTACATGTTCTCTAAGTATCGTATTGCAAGAATAAAGTTTCCTACAAAATCGACAAGGAAAACTCGATCTCGTTTCGTCATTTTGTTCCCAGTCGTCGTGTTCTTTGTAATCAGGTCTAATTTTAGGAGTTCGTTTCAATGATTTAATTAATTGTCCTTCTTTTGGCTCTTTTGGTATTATTATATTCTCCCGAGGAACTAATTTTATTTCCAAATCTTGATCAATATTTTCATCTTGCTCCTTAAGTAAACCTACATTATCTTTAAATAATTTAATTATCTCAGAAAAAGTTAATTTTTTCCATCTATCATCATCACAACCGTCACCGTTTGATGGAATATCAATTATGGGTTTTTCGTCCAAAACTTTTGTACTCTTTTCTAAAAAAAAAAAGAAGAAAAAACATAAGTAATGTGTTTTACTATAAAAAGTTAATTGTTAGAAAAAATTGTTTGAATATAAATTTTTAGAATTTAGACTCGGCTACACAGTAAGAACGTTTAATAATTACCCGCGAATTTTTTTATTTCTTCTTCTTCTTCATCAATAATTTCATTCTCCTGAAAATCAATATGACTGAGAAATTCGTTAAATTCTGCAAACGATTCATCACAACAATGATTGCATTTGTAATATAATTTATTTAAATGTGCCTCCCAAATTATTTCGCCATAAGAAAACGGTACAGTATTTGGATTGATCAATAAATTTAAATCATCATCATAGTCTAATAAATCAAACATATCATTTGAATATTCTCTACGTGTTTCAGTAATTTCATCAGATTCAGTTTTATTGTGTTCGTGAAATTCGTTCAAATGCTGTTTAAATTTTTCCAAACTTGTCAATCGACATAAACATAATAAACATTGTAAATTTAAATATTTCATTTTTAAAATATAAATATCAGCTGCACTAAGCGTTTTCTCCATAATTGGTTCTGTTTTAATATGCTCAAATCTGTCGTCCGATATTTCAGATTTCATTGAAATTGTGTTTTCCAAATTGATTTCCTCCGAATCATCAATTATAATTTCCAAATTTTCAATTTTAATATCATCGATATTCATCATTTGTAATCTAATATCGGTGTTCTCTTTAGTTTCGTTGCATTTTGAAAGTTTGGTATCTCCTATGTTATTAATTTCTATTTTTGCCTCATTATCATCTAATGATCTCACAATAACTCCTAATTCTGATAAGCTGTCAGTTAATTGTTTTTCATTCTGTTGTTCCTCAATTTTAACAATTGATATTATCTCCGTTTTTATATTATCCCAATCGTCATTTTTGGAATTTAAATTCTGAACTTCTTCATTATTTGCAATCGAATATCCTGTTTCATCCAAATTAACTGGATTATTTTGTATTTTTATAATGTCCAATTTTTCATCGGATGAAGGTACAAAAGAATCTTTATTTTCGTCAACAGTATTTTCATGAGTTTCATCTTCGAATTCTGCAATCATATTAGATTTAGAAGTTTCCTGTAGTTTAACATCCCCCTCAACTCGATTATTTTCGGAATCATCACTTTCCCTTGAAGTCTTTAAATCCAGTAAAATTCCATTAAGCAAATGATTGACTTTGATGTCAACATCTTCTTCATTGTTCTAAAAAAAAACAAAAATTAATAATTTTTTATTTATCAATTAAAAAAAAAATTAATTAAACGTCAAGAAAAAAACACCCATATACCTACCGTTTCTACGATTTCTTGCTTTGTTGGTAAATGTACTTCATTAATTTCAGAGTTTACAGTTTTAGTGAGTTCTTGTAGCTCCTTTGCTTTATCTTCAACATCATTTGTTGCTGTTGGTATTTTCAGATGAAATTCAGAAGGACTATTTGAACCCTGGCATTCGTTCAAGTTGATATTCTTTTCACATTCATGCATTGATTTTTCTGTACCAATATTTTTGTCATTTGTTAGTTCTTTTTCCGGAATAATTTCGGATGGTTTAAGGCTATCATTTAAAGTATTCACGAATTCTTTTTTTTCGAATATTTCGTCAAGATCATCGATATTTAATGGTTTCGGTAAAATATTTTCAATTTCTAAAGAATCTTTGGGAATGCTATTTATCATATTATAAGTTGACATAATTTTTTCTTTTGATTCAACATTTAATGTATGATTTGCAATATTGGTTTCATTTAAATTATTAAATTCTGAATTTGTATCAAGAATTTCTTCATTATTTATTTCGATATTTTCAGTCAAGGAAGTATTCAAATTGGTTTCTAATTTCGGAATTAAAACCTCATTATTCAAACTAGAAAATTCTAAAATAATTTCTTTTGATTTTTTAGCATTATCAGAAAAGCTAGCACCTACAGACAGATCATTTGCCACATTTGCAGATTCAGAATCAATATTTTCAATTTTTGATATGTTATTTTCGTCTTTTTTATCATTTGCTTTGCCACTATTTTTTTCTTCATTTTCAAATACTTCTTCTAAATGACATTCATCATCATCTTTATTTTTACTTTTTCCTGATGTTAATTGATTGCATTTTTCAATCAATTTTTTTTCATTATTACTAGTTGAATTTTTATTGATTTGAAGATTAGTAGTAACATTATTAGATATTTTTTGATCACATTTAGGATTTTCAATAACTTCTAAATCTACTGCAGACTTAGTTTCTAATCTATCAATTCTATTAATTCTTGTTTGATTTATTTCTTCAACAAGAAAAATTTTATTTTGCATATTTTGATTTAATTGATCTAAAAAATTTACATCTTTTTCATTTGAATTTTTATTAATACTTTCAACATTTTGCTTAGGAACATTTGTAGAAGAATCATTAGTTAGATTATCGTGGGATTTAGAAATTCTATTTAAATTACAATATTTTTTTGCATCAACTGCATTTAATTCGAAATCATTATTAGACTCAAATAGATTTTCTTTTGTCGTCAATATTTTATTATTGGTCTTTTTAATTTCAACTCCTATTTCATCTGGCAAATCAATATTGTTGCCGCCGTTTTTATTATCATCTGAAGAACTCTCAAACGTAGACTCACCACTCGAACTCAATTCGCCAACAAAATTATCAAAATGTTTAGCTGCAGCCTGATCTGATTTAATTGTTTTTGTCCTTACATTGTCATTTGAATTTTTTACATTTCTTAAATTATTTTCAACTTCTTTTAGAGAATTTGTTGCTCCGCTTAAAACTATTAAATTTTGTTTAACATCTTCAACTGTCTCGTTGACCTGAGTTTTTTTATTAAAATCTTGATAATTTTGTAAAACAATATTTTCATCTCTTTCTTCATTGTTATCGAAATTAACTCCAGACGACTTTTCAAAGTATTCTGCTGATGTTTTAATAATTGTTCTTTCACTTTCGTCCTTATTATTCTCTACATCATTTTCAGACCTTTCATTTTCGGATTTTTCACCGGAATTCTCTGAACTTTGTGGACAATTTATAGGTTCAATTGTTTCATTTTCTGTCTTTTTACTGGAATTCTCTGAATTTTGTGAACAATTTACAGGTTCAATAGTTTCATTTTCGGTTTTTTTTGAGGAACTCTCTGAACTTTGTGGACAGTTTACAAGTTCAATAGTTTCATTCTCGATTTTTTTAGCGGAATTCTCTGAACTTTGTGGACAATTTATAGGTTCAATTCTTTCATTTTCTGTTGTTTTACCGAAATTCTCTGAACTTTGTGCACAGTTTATATGTACAATAGTTTCATTCTCGGTTTTTTTAGTGAAATTTTCTGAACTTTGTGGACAATTTATAGATTCAATTGTTTTATTTTCTATTTCTTTACCAGAATCTTTTTCTAAAAGACTTTTATGTATTTGATTAACCTTTTCTGTAGTATCTTCTGCTTGTGGAATATTTCTGTGTCCAATCAATTCATTCGTTTCACTTTCTCTTCTTTCAACAGAATCCCTTTCTCCATGATAAATGTCAGACCTCTCAGCAATATCTGTTGAACATTGTGGAAGATTTCTACATTCAATTGATTCAGCTTTTTCTTCAAGTTCTTCACCGACTTCATCTGAAGTTTCTGATTCCTCAGTGTTTGAATTTTCGTCATAAAATGGTTTAATGCCAAAATTATCATTTCTTCCCAAAATTATTGGATGATTTGATGTCATTTTCATGGCAGATCTTCCAAGAGATTGTTTAATTATTTCTGTTAATGTTATTTTACTGTATTCAACGACTTTCTTCTCTTCTAACAATTTATTCGGTTCCTTATCAATCGATTCTTTAATTTCTATGGGAATGTCCTCTGGCATACTTGTTTCATCATCATTACTTACAAAATCTCTTGATGAAATTTTCGCTGGAATTTGATTTTTACTAATTGATTTAGAGAAGCTTTCTTCCTTAGAACAACAGCTTATCGGATTTGAATTCTTTTCGCATACCTCGTCTAATATATTAATATTATCTGAGTTCAATTCTTTTTTTTCAGTCCTTTCAATATTGTTATCCTCACTAGATTCTATTACTAAATTATTTGCTTTAAGCTCTACGGTTTTTTCTACATCTATTTTAAGTTCAATTCTTATTTCATTTTTTTCACTCTTCGATTTCTCTTCTTTTTCTATGTTACTGCTATTTGCCTGCAACTGATTAAAAGAAGATTCTTTTTCTTCGCCAAAAATTATTTTATTAATTTCCATCATTTGTTGTGCCTTGCATTTTTCTATTGATTTGCTTATTCTTAATCTACACGAACTTTCTTGTTTATCTGCTTCGTCTTTTTTACAGTTTGTGCTGTTTTTACATTTATCCGAGTTATTATTATTTAATGGAATAGCATGCGTCAGGATATCATCACTGAATGGTTCCTTATTGTCTACTGTTTGAACGAGAGTAAAAACCTTCAATTTTTCTAATTTGTCTTCATTACTTATCAGAAGATTTTCATTATTATTAATTCTTGGATTTGAATTTTTTTTATGCAAATTCAAATTCAAAGAACTTTTTTCGTTGGATTGATGAATATTTTTTTCCTGGATCTGTTCTTTTAATTGTTGCAAGTCTGATTGGCAGGAGCCACCTTCAATTATTTTATCTAAATTTCCTGAACTTTGATGATCATTTTTTTCATAATTTTTCTCCACAATTGTTTCGTTCACATTTGCTTTGTGACTCTTCTTTTCTATTTCATTATAAATCTCGTCTCCAAAAATAATTTTTTTTATTTGCTTCATTTGATCGGTTGAACAATCGTCAGAAGTATTGCTTTTAAGTAATATATTAGAATCATTAGAATTTGAATTTTCTTCTTCAGCGTTGTCATCCGAATCTCCATAATTTTCTTTAATATTACTAAGACCAGCTGATGATTTTCCAATTAAATTAAGTTTTTCTTCTTTGGGATCTTCTTTGTTGTTTAAGTCCTACAAAAAATAATAATAATAGGTAAGTACGTAAATATAAATCAAGCATGTATGTAGGTAGGTACAACTATACCTACACGAGCAAAAAAGCATAAATGCCTAAATATTTTAACTGAAAGAATTCTTTACAGATTACAATTTAACTGTAAAGAGGTAGGTAGGTACTTAACATTTTTATCCAAATCAGACAGGCATAAAAAAAAATTAAATAAGTATACCTCCCTAGTACTTAAGTATTTAAAGGTTCGATTCGACTGTATATATTATTTTACCTGACATGGTCACTGTCGGAACATGATAAGAACTTCGCAAAAGGATTACCTGCCCCACCCCATCCCTCCAAAACTAAAGTTTTTTGACCCTTTTCTTTTATATCAAACAAAAAAAAAATATGATAAAAATAATAACAAAAACTTTCAGTTTTCTGTGATTGATGTTAATTGAAAAATTGGATGAAAAAATAAAAATCCTGCCCGTCATATTTTTTTTCCCCCAATTCGCATACGTGACGTGATGGATGGATGAAAAAGAAAAAAAATTTTTATCACATTTTTTTTTCTCCAAATCCAAACTAAATTTATGTGAAATTTTTAACATTATTGTAATTTTTAATAGCAAATTCCAGTAGTAGTGCTAATAAAATTCTTCACTAAAAAAAATTTATACGAAGAGATTAGCGAACGGCAGACTTTTTGTTACAAACTTGGACGCGGTGGTAATGTAAGGGCGATTTTTCTCACCTTTAATTGATTTTTATTAATTTTTGGGTCCATTTTATTTTTATTTTTTTCAAAGAAATTTTTTGCAATTAGCAAATAAAATGGTTTTTATTTCTTTTTTTTTTATAGTTTTTTTTTTTATTTTTATAAATCCATTTTATTAAAATTATTTAGTTTTTTTTTCTTTTTTTTTTACTTTTATTTCTTACAAAAATCCCAAACAAAAAATATGCAAAAAATAAGAATAAAAGAGAAGAAGCTATAAAATATATAGCTGATTCGTTTTTTTGTTCTATAAAAAAATGACAACTAAAATTTCAAGGTAAAATATTGTTTATAAGGTAAGATACATGAAAAAAACACTACACTCACTCACTTATGGTTTTCCCGATAAAAAAAAATACTGAAAAATATCATCAATTTACTGTTTTGACAATTCCTCCCCTACCTAGGAATTCCGTAGAATGAAAATATTTAAATTTTTTATTTTTTCTAATTTTATTATTTTATTGAATAAAATTTATTGGATTATTATTGTTATATCTGTAAAATGGCTCCATGAATTTTGACCGCATGAATTATGACCGCGACTGGCGGTCAAAATTAATTTTCAAAATGAATTTTGACCGCGCCTCAATTTAGAAAACAAATGAATTTTGACCGCTACAAAATGTGCGGACAAAATTCATTTTTAAAATGAATTTTGGCCGCAACTCAATTTAGTAAAAAAATGAATTTTGACCGTGGCAAAATGTGCGAACAAAATTCATTTTCAAAATGAATTTTGGCCGCGACTCTATTTAGAAAAAAAATGAATTTTGACCGCGACAAAATTTGCGGCTGTATTATGCAGAAATAGTTTCATCAAAAATATTACTTAACAAATATTGAAAATAAAAACAGCTTTTTCATACATTTTGTACGGAAAAGGCCTAAAATCATTTTTAAAACGACACTATTTATCGTATGTGAGTAAAAAAGATAAAATATTTGTGGGGTAGACACAAGGGGAAGGGGGGGCAGCAGGGCCCTGCTGCCCCCCTTCCCCTTGTGTACCTCACAATATATTCCGATAAAATATTGTGTTCTAAGCAAAACGGGAACGGGGCAGCAGGGCTGCGGGCGAGCGGTTGGTCAGTGGGATTTGCGGCTGGCGCCCTTGCCGTTTTGCTTAGAACACAATATTTTATCGGAGGGTTGATTTCATTTTTCAAAATAAGTCATTTAAAATGAATTGTATCTTCTCCATAACTTTTGTGCATAATACTCGCGTTCCCGGCAACAACTCAATTTAAAAAAAATGAATTTTGACCGCGGCAAAATGTGCGGACAAAATTCATTTTCAAAATGAATTTTGACCGTGACTCAATTTATAAAAAAATGAATTTTGACGCGAGAAAATGTGCGGGCAAAATTCATTTTCAAAATGAATTTTGACCGCGACTCAATTTATAAATAAAATGAATTTTGACCGCGCGGTCAAAAGACATTTTGTTGCGCGGACAAAATTCATTTTAAAAATGAATTTTGCCCGCCCATACAAACTTTTTCCGCGGTCATAATTCATGCGGTCATAATTCAGTGCCTCCTGTAAAATCTATCTATCTATTTTATTAGGGAGAGACGGCAAACGTAACTCTTTTTTTTTTTTCAGCCGCGAATTTTTTGATTGTTTTTTTTGATTTTTTTTAGTCGCCGATCTCGCCGATGGTTTTCTTCCAGCCACCGATTTTTAAGATTTTTTTTTCGAAGCCGCTCTTTTTCTCCAAAACAGGTAATTTTGAGTCGATCAGCCGCAGCAATCGAAGGGCAAAATTCGACTAGCCGCCGTCGAAAAAAAGCGATCGGCGTTATGTCTGCCTATAATGAATTTTCATCCTCCTAAATTTTATTTTATTTTTATTTTTTTTATTTTCACGCTACCACGGTACCCTTTTTGGTCATAGACGGCGCTATTTGGATAGTTAAACAAGTTATAATTATACAAGTGAGTAAAAATTACTGTTTTCAAGAGACAGTATGGGCGGCGCAGTGAAATAAGGCCGCGGGAAATAAGGCCGCGATAGGTTTTTTGTTGCGGTCTTATTTCATTTTGAAAAATGAAATAAGGCCGCGAAAAAATCCTCGCGGTCTTATTTCATTTTGAAAAATGAAATACGACCGCATAAAATTCCTCGCGGCCTTATTTCGTTTTGAAAAATGAAATAAGACCGCGACAAAAAAAAAAATTAATCGGAGGGCTAATTTCATTTTGAAAAATGAAATAAGGCCGCGAGGATTTTTTCAAAATGAAATTAGTCCTCCGAATAATTGTTTTTTTTTGTCGCGGTCTTATTTCATTTTTCAAAACGAAATAAGGCCGCCAGGAATTTTTGCGGTCTTATTTCATTTTTCAAAATGAAATAAGACCGCGAGGATTTTTTCGCGGCCTTATTTCATTTTGAAAAACGAAATAAGGCCGCGAAAAAATCTTCGCGGCCTTATTTCATTTTGCAAAATGAAATAAGACCGCAACAAAAAAACGTCGCGGCCTTATTTCCCGCGGCCTTATTTCCATCCCCCAGTATGGGCGTATTAAAAACCACTGGTCTACAAATACACTACATTATCTTTGTAAAGGAGGAAACACCCTGTCGGCATAAAAATTGAAAATAAACTCAATTAAATTTTTGATATTTATTGACAATTTTATTTATAAACAATTAAAAGCTGTATGATTTGTATGAATGTTAAATAATTACTTTAGCCGGTCTCATGAGTTTTCCCTAATTTTCAAATAAGCATCTATTTGTAAAACAGGTGTCGAAGTCAACTTGGATCAAAGTTGAGTTGGACATTGCTCAATTTAGTATGATCAAAGTAAATTGTAGCAAGTTATGTACTTTACTTTGATCGTGAAAACTGAACTTAAACAGACATAGGAACATGAAAATGTATTAAAGGATTGCGATTTTACAGTTTTTGACGTGTTTTTTTAAGTGGCCTCAATAATAACTCGATAATCCTTGGACATGAAAAATATGACATCCTTAAAATAAGTACTTAACAAAATTAAAGAATTTATGATATCATTGCCAAAAAATTTACTTTCATCCTTTCGATTTTTTATCCAGCATATCGTTATGTATTCAACTGTACAATAACATTTTTGTATTTTTGAATTACTTCATTTAAGCATATCACTTCTCTTCATATACATAATATCCATTGATTTCTTTATTGTAATTCAAATAGCTAAAACCTCATGGACAAATGAATTTAATTTTATGAAAAACTTTGTATATATTCATGGGTTGTCATATGCGCCGTTAGTTCCGAATTCTTCGTAAATTTTTCTTCGCATATTTCACAATTAAATTGCTGTTTCACTTTTGTGTGAGTTTTCCTTAAATTATATTTAAAAAATAAAACTATAATGAAAAAATTAACGAAAGTTAGTAGGTAAATTACATATGATGATGGAGAGCTCCCTTCCTTGCATATTTTTGGCCACAAATTTCACAACCGTGAGGTTTTAAACCTGAATGCAATTTGAAATGATCCTAAAAATAATTTTTTCAATTAAAAAAAATTATTTAAATATCCAAAAGTTTTCATTGCAACGAACTTTTAAAAGATATGGTTCATAAAAACTTTTCTGACAAATTTCACACTGATAAGCTCTTTCTCCTGTGTGCCTCAAATAATGTTTCTTTAAATCATAATGTGTGAAAAATTCTTTTCCACAAGTTTCACATTGATAATCTTTTTTCTTTTCATGTACCATTTTTTCATGAAGTTTCCTAGTAGAGCTAAAAAAATTGAAACAAATTAATTAATTTATCTTGTAATTTTTTTATTTAACTACATACTTACCAATTGGTAAATCTTTTATCACAATATTTACATTGATAATTTTTTTGTCCTAAATGCATTCGAACGTGCGACATTAAATTTGAACGATTGAAAAAAGATTTTTCACAATAATCACCTGAAATCAATGATTAAAGGTATTATATTGTTTGTAATGAATTTTTTAGTTGAAAATTAATTTCTTGTTTTCGCAAAATTTAAATAGAAATTAGAATTTTTGAGAAATTTTTCCATTTAGTTGTTAAAGGAAGAATCATTTAGTTTATGGATTTATTATTTAAATATTAGCTGTTTGAAAAGATTTGGTAATTTGAAGTTAACAGGACTAGCAACTAGCATTACAGATCATTATGTTAATCTTACATTTAAAGGTTGGATCAGAATGCCTCTTCATGTGAATTTCTAGTGAATCTGATGAGGCTAACTTTTTCTCACAAACTTTACACACAGTATTATCAATATGTTTTGTTTTAATATGAATGTATAATCGGCGTTTTGTATATTTAAATTCAGTACAATGTGGACAATGCCATAAACCATCTTTTTCCGAAATTTTTAATTCTTTTGTATTAACTCTTGGTTTTGGTGTTCGATCATCAAACCCTTCAGGTTTTTCAAATATTTTTTTATTATTTTTAATTAATTCATTAAAATATATCTCATGTTTAACTTTTAAATGAGCTCGTATTGTTTGCCTTTCAGCAAATTTCATTTGACATTTAGGACAATGATATTTTCCATCTTTGTCTGATTTAAAAGTTCGAATCTCTTTAATGAATACTCTGTCATCATCGAAAACAATAAAATGATTTTTCTTTAAATGATCACGCAAACTGCTTTTTAAATTATAAATACGATCACATTTGGAACAGGGAAATTTCTCAATTTTATTCAATCGAGGCAAATGTTCATCATACATATGTCTTTGAATTAATTCTATTGTTGATTCAGAGTGCTTGCAATCTCTAAAAATATAAATTATTAAAATATTTTGTTTCAAATAAACTTGATAAACTCAATTAGGTAGGAGGAAGGTATGTAAAATGTAATTATGTATACGGTAAATGTTTCTGAATGATAATGTTGTAGATAAATGTTTGTATCCAAAGTAGAATTTGTGATTTTTGAAATAAAAGTTTCAACATTTTGTTAAAATTTTACTTTGATTTTAGCAAAAATTATATCTCACCTGAAAGCACAATTATAAGAATTTTCATTTTGAGCTTTTTCCACTTCTGGATATTCTACGCTCCCCCTGCCTGGATGTTTATTTTTTATATGATTTCGTGCTGAATTCAAATTATTAAATGTTGTTTTACAATTTTCTTTTGGACAGTGATATAATCCATCTTCGTATCTCTTTAAATTACTTGAAATGGCAACTAGTTGTTCAGTAACATCTTCATAATCATCATCATCATCATCATCAACGTCTCGATCATCTTCAATCATAAAATTATCATTGACTAACTTAGAACTCGGTTTGTTGTTAATTTTGATAATCTCGTCAACATGGTCAGTGTCATTTTCCTCTGTTTTTATATCTTCCAGACCCAAATTTAAATCATCAAAAGCATTTGTTGCATTGCCTGGCATTGTATTTTCAAATTCAATTTGATGGGCAGATTGCTCTACCCTCATTGAAATATGTTCAGCTACCAAATGTTCAATAAATTCAATTTGATTTTTTTGAAATTTTTTCTCACAAAATAAACATTCGAAAAGAAATATATCGTTTGTGTAAAAAACTTCACCACATTTAAGTTTCTCTGCTGCTGGTGCTGTGGAAGATATTTCCGCTGTTGCAGCAGATGTTTCTGCTGAAAATTCTGATTCAACAACAAAATCAGGAACATCATCATAACCAGTAGGACCTTGTTCTGTTTTAACTTTACGAGACATAATTTATACAAAAAAATTTTCAGTTTTTTGTAGGTATCTAAAATAGAAAATAATTTAGAAATTAAAATTAAATCATTTTAAAAATAAAACAAATTTACTTTTTTTTTTTGTTAATAAATAATGTAAAAAATCTTAAATATTAAAAATATTAAAAACAAAATTAATAACTTCTGAAAAAATTCTTATTTTTGTTTTTATTTGCACTTTCGTTCGCAATGGATGGAATCAAAATGTAAGACACCAGCAATCACTTCAGTCGAAACTTTAGGGCGCCGCAGCGCCGTCAATAAAATATATCTGTGGTTAAGTCGATTCTCGCTCAATATTTGAAAAAAATGAATCTACCTACAACTTTTGTGATCGTTATAGATGTATATACAGTAATTTGACGAAATTGGAAACTTAAAATGAAATAGCATTATTGCTCTAATTATTACAGATCCCGCCATCGATGGACAAACTTCACCATTATTATTTTTTTTGTTTTTTGTATTTGTATATCTTACGGAGACCATTTTCGAGAGATTTCGTCTTCCAAAGTCAGTGCAAAAGGTACGGTAGTGCAATAGGCCAACAACTCTTAGTACAGTAAAAGGCCATAAAACCATAAGAACTTGTAATGCATCCCAATCTGATTTTCTGTTAAATTTTTGCTTAATATTTTTCAACCAAAACCAACTCGAGCAAAAAAAAAAAAATTCCCATACAAAATGTATGAAAACTTTGGGGGGCCCTATCTCCGAAACGGGGCCCGAGCCCCAAGAACTGATTTCAGTTTTGGGGGGTTTGGGCACCGCCTCTACTCCCCCACCAAGTTTCAGACCATTCTGAGTGGTTCACGTCATCTGCACTTTAGCCCCAATATTAATGGCACAAAAAATATAATATAACACTATAAAATTATTTTTCTCGGGCAAAATATACTTCAAAAAGGTTTATAAAGAATTTTACAGAGAAAATTTATTAATTATAAATTTTCTTAAAATAATTCAATTTTAAAAAACTATTAAGATAAATAATTTAATTGCTTTTATTAATTTTTAAATAAAATATTTTTAGTTTGATAATTGATGGCTAAAATAAAGTACCTACCTAAATTATAAAAAATCATGACTTTACAAATAGCCAAAAATAACTTTTAAAATAGGCATTTTAAGGAAGAATAAAAATTTACAAAAAATCTAGGTTTTACAATTTAATCTTAAAATTTAAGCTTTTATAATTTTTATTTAATTATATTATATTCCTAAATTGCTTGGTATAAAAAAAATATTTTTATGAATTACCATTTAGGACAAATAAAAAAAATATGTAAAAATTGCAGCATAAAGACTGATTTTGTCATTCGGCTGTTACTAAGTAGTTGTTTCGTATTCAAAACTAAAATTCGTTATTTTAATGTTCAATAAATACTTCACAAATTTTATTATTAAAAAAATAATATATAGAAGGCTCTCTAAAATTTAAAAAAAGTTGAGAAAGTACAGTTCTAATTGGTTTTTTCTATTATTTTATTAGTGTTACCACGTCAGTAAGAATTTCAAACCTTTTGGGAATTATATGAAAAAAAAATGAATACAATTAATATAATTTATAATCACGATTTCAGTTGGATAAGTAAATACATTTTTTCTTGATATTGTTAGTTGTGATATTTAAATCGAGTAAAATAAACCGGTTTGTGAACAGTTATTTCAAAACCCTTCTTATATATTTTTTTTTTTACATTTTTTATTTAGTTTTCCGCCAGTTTCCGTGGAACTACCCATATATTCATGGGTTGTCATATGCGACGTTAGTTCTGAATTCTTCGTAAATTTTTCTTCGCATATTTCACAATTAAATTGGTTTTTCACTTTTTTATGAGTTTTCCTAAAATTGTATTTAAAAAAAAAATATAGTAAACAAAATTAACGAAAGTTAGTAGGTAAATTACATATGAAGATGAAGAGCTCCCTTCCTTTTTTTATTTAGTTTTCCGCCAGTTTCCGTTTCGCAATTAAATTGCTGTTTCACTTTTGTACACCTTTTCCTAAAATTATATTTAAAAAAAAAAACTATAGTAAACAAAATTAACGAAAGTTAGTAGGTAAATTACATATGAAGATGAAGAGCTCCCTTCCTTGCATATTTTTTGCCACAAATTTCACAACCGTGAGGTTTTAAACCTGAATGCAATTTCAAATGATCCTAAAAATAATTTTTTCAATTAAAAAAAATTATTTAAATATCCAAAAGTTTTCATTGCAACGAACTTTTAAAATATATAGTTCATAAAAACTTTTCTGACAAATTTCACACTGATAAGCTCTTTCTCCTGTGTGCCTCAAATTATGTTTCTTTAAATCACTATGTTTGTAAAATTCTTTTCCACAAGTTTCACATTGATAATCTTTTTTCTTTTCATGTACCATTTTTTCATGAACTTTCCTAGTAGAGCTAAAAAAAAAATTTAAACAAATTAATTAATTTAAATTGTAATTTTTTTATTTAACTATATACTTACCAATTGGTAAATCTTTTATCACAATATTTACATCGATAATTTTTTTGTCCTAAATGCTTTCGAGTGTGCGATATTAAATTTGACCGACTGAAAAAAGATTTTTCACAATAATCACCTGAAATCAATTATTAAAGATATTATATTGTAATTGTAATGAATTTTTTAGTTGTAAATTAATTTCTTGTTTTCGCAAAATTTAAATAGAAATTAGAATTTTTGAGAAATTTTTCCATAAAGTTGTTAAAGGAAGAATCATTTAGTTTATGGATTTATTATTTAAATATTAGCTGTTTGAAAAGATTTGATAATTTGAAGTTAACAGGACTAGCAACTATCATTACAGATCATTATCTTAATCTTACATTTAAAGGTTGGATCAGAATGTTTCTTCACATGAATTTCTAGTGAATGTGATGAGGCTAACTTTTGCCCACAAACTTTACACACAGTATTATCAATATGTTTTGTTTTAATATGAACGTATAATTGTCGTTTTGTATATTTAATTTCAGTACAATGTGGACAATGCCATAAACCATCTTTTTCCGAAATTTTAAATTCTTTTGTATTAAGTCTTGGTTTTGGTGTTCGTTCATCAAACCCTTCAGGTTTTTCAAATATTTTTGTATTATTTTTAATTAATTCATTAAAATATATCTCATGTTTAACTTTTAAATGAGCTCGTATTTGCCTTTCAGCAAATTTCATTTGACATTTAGGACAATGATATTTTCCATCTTTGTCTGATTTAAAAGATCGAATCTCTTTAATGCATACTCTGTCATCATCGAAAACAATAAAATGATTTCTCTTTAAATGTTCACGCAAACTGCTTTTTGAATTATAAATACGATCACATTTGGAACAGGGAAATTTCTCAATTTTATTCAATCGAGGCAAATGTTCATCATACATATGTCTTTGAATTAATTCTATTGTTGATTCAGAGTGCTTGCAATCTCTAAAAATATAAATTATTAAAATCTTTGTTTCAAATAATGTAATAATGTATGTAAAATGTAATTATGCATACGGTAAATGTTTCTGAATGATAATGTTGTAGATAAATGTTTGTATCCAAAGTAGAATTTGTAATTTTTGAAATATAAGTTTCAACATTTTGTTAAAATTTTACTTTGATTTTAGCAAAAATTATATCTCACCTGAAAGCACAATTATAAGAATTTTCATTTTGAGCTTTTTCCACTTCTGGATATTCTACGCTCCCCCTGCCTGGATGTTTATTTTTTATATGATTTCGTGCTGAATTCAAATTATTAAATGTTGTTTTACAATCTTCTTTTGGACAGTGATATAATCCATCTTCGTATCTCTTTAAATTACTTGAAATGGCAACTAGTTGTTCAGTAATATCTTCATAATCATCATCATCATCATCATCATCATCATCATCATCAGCGTCTCGATCATCTTCAAACATAAAATCATCATTGACTAACTTAGAACTCGGTTTGTTGTTAATTTTGATAATCTCGTCAACATGGTCAGTTTTGTATTCCTCTGTTTTTATATCTTCCAGATCCAAATTTAAAAAATCATCAAAAGCATTTGTTGCATTGCCTGGCAATGAATTTTCAAATTCAATTTGATAGGCCGATTGCTTTACCCTCATTGAAATATGTTCAGCTACCAAATGTTCAGTAAATTCAATTTGATTTTTTTGAAATTTTTTCTCACAAAATAAACATTCGAAAAGAAACATATCGTTTGAGTAAAAAACTTCACCACATTTAAGTTTCTCTGCTGCTGGTGCTGTGGAAGATATTACCGCTGTTGCAGCAGATGTATCTGCCGAAAATTTTGATTTAACCAAATCAGGAACATCATAACCAGTAGGGCCTTGTTCTGTTTTAACTTTACGAGACATAATTAATATAAATCAATTTTCAGCTTTTTATAGGTATCTAAAATAGAAAATAATTTAAAAATTAAAATTAAATCAACTTAAAAATAAAACAAATTCACTTTTGTCGTGATCCCGATTCCCGTTTGCTAAACGTAATTAAAAAAGCGTCTTCCTTCTTCAACTGTACATTTATTAATCCTCAAAAATCAAATTTACCAATGCAAATTCAAAATAAATTAAACTTCAGTTCATGTTCATGTTCATAGCATTGTACACCTATTTTATAAAGTAAAGTATCTGCCATAGAAAATATATTTCGTCCCGCCAAAAAATCGATGTTTTTTTTTACTCAAAATCTATCATTGTGTTGAATAAAAATGATCAGGGATGGGATGGTTGCTTTTTTAAAAGTTACGAAATAAAACAAGATTTTTAATTTTATAAACTCATCACAGACAATTTTATTTCTATTTTTTCTAATTTTTACATTTTTATTAAAAAATTTTAAAATGAATTATATGCGCACACGTATGAAAAAATGAATCAAATAAATTGTATTGAAATTTTCACAATATTTGAAATTACATTCAACGTTTGTAAGAAGGGAAGCTAATTTACTTACTAAACTATTTTCTGTTACATGTAAATCGAAATTTTCAGAAAACTTATCCTGCAATATTTGAATATAATTAAGAAAGTTTTGAGGAGGAACTGTTAATTTACATTTTTCAAACTGTTTAAAATTTACGAAAATAGCATTTATTTTTTTCCCATTTTTCACTTTTTAATTTTTTTTTTGGTTAAAGTTAATATTAATTATTATTTTAATTTCTCACATTTAAATCACTAGCGGTGGAAATTCAAATTAGCTTTAAGCTTTAAAAAAATTCTCACATCCCTAAAATCGAAAAATTAAAGCAAAATAAAAATCATATGATTTTTATTTATTAGTATTGAGTATTTAAGGGAAACTATGACGCGCTTAAGGCCAAATAAATGTAAACAATGCATTTATTTTATAAAAGAACCAGGTGACTATGATAATTTTTTGTCTTTACAAAAAGATAAAAAAATTGTAAAATATAAGTCATTTAACAGTTTTCGAAATTTTTAAAAATAAGAGAACAGTTTTAAGTCTAAATTAAACGAAATCAACTCACTTTGTTTTAAAAAAAGTGCTTAATTTTGGATTTTAAAAAAACCTGCGAAAAAAACGTAAGTAAAAGGAATCAGAAAGGCACCTTATAAGAGGGAGGTGAATTTTTTTTTTTTTTTGCATAAAAATTTTCGATGTTCCTTGTTACTCTACTATAGAAATATGTTTACTCTGGTTCATAGTACAAAACTATATACCTATAGAAAGAGACAAACTTATGAATAACATCTTTTTTCCTTTACTGCTATTATGCACTGACACAGGGGGCGCATCACTTTTTTTTTCTTTACGTGCGGGTTACACTTCCTGAAAAAAAAAAAATCATGATTGATTTTTTTAGAATGTGTGAAATTTTTATGAGTCAAAAATCATACTGGCTTTGATTTTAATCTTGATTTTTTTCTGTAAATAAATAATTAACATAGATTTTTTAAAATTTCAACATTCAAATTCAAATCCCGTAATAACAAGCCGCTTTTATTATTGTTGTTTGGGCTTTCAAGAGTTTACTTTTTTCTTTGGCAGCCAAAAATTTTTCTTTTGACAGAAAAAAATCAACCCTCTAATTTTTTTTAAACATGATTTATCATCATGATTATTTCTTGATTTTTTTTTTACACAAAATTTCACACATACATTCAAAAAAAATCATGAATATGATTTTTTTTAGCAAGTGTAACCCGCACGTTAGTAAAAATCTTAAATATTAAAAAATATTAGGCCTTCTCCCTGAAAAAAACTTAAGAATTTGAAATTCATGCATTTCAAATTCCTAATGTATTTTGTTAGTGTAACTTTTTGTTGTTGTTGTGAATTTCAAATACACGCCTCAGATCCAGACGCCGACGCCGATCATAGATTTTGAGCGACCGCAAGGTACGCAGCGACGTTTTTTGACTTAGCAGTAGCGACAAATTTTTAGGTGAAAGCGATCGCTAGCAGTCATAGAAGTTTAAAAAAAAAAAAAAAAAAACCAAGCAGCTACGAAAATGTTTATGTTTTTTTTTGTTTTTTTTCTTTCGATTTTTTTTTTTTAACGGTTTTTTTTTAGCGATTATCAGCGACGCAGTAGCGAGCAATGATTTTTTTTTTAGCAGCAGTTCCAAAAAATTGAAAATATCGCTGCTAAGCCGCAGCGACCAAAAATATGATCGCGTCGGCGTCTGCTCAGAGCGTGTATTTGAAATTCATGAATTTGAAATATCATTACTGTCAAAATAAAAAAAAAGCAAACAAAATAAACGTCAAAATTGATATTTTAAAAATGGGAGTGGCTACAGTTACGGCAACCGTAACTTATTTTTTTTTTTTAACAGTTACGGTTAACGTAACTTATTTTTTTTTTAACAGTTACGGTTTACGTAACTTACTTTTTTTTTTTAAAGTTACGACAACCGTAACTTTTAGGTAATGCTTAAAGATACGGCAATTTTTTTTTTTTTTTTTTTTTCGAAAAAAAAAAAATTTATTTAATTTTATTTTTTTTTTATTTTTTTTTTGTCTTAACCCTTTCTTCGGGATTCGAACCTCGTTCTTTAGCATTTCAAAAAATTTTTTTTTGCCCGATTGACCCTATTTTTGGGAAAAGGATAAAGGGGGTTTTCCAAAAGAAGAGGGGGTGGTGGGGGGCGCCGGGCGGGCGGTATGGAGGTTGGTCAGTGGGATTTGCGGCTGACGCCGCAAATCCCACTGACCAACCTCCAGACCGCCCACCCGCCGCCCCCACCACCCCCTCTTCTTTTGGAACACCCCCTATACTCTCTACAAAAAAATGGGGCAAATCGAGCAAAAAAAAAAAAATTGCCCATACAAAATGTATGAAAACTTTAGGGGGCCCTATCTCCGAAACGGGGCCTTTGCCCCAAGAACTGATTTCAGTTTTGGGAGTTTGGGCACCGCCTCTACCCCCCCTCCAAGTTTCAGCCCATTCTGAGTGGTTCCCATAAACTGCACTTTAGCCTTTGTTTTTTACTGTCAAAAGTCAAAGAGAGTCCCTTTGGCAGTGTGTCCAACTTTTTCATGACTGCTTTAAGACGTCTTGTCTTCATATTGCCAGTCCAGAAAGGGTATAAAAAATTAGAAAAATGCGCTCCCGGAAAGTTTTTTTTGACATTAAATATAAATTACACTAACAAAATACATTAGGAATTTGAAATGCAGAATTTCAAATTCTTAAATTCTTTTCAGGGAGAAGGCCTATCGTATCAAAAACAAAATTAATAACTTCTGAAAAAATTCTTATTTTTGTTTTTATTTGCACTTTCGTTCGCAATGGATGGAATCAAAATGTAAGACACCAGCAATCACTTCAGTCGAAACTTTAGGGCGCCGCAGCGCCGTCAATAAAATATATCTGTGGTTAAGTCGATTCTCGCTCAATATTTGAAAAAAATGAATCTACCTACAACTTTTGTGATCGTTATAGATGTATATACAGTAATTTGACGAATTTGGAAACTTAAAATGAAATAGCATTATTGCTCTAATTATTACAGGTCCCGCCATCGATGGACAAACTTCACCATTATTATTTTTTTTGTTTTTTGTATTTGTATATCTTACGGAGACCATTTTCGAGAGATTTCGTCTTCCAAAGTCAGTGCAAAAGGTACGGTAGTGCAATAGGCCAACAACTCTTAGTACAGTAAAAGGCCATAAAACCATAAGAACTTGTAATGCATCCCAATCTGATTTTCTGTTAAATTTTTGCTTAATATTTTTCAACCAAAACCAACTCGAGCAAAAAAAAAAAAAATCCCATACAAAATGTATGAAAACTTTGGGGGGCCCTATCTCCGAAACGGGGCCCGAGCTCCAAGAACTGATTTCAGTTTTGGGGGGTTTGGGCACCGCCTCTACTCCCCCACCAAGTTTCAGACCATTCTGAGTGGTTCACGTCATCTGCGCTTTAGCCCCAATATTAATGGCACAAAAAATATAATATAACACTATAAAATTATTTTTCTCGGGCAAAATATACTTCAAAAAGGTTTATAAAGAATTTTACAAGTAGAGAAAATTTGTTAATTATAAATTTTGTTAAAATAATTCAATTTTAAAAAACTATTAAGATAAATAATTTAATTGCTTTTATTAATATTTAAGTAAAATATTTTTAGTTTGATAATTGATGGCTAAAATAAAGTACCTAAATTATAAAAAACCATGACTTTACAAATAGCAAAAATTACCTTTAAAATTAGGCATTTTAAGGAAGAATAAAAATTTGCAAAAAAATCTAGGTTTTATAATTTAATCTTAAAATTTAAGCTTTTATAATTTTTATTTAATTATATTATATTCCTAAATTGCTTGGTATAAAAAAAATATTTTTGTAATAAAGACCTTTTATAACAAGGATTAAAAATTTCGACAATATAGCTCAAAAGAGAGCTTCATATTATATTACAGGAAATTAAATTTCATAAAACGCTGTTCGAATTACAAAATATTATGACGGCCCTATACATTTTTATCCGAAATTCTGCAAATATTGATGTGTTCCCATATGAGTAGTTAAATCTGAGTTTTTCATGAATTTTTGACCACAAATTTCACAATTATATTGCTGTTTGGCTTTAGCATGTGCTTTTCTAAAAAAAAAAAAAAAAAAACAATAGTAAAATATAAATAATTATATATACATCAAAAACAAATGTTGTTTACAGATGATGTTGTAAGGCTCCTTTTCTCGCATATTTTTGATCACATAAGTTGCACTGGAAAGGTTTAACATCTGTATGTAATTTAAAATGATCTTTAAGATGGTGAGACTCATAAAAAGCTTTCTGGCAAATATGACATTGAAAAGCGCGTTCTCCTGTGTGCCTTAATTTATGTTTTTTTAAATCATGAAATCTGAAAAATTCTTTTCCACATGTTTCACACTGGTAATCTTTTTTCTTCTCATGAACCATTTTTTCATGAACTTTTTTATCTGATCTATAAATATAAAATTTTATAAATTATTAATGAAATGTAGAAATAATTTAATTCTATTTCATTAATAGATATTATTTTCATTGAAAAGTATAATGATCTTGATAGATATCATTTTCATTTCAATTTAAAAAAAAAAATTAAGTTACCCATTAGTAAAACGTTTATCACAAAAACTGCACTGATAATTCTTTTGACCTAAATGCATTCGAACATGTGACATCATATTTGATCGGTTATAAAATGATTTTTCACAAAATTCGCCTGAAAAGAATTATATGCACATAAATCTAAAAAAAAATTATTATCGTTGAATTTTAATTTTTTACATTTGAATAGCCTTTCTCCATGCCATTTCATATGAATATCAAGTGAAGTTGAAGATGCCAATTTTTTTCCACATACTTTGCAAACCGTATTATCGACGTGTTTTGTTTTAATATGCAAATATAAGCGACGTCTAGTATCTTTTGCTTCAGGACAATGTGGACAATGCCATAAACCATCAGCTTCAGAAATTCTCAATTCCTTTGGATTCACTCTTGGTTTTGCAGAATCATCATTAAATCCTTCTGGTTTAACAATTATTTTCTTATTTTTTTCTAATAATTCACTAAAATATTCTTCATGTTTTATTTTTAAATGACTTCGGATTCCCGAACGTTGGGCAAATTTCATATCACACTTTGGACAGTGATATTTATTATCTTTATCTGATTTAAATGTGCGAATTTCTTTTATTATAATCATACCATCATCGAAAATAACATAATGTCGTTTTTTTAAATGTTCACGCAAACTACTTTTTAAATTATAAACTCGTTCACATTTAGTACATGGAAATTGTTCAATTTTATTCAATCGAGGAAGATGTTCATCATACATATGCCTTTGAATTAAATCTAATGTTGGTTCGGAATGTTTACAATCTCTAAAAAAAAATTTTTCAAGCTCAGAAAATTAAGGAAATTTATAATTGAAAGATAAATATATATTTTATTGTTGAATACTAAAAACAACAATGGATCCTTTTAATTTACATATTAAATATTTTTAAAATTTCAATAACTTTGATTTATTATTATTATTCTTCAACTTAAAATTTACAGATAGGTACTCAAAGATTTTCTTTTAAAAATAATAGTTACTGTTAAATTACTTGATCGATCATTTTCAGCCAAGCCAAACGAGCGATTCTGTCATTTCGCCCAAAGGAGCTATAAGATCTGAACCGACGAAGAGTCGACATTATTTTCATGTAAAATTATATTGTTTTAAATTTTGGAAATATTTTAAATCTTCATTTATATTATTTTTTAATTATAAAGTTACCTAAAACCACAAGGAAACATTTTGTTATCCGGTAATTGTAAGACTTCTGGATATTCAACGCTACCTCGGCCCGGATGTTTAGTTTTCAAATGATTACGAATTGATGTCAAATTATTATAACTTGATTTACAATTTTTTGTTGGACAATAATATAAGCCATCATCTTTTGATTTACGTATTTTCTTTGCTAAACCAATTAATTTTTCAGTATCTTCATCATCGTATGATTCATCACCGCCGGCATGACCATCACCAACATTAACACCGCCGGCAGTATAATCTTCATCATCTTGATCATAATCGGCTGGAAGTTCAGTAATGCCTCCAGGTTCTCTGTCAATTGAATTCTCTAAATCAGAATCATTGTCGTCGTCTTCTTCTTCTTCTTCTTCTTCTTCAGCTTTTTCACTTTTAATTTCAAAATTAGTATCTTCAATTTTTAATTGATTTCCAGTTGTACTGCTACTGCTGGTGATATTGTTACCACCATGATGATGAAGATGATGTTGCTGCTGCGGAACATCCAACAATGAATTTAAATGATCATCCAAATGTTCAATAAAATTATTTTGACTTTGTTCAAATTTTTTCTCACAAAATGTACATTCGAAATAAATTTTTCGATTTTCATAAAATATTTCTCCACATTTTAATTTATGATCTTGTGAATTTTCCGATTTAATTTCTTGTGACATTTTTTTTTTTTCAACTTTATAAGTTTCTTATTAATTAAGAATTTTTAAAAATTTTTATTTTTTAATAAATAATCCTCCTTAATAAAAATTCCTAATTTGTTTTTTTTTTTTTTTTGTTTTTATTTTCAAAAAATTATATCCAAGGTGCGTAAAAAATTTCAAATGCAATGTGGTGAATTTGTTTAAAAAAAAAAAAAACCGATGACGTCAAATAGTTATTTAAGCATAATATTGATCCACTACACAAGAAACTTAACCAAAGCTAAGTATCCGAGTTGAATACAAAATAAATCACATCTCACGGCGTTCACTTGAAATACGAAATACTCAAACTCAATACGCGCCGTTTAGTTGCGCACAAGAAAAAAATAAAAAAAATTATTTTGATTGACATTTTTGAATTAAGTTTAGGAAAAATACGCTAATGTAGGATAGGTGTCTGGTAGGGTAGGTGTCTACATTAGCAGGAAAAATACGCTAATGTAGACACCTTAGTTAGCTGTTTACAGTGGTTTGATTAGGTGCTTGGGTGCTAGGTGATTATTCATTTGCGGCGCGGTGTTCACTCGCGTATTTACTGTATTGTATATGTAACTACTTACTATTCCTAGTTTGATATTTTCTTATCGCCAACTCTAGAACTTATAATAAATAATAAATAAATTATAATATTATAAATATTTTATTTTTATATTTACAAAAAAATTATAATTATAATAATTAAGCTTGAGTTCGATTTCTGGCTTCCTTCTTGTAGTACAGTATATGGTTTCTTCGTAAAAATGGCTCAAGATGAAGATTTACTTAATTTAAGTGAACCAATTACTAAAGAAGGTTTAGAAGCATTAGAATGTGGAAAAATTTTTTTTATTGATGAAATTATTCACTTAGAATGTGGTTTCTGTAAATTTGTTTCAAAACAAGATGAATCTTTTTCATTTTTTGAACATTTGATTAAAGAACATTTAATAATTCGAAATCGAGATGCAATTAAAATTGATTCGGATTGTGAAAATAAATCGAATGAGTTCTACAATAATAATATGAAGGAAGGTGAGATTTTTTTTTTTATAAAAACAAATTTTAAAACAAAAAAAAACTAAAATTTCGACAGTCAAAACATATTTATTTAGTAACAATCAGAATAAAAACCAAAAGCTTAATATATGGGTAGGTTGGAATTGGAACCAACCTACCTAATAAAGTTAAATTTCATAGTTATATGATTTAGTTCAGATCATTCAAATTAAGAAAGTTTTAGATGAAAATGATGAGGTACGTATGTAGCAATGCAAGTAGCCACCTATAGCTAGGTTAGAAGAAAATGATAAATAGGTTCTTAATTCTAATTTTATTTGTCATTTTCATTTTAGATGATGGTTCAAATCAATCCATTGAGATCAAAGAAGAACTAAATATTGCAATTCCAGGCACTGATGAACATGAAGTTTGGAAGCTAGTAAAATCCAAAAACAAAAAGCCTATTCAGCTAAATTCTTCCAAAGAAAGAAATATTCAATATCCTGATGTTAGAAAATCAAATAAAGATAAGAAATTCCATTGTCCATTTGAAAGCTGTGAACGTTCTTTTGAAACATTGAAATTAATTCGTAATCATATGCGTAATATTCACATTTTGGATCCTAAAATAATTGAAAATGAAAGATTTCAATGTCCATTGTGTGATATGAATTTTAAATGGAAACAAAATTGGGCCAGACATTTGGAAGTGGCCCATAATACGAGCTGTCGGTTAAATATAAAAATGTCGATAGATGGAAAATATTATTGTCCAGATTGTAATAAAGCCTGTTCCAAACTTTATGGTTTAAACAACCATATGAGAACGCAACACGAAGGATATTTCAACAAACTTATGGACGAACAACAGCAAGAGAAAGAAGACAATAAAAATATTGAATTACCTGTTAAAAGAAAATATCGAAAAATAAAAGATATAACCGTTAGAGATGATGGTCTGTGGCATTGTCCGTATTGTGAAGTGAAAAAAGGTTAAAAATACTTTCTTTTTGAAATAAGTATAGACTTCTTATTGCTTTAGCTTTTTTATGACTTCAAATAAGTAAAGACTTGCTTTTGATTTTTTATGATTTAAAATAAGTAAAGACTTCTTATTGCTTTTGATTTTTTATGACTAAAATTCAATTTATAAAGTATATTATCTTCTTTACGAAGAAACAAGACACATTTTCGAAGAATTAATAATTCTCTCCCACTTATTCAACCTTGATTTATTCATTTATTTAGTTTTGTTTTTTGTTCCAAACTTTTATTTTATATTAAAATAATTTAAGAACCACATAAGCGAAGAATAGATGAACACTTAAGACAAAAGCATTATTCCAATAGAGTTTGTGATATTTGCGGCAAAGAAATGTCTACATTGAATTCACTGAAACGACATAAACTCACGCATACTGGTGAAAAACCTCATAAATGTGATTATTGTGAAAAATGTTTTGCAGATCGTACTAATTTTATGAATCACGTTCGCATCCATACAGGAGAAAAAAGATACAAATGCGATTTTTGCGATAAACGTTTTATTCAAAGGTAATACAGTGGTTAGATATAAATTATGAAAAATTCTAAAAAATAAATTTTCTTCCTATTTTTTAGTACTGAAAAAAAGATTCATGAACAGAAGCACAAACAAGATAAATCAATTCAGTGTGAAGTTTGTGGAAAAGGTATATAAGTTTTCCAATGTAGGCAGACCAGTGTTCTTGTTATAGATTTTTTTTTTACCCCGCCCCAGATGTATTCTAATAATGATCGATGTGATAATTAATTTCAAAGATTTCCGGATTTTTTTTTAAATACAATGATTGTAATATAGTATACAGTATTCAGTATGCATTTTTACATAATTGCATCTGATCGCTTCAAATCAATTTGAGACCAAAAATATTCTGACGATAATTTTGTAATTAAAAAAATAATGATGATTGAAAAAAATTTTTTTTTAGGTTTTTATGTTACTGCAGAACTCAGAAAGCATATGAGAAGACATACTGGTAAGAAATCATAATTTATTTTGAATTTTGTATTATTTTCAATTATTTTAGGTGAAAGACCGTATTCATGTAAAATTTGTGATAAAAGCTTTTACGATAACGAACATCTTAAAGTAATTTCTATAAAAATATAAAATAAAAATAAAAATTAATCAAGAATAATTTCAGGACCACATGCTATCTCATTCTGATCTCAAATCATTCGAATGTGATGTATGCAAAACAAAGTTTGCTAGAAAAAGGAATTTAAGAGCTCACATGTAAGAAAACTATTTTTTTAATAGAAAATTCTTTATTCTATGCATTACAATAATTTTTCCTTTTATAGGGGAACTCATTCTTCGTTCAAAAAATATCCCTGTGAATACTGTAACCAAAGTTTTTCACAAGCCGCAGGATTATGTTCTCATAGAAAAACACATCACAAAAAAATCAATAGAAATGAAAATGAAGAGGCCCTTAATAAATATTTTTGTTAATAGTTTCATAAATATTATATACAAATGAGAATAAAGAACTATTGACACTTTTTAAATAAAAAAAGAAAAATCTTTTTGTATCGCACATAAACATAATACAAAATTGTAAATATTAAGAAACTGTGATTCAATTTTATAAAATCTCGTAGGAATGAGAATCAACAGAAAAATATTATATGAAAATACCTACTGAAAAACTCAAAATTGATTTGTAAAAAGGGATTAAAGCAAATTTTTAATCAATGCAGTTGATTTTTTTTCGCAAAAATTAATACATATTAATTATACCTATAACAAATTGAATTTTATAATTAAATTATGCTTTTTTTGTTTTAAATCATATAGTTTCATATATTTGTTGATTTTTATTCTTACAAGATGCTTTGAAAATGCATTTGTTTTTATACTAATGTGTAAAACTAAAGTAAATTTTATAGTGTAGTACCTAGTAGATATATCTCCAGCGAAATACACGAATTTTTCGGTTTGTGATGAATTGGAGCCAAACGTGAATCCATTCAAAAACATTTTAAACCTTATTTAATTTCTGTTTTAAGTTTAAATATCTTAATCTTGAAACAACTAAAACATTCTAGAAAAGTTTGTTCATTTATTTATTTGTTTGAATAAAATGATGCAAGCTATTAAAATTAACTGCCGCCGGAAATCTCAACCGACGATATTCGCGGCGCAGTCTTATCTAAAGCTTGACTTGACATTGTATGGAAAATAATAAACATTTTTTTGTAAACAAAAACAAAACAAAAATTTAGTTTTTGAATTTGAGCACTAGCAAGTAGCAAGAGAACAAGGAGGAATCAGCCAACAAAATTTAATAATAAAAATAAATAACAAATAAAATTATAAAAATAAAATAAAATAACTGTGTCCACTATTACTGGTGGAAAAATACAATAATTAAAAAAAATATATCGTTGTTTATTAGAAATTATATTTCACCACAAAATATTGCCTACAAACAAAAATTATGAATGCGACCACCACAATTGGATTCGGAGGAGGAGGAACAATAGAAAATAATCAACAACAAGATTTATTAAAATTAGGTGAAGTTTTTTATAAAAATGATAGAATAATATTTATTTGTTTATTTTGTGGTATCGAAATCGGCCACGATTTTATTGAACATTTGGAAGAGCATTTGGTTAATAGTACATCGTATTCAACTGATGTTGCAGCAACCGATGGTTATATTGAAATAGATGAATCATCAGAAAATGTTGAAATCGAAGAAATAGAGATATTTGATTGTTCTGATGATGTCTCCGGCACCGAAGATACCACCATAATGTCAGTTATATCAACAGAAAACGATACAATTAATTGTAAGTCTAGTTTGAAAATTCTACTAGATGATGATGATGAGGAATATTCTAATCATCATATTGAAAGTAAATTATGTTGTCCATCGGCTTATTGTAAATCGATTTTTAATAGTATGGCAGAATTACGTGTACATGTTGCTCATGGCCATCCAAATAAAAAAATATTAGAATCACCGTTAGTTGAAAATTTTTCAATTAATCAAGAACAAGATGATACTACAGATGTAGAAGAGCATTATCAAGAAGATGATGGATTATTATGTTGTCCCAAATCTCATTGCATAGAAAAATTTAATAGTATGATAAAGCTGAAACTTCATTTGGATAAACATAAGCCTGTGCGAAAAAAAAGAAATATTTTTCAAAAAATTGATGAGCAACAGCAATTTCAAGAAAATAATTTAATAGAAGAAGAACAGAATTTTTCAATACATAATATTAATTTATTAAATGATATGAAACAGGTAAATACGACGAATGAAAAATTTTGTAGCATTATTCAAAATATTAACAATACACAATCTGTTAAAAATCAATTACAAAATGAAAAAATTAGAAATGCAATTAAACGAGAATATTCAGATGAAAACTCCACTTTTGAAACTTCTATATTTGTTTTAGATAATGAAGTCGAATCAAATTTTTCGAAAGAATTTGATACTTTAAATGAATTAGAACAAAAAAAATACAAATTTGAAAACATCGATAATAATGCAACAAAAGATACTATTGCAAAAAAAATTAAATTTATGGATCACATTTTGACGGAGAAGAAAATTTCTGATGATCGTATTGGGAATGTAACGCAAAAAATAATTGAACATCCAGAAAATTCAGAATATTTCTCATTAATAACATCAAATGAAGAATTGAATGAAAGGATTGCTCAATATGAAAATCAATTAAAAAATATACAAAAAAATTTACCGAAAATTGAAAAATCAATTGAAGATAATATGTATCATTGTCCAATTAAAAATTGTCGAATATTTAAGCCAAGTCACAGATCAATTCGTAATCATATTAATGAAAATCATTTACTAACAAATCGTGTTCAATTTCAATGCTCATTTTGCTCATCTGTATATAATTTACGTGGGAGTCTACGGCGTCATTTAAAAGAGAAACATTCAATTCTTTTAAAATTATAATAAATAACTATTATAATGTTATAAGTATAATTTTTACTTTTATGTAAATACAACTTTGATTTGAATTAGAAAAAAAAAAATTTGTATAAAACATTGACTTATTAATTTCATTTAAAATTATGTATTAAAAATTTTTTAAACATTTTTTAAATAGGCTCTCAAAGGATTAATAAAAATTTAAGTACATACAATATTTCATAAATATTAATTATGTTAACTTTTTTAGGAAATTTTATTAATCGCATCGCACTGGATATTCGAGCGAAATTATTTTTTATTTGGTTCCTTTTTGAATGAATCATATATTGTTGCTGTTAACATTAAAAATTGATATCATAATTTAATGGTTTTAAAAACACCTTCATCAAACATTTAAAAAAAAATGATGCAAATAAAATAATACCTTCAATAAATGTCGCCTGTATGAAGAAAAGAAAGATTTATAACACTTCAATTCTCGAATAACTACCTATTTATGAATATTTTTTTGAATACGCATTTTTTGAACTTTTTTGTATTTGGAATTCTTGTTTTTGATATAAAAAAACAAAATTAAAAAGTAATAAATAAGAAAAAATGCAAGTATGTGCAGATTTTGAAAAGGCGAACTTAGAACGTTGAACCAACCTTTAAATTAAGTGCAAATAAAGCCTGTTACCAAATCAACTAAAATTCTGAAAAAAAGTAAACAAAAAATGTCAATAAAACGCTACTCCTCCTCTACTATTAAATTCCTTCTTATGATGACAATTTAATATCATTTTCAATAGTTGGGACCGTTGACACTGTGACACAACCTGGACTGCAGCAGGAGTAGATTATTAGTAAACAAAATTTTAATTTAAAAGAAAATTGAATATGAATTGTTTTCTTTTTATTGTTTTTTTTTTTTTTTTTCAAATTTAAGACGAAAATAAATCAAAATGGGTAAAAATAAGAAATCCAAAAAATCTGAATTACAATATCGTTGGAAATGTGCTGAAATTTTTGTCGAAGACCAGTCAATTTCAATTGAATGTTTTTTCTGTAAGTGGCGATCTGTTAATAGTTTACAAAATGATGTGGAAATGAATTGTGGAATATTGAAACTTACAAGGCACTTAGAAGAGTCTCACTTACCACATGATGATGATGAAAATGAAAAATGCTCAAAAGAATTGTCAGAGATGAATGAAGAAGTGACTAACGAGGAAAGTACTACCAAGTCTGAGTTCGTTCAACATTTATCAGGCATTGTGGCCGCGGACCATAATTACGGATCTACAATCAAAATTGAAAAAGAAATTGTTAGTAATTTTAGTGATGATTTATATTTCGGTGATATACAAAGTAGTAGTATAGATTGTATCGATGATAAAACGGATGAGGTTGTAGAAATAGCATCGAATGAGGGGGTAAATGATAATGAAAATAAAAAGTTTTACTGTAAAATATGTGCTACATCTTTTAAACTTCGTCGTTTGCATATGCAACACATGAGAGCTGTGCATCAAATTTTCTCGTCACTTAAATTCGAACCGTTTGAAGATGGAAAATACCACTGTACAGTGTGTTCAGTAGCTGTTTACTATAAACCAATTTTTCTCAGCAATCACATTAAAAAAAGACATGAAGAATACTATCAAAAATTATTAAAAATGCAACAAAATGAGTTAATTGAATCGGAAATATTAAAAAATAATCTAATATTGGGTATTCCCAAAGGTAACTACAATAATCCGATTGTGGAAAAGAAAATTCGATATCCGAAAAATTTCGGGATGTCCAATGATGGATTATGGCACTGTCCAAAATGTGATGTCACTAGAAAAACACAAGAACGAATTAAATTTCATTTTAAGGAAAGACATATTAAAAATACTACTTGTAATATATGTGGAAAAGAATTAACAACTCATAAATCCTTGGAACAACATATTTTAACACACTCAGGCGAAAAAAAATTAAAGTGTGAGAACCCTTTTTTTTATTTAATAATGCAAATAAAGCTTTGTTGAAAAGATAGAGAACAAACGAAGAAATATTACTAAATAGTAGTTTTATTTCGAGTTATATAGATTTTATTTCTCTATAAACTTTTTATAATATTGGATAGGACCTTAATTTAGATCCCCGTAAAAATTAAAACATTTTAAACAATTTTATTTTTCAATTTTAATACATTGTAGATACCTAATATTTTAATTCCAGGCCCTTATTGTAATAAAGCATTTCTAAATCGTTCAGGATACCAAGCTCATGTCAGAATTCATGAAGGTGATAAAAGATACAAATGCGATTATTGTGATAAAACATTTATCCAAAGGTGGTATTTTTTTTTATGTGGAATATTTAAATTAAATTTTCAACATACATTTGTGATTAATTTTAAAACAATTCAAAACTTATTTATAATTTTAGATCTGAAAAGAAGATTCACGAGACACGAATGCATATAAAGAAATACTCCATTCAGTGTGATGTTTGTGGAAAAGGGTATTATAGACCTTATGATCTTAGTAATCATATGAGAAGGCATACAGGTATTTTTTTTTTTAAATTATTATTTTTGAACACATTTATAATTTTTCTTATTTAGGAGAAAAGCCTTCCAAATGTGAAGTATGTTTCAAGAGTTTTTTTGATAATAAACTACTTAAAGATCACATGGTTACTCATTCAAAAGAAAAGCCATTCGAATGTGAAATTTGCTTTACAAAATTTTCCCGGAAAACAAATTTAGCAACTCATAAGTAAGCTCATTATGAATCTGACGGAACAAGACATAATAGTCAAAGGATTTATTTTAATTGGGCGATAGATTCGCGTTTTTTTAAGGCATTCAATCAATGTATTTATCTTTCTTCTTTGTGCAGCTTTAGTTGCTTCAATAAAATAACGTGAATAAAGAGTTGCGATGACTTGAGTACCATAAAAAGCGGCACATTCTGATTACACGCTAATCGCAATTTAAGTTTCGAGTTATTTTATTTCAGTTCTATTGATAATCTAATAAAGACTATAATAAGATAATGATAGTTACGTCTATTTCGACTAAAAATACGACTTTGACTATTATGTTTTACATGAATAAAATAAAAATCTTATTTATTTAGAACCTGTTTGCTTTTAGATTGTTACATTCTAGTATTAAAAATTATCATTGTAATTTATGTGGTGACAGTTTTACTCAAAATGCTGGGCTTTATTCTCATAAGAAAACTAATCATATTGAATTGAAATCATAGTTTTTTTTTTTACTGTGTAGAATACCTACATATCTTTTATTATAACTATGATGTTCTTTATTCTGAATAAATATTATTTTTCAATACTAGAAAATTATTTTTTACAATTTTTTAAGTTTTTTGTATTAAATAGTTCCTCTTTATTGGCTTTCTTCTTCCTTGGCTTTTGAATTGATTTCTTACCATACAATTTAGGATTCAGTTCTGAAACAAACAATAATTCTAAAAATTTGTATCGGATTCTTTTGTAATGTCTCAATTCCAGAAATGTTGTGCCGTCATGATGTAGTGATATTGCCATTATTCTACAGCGTGTTCGGTCGTTTGCAGCACAGTGATATTCCGCAGCTGTGGGAGTTTTTTTCCATCCATTTTTATTAATTAATTAATATTTTATAGCTCAAATAAAATTCATACAAATTTCTAATGTTAAAATTATTTTATATGACCTTATCAGTTCAATTTTTGGTCATAGAGGGCACTATTTGGGCATTTAAATGTAGGAGAGGATATATTTGCAAGCGGTGAGTGGTACGATTTAGAAATAAAAGCAAAAAATAAAAATAAAGCGAGGCATTCGCATACATTACTTTACAATTTATAAATTATTACTATTGAATTTGGTTTTTTAGAATTTAATTTAGAGGAATTTAAAAGGAATTAATTATTACATTACAATTATCATAAAACTTTTGTTCGCCCTGAAAATAAATAGTGAATTCGAGTTGAAATTGGATGTGCAAAATTACAAGTTAGTTTTTTACTATCAAAACAAAATGTAGCCCAAATCCAAAATTATAAATAATTATTTTTTTTCAGTAGTAAAAAAATAAATAGCATGGAAATCAAAACAGAAATAGAACTACTAGAATTTCGTCCGAAATATGGTGAAATTTTCATCGAGAACGATATTATTTCCATTGAATGTACTTTTTGTTCATGGAAATTGGATCAATGTGAACCGAATCTTACCGAAACGATATGGACAGAGTTTACAACGCATGTAGAAGAACATTTAGCAAATGAACATTTCTCAAAAATAATGTCAGATGAGGTAGAACTGATTGAGAATAACGTTTTCAAAACTGAATTAACAGACATAGTGGCCATTGAACATAGTTACGAATCCCCAACCAAAATTCAAGAAAATTTAAGTGACTTGAGTGATTCGAATATAGAAGAAACTCAAATTGCAGACGAAGTAATTGTAACGGCCAATGAAATGAATAGTAAACTGAGAAAACTTCAATGTAAGATATGTCTTACCACTTATAAAAATCAACGTTTACTTATGAAGCATATGCGGGGAGTGCACAGAATCTTCTCTTCACTACAATTCGAACCACTAAATGATGGAAAATATCATTGTACAGTGTGTATAGAGGCAGTTTACAATAAAGCTATTTTTCTCAGCAATCATATTAAAAATAGACATGAAAAATATTATAAACAATTATTAACAATGCAACAAAATGAATTAATTGAATCAGAAATCTTAAAAAATAAGGATACAATATATCTTAAAAAGAAAATTCGATACCCGAAAAATTTTGGGATGTCAAATGATGGATTATGGCACTGTCCAAAATGTGATGTCACTAGAAAAACTCAAGAACGAATTAAAGTTCATTTTAAGGAAAGTCATGTAAGAAATAACACATGTCATATTTGTGGGAAGCAAGTAACAACTCATTCATCTTTGGAACAACATATTTTAACACACACAGGAGAGAAAAAATTGAAGTGTGAGTTCTATTTATTTTTTTTTTTTTCATTATAAATTTTTAAATATTGACGATAAATAAAGTTAAGAAGATAGAGGACAAGAGAAGAATATTCTAAAAAATAAAAATACATTAAATAAAATTTTTATCAATTTTGAAACATTGAAAATAAAGTTAGTTGCTTCCACAATTAAATAAATTATTCACTTTACGTAAACATTTGAAATAATTTATTTTATTTTAATTTCCTAGTTATATATTTTAATTCTAGGTCCATATTGCGATAAAGCATTTTTATATCGTTCGGTATATAGAGCTCATGTCAGAATTCATGAAGGTGATAAAAGATATAAATGCGATTATTGTGATAAACGATTTATCCAAAGGTGATATTTTTTTTTATGCATCTGAACATTTTATAATAATCCTTAGATTTGTAACATCCTAATATTATGCTAATACTAATATATTTATCAAATTTAATCCTACTTTTTTTGTTTTGTTGCAAAATAAAACTGCGATTTCAGGTTTTTTTACACAATAAATTATATATATGTTAAGTATATACCTTCTTAAAATTTTAGAACAGAAAAGAAGATTCACGAGATACGAATGCATATAAAGAAGCACACTATTAAGTGTGACGTTTGTGGAAAAGGATATTATAGATCTTCTGATCTTATAATTCATATGAGAAGACATACAGGTATTTTTTTTTTTTGCTTTAAATTAATATTTTTATTTATATCTTTTTTTGTACAGGAGAAAAACCTTCAAAATGCGAAGTATGCTCCAAGAGTTTTTTTGATAATAAACTACTTAAAGATCACATGGTTACTCATTCAAATGAAAAGCCATTCGAGTGTGAATTTTGTGCTTCAAAATTTTCACGGAAAAATAGTTTAGCGGCACACAAGTAAGCAATAGAAGATAAATATGAGTAAGCTGAGTAAAATAGTCAAAGTCTGCATTACCTACTAGTATTTCATACATATAATCAAAGATAAAGTAAATTAAGTTACTAATAAATAAATATAAATAAATGGAAAATCTTGCGGTTATCTTAATAAAGATAATTGATAGGTTTCAGTAATTCTGTTTTGCCCTAAATTCGACTTTGGCTATTACGTTAAACTTAAGTGAATATGTACATTCAAAATTGTTGGAAAAAAAAACTTTTTTTCATTAAAATATATTTTATTTCAGATTGACACATTCTAGTATTAAAAATTATCATTGTGATTTATGTGGTCAAAGTTTCACTCAAAATGCTGGGCTTTATTCCCATAAGAAAACTAATCACATTGAGTAGATTTCATAAAAACAAATTTATATCTTTTTACTGCCTTTTATTTTATGAGATGTATTATTGTTAGAGCAAATATTTGAAAATCTGAATAAATATATAAAATTATTTTCAAATTGTTTTTGGCTTTTAATATGTATTTTAGTATAATTTTTAAGTATTTACTAGAATGAATTACGAGTAAAAATTGAAATGCACAAGAAGAAGACTACAGAGAACATTTATCCATTGTAACTGCAGGTACTTATAAGTAAGGTAGGTACTATTAAAAAGTAAATATTGTCCAAGAATTTTTACAGCTTTAGCCTTTGAAAATGCTTCGATATTTCCACTTAAAGGTGAAAACACAATTGGTATTGGGGCGACAACGACGGCGACAGCGATTTTTCATATCAAAAAGTCGCCTCAATTGTTTCATTCTCATACAAATATATGGTTTTTGACAGTCGCTATCGCTGTCGCCGTCGCTGTCGCCCCAAAACCTTTAAGGTGAAAACACAATTGGGGCGACAGCGTAACGACAGCGATAGCGACTGTCAAAAACCATATATTTGTATGAGAATGAAACAATTGAGGCGACTTTTTTATATGAAAAATCGCTGTCGCCGTCGTTGTCGCCCCAATTGTGTTTTCACCTTAAGGAAAATGTTCTATTTCGTTCATGAATATATGTGGAAGACTACACTACATAGACTAGCCCCTAGAATAGTATATATTTTATAGAAAATATTTTTAGTGATTTTTTTTTTAATGATAGATGTCGCTTTTCTTATTTTCTGACATTATATACCTCGAATGTATGAAAACTAGATGGTAAGCTTGCTGGTCGCAACCAAATCGCAACTCTACTCATCAAGTGAAAAAACTGTGCATTCAGTTGTCGCTCGCTTTCCTATTTTGACGTTTCGACTTTGTTAATAAAATTCGGATGAAAAAATCACCTTCAAGCTCAAGGGGCAAGTTCCAGCTGCTTTTTATAAGTGTTTTGCTGACTGAAACTGAAGCAAACAAAAATAAATAAAAGAAATTTATAAAAATATAAATTAAAATTTTAAATAAAGTAAAGTGACGATTGGACAATTGTTGACACTTTGAAAACAGCCACCAAACAGTTGAATTGATTTGGATAGAACAAAAACAAAGCCACACCACATAATTTATAATTTACGCTACAATTATTGCATTATTAATTGATCTAACATTTAAGTATCTATTTCAATTCGAGTTCGATTCAATTCAATTTAATTAAGACATCGATCAAGTCAAATCGAAAGGTACCTAGCCCAAAACTTAATATAGGTAGGTACCTACATAGGGGATAGTATATTACCAATTATCTACCTATACCTACTTTATAAAGGTATACCCCTAATTTTATATTTTATTTGTAGTAGTCAATAAAAGGTGGCAAAACCAAATAAAGGGGCATGGAAACCAAAAAAGAAACTGAACTACGTCAGAAATATGGTGAAATTTTCATCGAGAACGATATTATTTCCATTGAATGTACTTTTTGTTCATGGAAATTGGATCAATGTGAACCAAATCTTACCGAAACGGTATGGACAGAATTTACAACGCATGTAGAAGAACATTTATCAAATGTACAATACTTACAGATGTCAGAAGAGGAAGGAATGATTAAGGAAGAAAATATCAAAGCTGAATCTGATGAAGATTCGCCAGACATAATAGCCATCGAACATAGTTACGAACTTTTAACCAGTATTCAAGAAGAAGATTTCAGTGATGTTAGTAATTCATATTTTGATGAAATACAAACAACAGAGGAAATAAACTCCGATGAAATGGATACAAAATCAAAAAAATTCGGTTGTAAAATATGTCTTACTACTTATGAACGAAAAGCTTTTCTTATGAATCACATGCGAAAAGTGCACAAAATTTTCTCTTCGCTACAATTCGAACCACTTAATGATGGAAAATATCACTGTACAGTGTGTATAGAGGCCGTTTACGATAAGGCTATTCTTCTCAGCAATCATATTAAAAATAGACATGAAAAATATTACAAAAAATTATTAACAATTCAACAAAATGAATTAATTGAATCGGAAATATTAAAAAAAAAAGATTTAATATTTACGGAAAAGAAATTCAAATATCTGAAAAATTTCGAGATATCCAATGATGGATTGTGGCACTGCCCAAAATGTGATGTTACTAAAACAACTCGAGAACGAATTAAAGTTCATTTTAAGGAAATGCATGTAAGAAATAACACATGTCATATTTGTGGGAAGCAAGTAACAACTCATTCATCTTTGGAAGATCATATATTAACACACACAGGCGAGAAAAAATTAAAGTGTGAGATTTTTTTTTCCTTATACATTTTTCAATATCGATAAATAAAACATAGATTTGAAAATAGAGAACAAGTGAAGAAAATTCTAATGAATAGAAAAAATTATTTCATTATTGAATTTTGAATTGAACATAAATGTAGGCTGACCTCCGTATTTTACAATTATTTACCACACATTTAAAATATGTAATTTTATTTTTATAACCTAGTTTTGTACATTTTTAATTTTAGGTCCATATTGCGATAAAGCATTTCTACATCGTTCAGGATATAAAACTCATGTAAGAATTCATGAAGGTGATAAAAGATACAAATGTGATTATTGCGATAAACGATTTATCCAAAGGTGATTCTTTTTTTTTATCTGTATGAATATTTTATAATATTTGTTGGGCTCTACATATTCTAGCGCACATGTTACTGTGAATTAATTTTTTTTTAATTTGTATTTAATTTATTTAAAATTTTAGAGGAGAAAAGAAGATTCACGAGATACGAATGCATATAAAGAAACACACTATTCAGTGTGACGTTTGTGGAAAAGGATATTACAAATCTTCTGATCTTATTATTCATATGAGAAGGCACACAGGTATTTTATTTTCAATTATTATTCTTAAATACCTACTTATTCATAATTTTTCTTTTATAGGAGAAAAGCCTGCCAAGTGTGAAGTATGTTCCAAGAGCTTTTTTGATAATAAACTACTTAAAGATCACATGATTACTCATTCAACTGAAAAGCCATTCGAATGTGAGTTTTGTTCTACAAAATTTTCTCGGAAAAAAAGCTTAGTGGCTCATAAGTAAGCAATAGAACATAAATATGAAAGAACAGAGCATAATAGTCAAAGTACTAATAAATAAACAACAAATCTCATAGTTATCTTAATAAAGATGAATATAAGGTTTCATTAATTCTGTTTTCCGCTAAATTTGACTTTGGCTATTACGTTTTGTCACATGAACATTTTATAGATAGTTTTTGATAAGAGATATATTTACTTTCAGATTGACACATTCAAGTATTAAAAATTATCATTGTGATTTATGTGGTCAAAGTTTTACTCAAAATGCTGGACTTTATTCCCATAAGAAAACTAATCATAATGAGTTTACTTCATAGAAATTTTTTTGCATTTTTTTATTCTTTTATTTTATGTTAGTATTATTGTTAGATCAAACATCTGTATAATAAATATAACTTTCAAACCTTCAAATTGTTTTAGCTTTCATCCTTTCATATTTTTTTTCTTTTCTTATAATTTTGTTGATTGCACTTTCCAAGTTTTACAGACAGCCAAATAAAATGAAAATTTTTTACAAAATCTTGCTTATTCAAGAACTTGTTACCTTATCAGACATGATAAAATATTGCATACTAAAAATTATTTTTGAATCAAGTTGATTTTGATGCCTTAAATTTTTATTTGAATTTTCCATACGATTTCACTTTTTTTTATTTTTATCCTACCAAACCGCTTGTATTAATTCCTATAGGTGTCGCTCAATTAGAATTAATTAAGATAAAGTGAAGTGACGACTGACAATTATCTGCGTTCACTCGATACATCTACCAGGACCACCGAGGCCACCAGGACAGGCTATGATAGGACAGTTGAAAATTGACTTTAGATTGACAGCAAGTATGTACTGAGAAAAATAATCAACAACTAAGACGAAATACAAAAATACAAAATATAAATACAAAATATAAGAAAGATTACAAAAAGTGAGTTGGAAAAAACAAAGACAAGACCACATAATTTACAATTTACAATCATTAACATCCAGGGGTGTCATACCTCCCGCAATTGGCGGGAACCTCCCGCTTAGACTACATTATTCTCACTTATGCTTGTAAATTCCCGCCAGCACTTAATTCGATAATTTTTATCTTTATATTAATGACAAAAAACCAGACAAGAGGGTTCCCGATCAACTTTCGGTACGCATAATTTAATTTACTATTTTAATTACCACTTCAAAAAAAAATTAAGTAAGTTTGGTAATCTTTAAATTGAATTGGCTCTCAATGACATTAATTTAACTATTATTTTTTGTTTCACCCTCAAATTAATAGAAAATGTTAAACATTTAATCAAGTTCTTCGGGAAGCCACCAACACCAGTAAAAAAATCTAAACATTTGGTTTCTTATAAGAACCAGTGGAAGGCACACATTTTGAGTTACGAAAATTTTATTTTACTTTAGCTTCTTAATAATTTTTTGCCGCTGAATCACTTTTCAAGTATGACATCCCTGTTAACATCATATAGGTCTAAAGTATTCCAGTTCGATTCAATTTAACTTACTTTGAGACTTCACGTCAAATTAAAATGTAGCTCAATAAGTTAATACTTCCTTTATATACCTAGCAGTAGCAAATACTTACCTACCTATCTAATTTTATATTTTATTTGTACTTAGTAGTCAATAAAAGGGTGCAAAACCAAATAAAGGGGCATGGAAACCAAAAAACAAACTGAGGTACGTCAGAAATATGGTGAAATTTTCGTCGACAACGATATTATTTCCATTGAATGTACTTTTTGTTCATGGAATATGGATCAATGCGAAGCGAATCTGACCGAAACGATATGGACAGAATTTACAACGCATGTAGAAGAACATTTATCAAATGAGCAATACTTACAAATAATGTCAGATGAGGTAGAAATGATTAAGGAAGAAAATATCAAGGATGAATCTGATGAAGATTCGCCAGACATAATAGCCATAGAACCTAGTAACGAACTTTTAACCAGCATTCAAGAAGAAGATTTCAGTGATGTTAGTAATTCAAATTTTGATGAAAACCAAAGTGCAGAGGAAGTAAAGACGAATGTAAAATTAAGACAATTCGGTTGTAAAGTATGTATCTCTACTTATAAACATAAAGCTCATCTTATGAACCACATGCGAAAAGTGCACAAAATTTTCCCTTCGCTACAATTCGAACCACTTAATGATGGAAAATATCACTGTACAGTGTGTATAGAGGCAGTTTACGATAAAGCTATTCTTCTCAGCAATCATATTAAAAACAAGCATGAAAAATATTACAAAAAATTATTAATAATTCAACAAAATGAATTAATTGAACCGGAAATATTAAAAAAAAAAGTTTCAACATTTAATAATCCTGACTGTCCGGTTAAGAGAAAGAAAACTCAATATCCGAAAAATTTTGGAATATCCAAAGATGGATTGTGGCACTGCCCAAAATGTGATGTAACTAGAAAAACTCAACAACTAATTAAATTTCATTTTTTGGAAAGTCATATGAAAAATACAACTTGCCACATATGTGGGAAACAAGTAACTACTCATAAATCTTTGAAACAACACATATTAAGACACACAGGCGAGAAACAATTCAAGTGTAAGATCAATTTTTATTCATTAAAAATTTTTTAATATCTATAATTGAAGCCAGAGATGATAAAGTATAAAATGTCGCATTGCATATTAAAAATGGGTATAGAATTTTGAATGCAATATATGTATGTACATTTTGAACATAATATATGTAGTTACATTTGGTGCATGGATTAATAAACTTTTAATTTAACAAAATATAAAGTATTCAAAACTATGTTTTATAAATGTTTGACATTTTGGTGGACGTTCGTAAAAGTCAATAATTTAGTATTCAACGTGACATCTTATACTTTATTATCTCTTTTAAAAAACTTTGGGATGATGATAGAGACGAAAGGAAAGAAGAATAATTCTAAGAAATTCAAATAACGGCTTCATAGATTAATTTTTCAATAAACTTTTCATCTATTTTCAAACATTTAAAAAAATTCAAGACGCTCCCATTAATAGATGACGTGAGAAAACGCCATGCGACATAACATCACAATGTCCATTTGTAATGGCACTTAAGGCCATATTCAAAAATTTACATAATGGTATTATGTGGTATTACGTTATGTCACGTTACCGTAATAGAATAATAATGTATCAGTTTTGCAAAAATTTTAAAATATATATTTATTATAATATTTAATTTCAGGTCAATATTGCAATAAAGAATTTATGTCTAATTCAGGGTACCGATCTCATGTAAGAATTCACAAAGGTGATAAAAGATACAAATGCGATCATTGCGACAAACGCTTTGTCCAAGGGTGATATTTTTTTTTTCTCTTTTTATGAAAAATATTTTAATATAATATGTATGTAATTTAATCCTAATACTTGCGACGTAACATCATAATAATTTCATAACACTAATTTTACAACATTTTCATCTAAAAAATGTTTTTACTTTATTTTGCTTGTTCGGAAACTCTTATTGTTGAGCTTAAAGAATTGTGATTTTATTTTTTTTTTTAATTTATTTATAACTTAGATCTGAAAAGAAAATTCATGAGATACGAATGCATGTAAAGAAACACTCTATTCAATGTGAAGTTTGCGGAAAAGGATATTATAGACCTACTGATCTTATTATTCATATGAGAAGGCATACAGGTAGCTATATTATTTTTTATCGATGGTTTTTAAATACCTAATTAATTTTTTTTATTCATTAAAAACAGGAGAGAAGCCTTCAAAGTGTACAATATGTTCCAAGAGTTTTTTTGATAATAGACTACTTAAAGATCACATGATTTCTCATTCAAATGAAAAACCATTCGAGTGTAAGTTATGTTCTTCAAAATTTCCTCGAAAAAAAAGTTTAGCGGCACATATGTAAGAATGACAAATGTTTGTTTATAAACAAAACATAACAGTCGAAGTCAATGTTATTACATATATATTAAAGTAATTAAGTCTAAAAATATTTCCGATTTCTTAACAATGATGCATCTATAATGCATCAATAACCTCCGTAAAGAAGCTTCGCTTCAATAACTCTTTTATGTTAATTTGACTTTGGTTATTACGTTTTGCGAAATCAAAAGGATTAGTAAAAAAAATGTATTCATTAAAATTTTTGTTTTTAGATTGAGACATTCCAGTATTAAAAATTATCATTGTGATTTATGTGGTCAAAGTTTTACTCAAAATTCCGGGCTTTATTCGCATAAAAAAACTACTCATAATGTTCTGGATTGATAGAAAAATCTTTTGTAACTTTTTTACTAGGTATTTCATTTTATGACGTTTTGTATTATTGTTAATGCGAATATTTAACAATTTGAATAAAACCTTTACACATATTAGAATTCCAAAAAAATATTTTTTCATTGATAACTAAGATAAATTTTTTGACACAAAAGTATGTAAAATTTAACATAATAGGTTATCTAGGTCAGATTTGAAAAGGATGATTAAGAAAAAAATAACAAACCTTAATATATTACTGAGTTCCAACACATAGTGGTAAATGAAAAATATTACGAATCCTTCATCCTATCTCAAAGAGAAATTTTTAAGAAATTAAAATTACAGAGCAAGAAACAATCGATAAAATAATTGATAAACTATGAAGGTTCTAAGGTAAAATGTGTATTATTATTCTATGAAAATCACCGTTTCTTCATTTTGAATTAATTAAAAATTATAAATAATCGTCGCTTGACAATAAATTAAGCCGGAAAGACTATTAATTCAAAAATTTCAAGCAACAAATGCTGATAAATTCTTTCAAAAAAAGTTATTGTACTTAAAAAGAAATTGGATTTGAAAAAAACTACTAAATAAAAAGTTTGAATCAAAAAAGCATTTAAATAATTTTTGAAAAAAGTATTTTTTAATACTTTACAAGGTTACAAGTATTAGCATATAAGTACTTTGTTCTCAGTATTTGTTTTAAGTACTACTAAAGTATTAGAATATTATTGGCTGAAGAACTAGTAGTTCTGTAAACATGCTCTGCTAACAAAATTAACATAAAAATAAATAAAATTATTATTTATTTTAATAATATACTATATTAGTTAATATTTTATTCAATTATAAATAAAGTAAATAACAGATTAATTTAATTATAAAGTATTCAATATTCTTCACTGTTTTTTATTAAATTTTGTTAAAATATGCAGCGTTGTGGTTTTTTTTTCATTTATTAAATATAATATGTAATTAATTTATTTATTTATTTATTTTTTTTCAAAGTTTTAAGAATAATATAGAATATAGAGTTGAATTTCGCTGCACAATGTCTTATTATTTTTTATTTTTAACTTTTTGCAAATGCTTTCTAAAGTTTAAAATCTTGATAATTAAAAAATCTTAGTGAAATTTACAAAAACTTTAATATTTAATATTTAATCTTAAAAGTTTAAAAAAAAAAAAAAAAATAAACCTAAATACAAAAAAAAGTATGTACAAAAATAAATATTTGAAAATAAAAAACTTTGTTGCTTAATTTAATACGCCTTCGCCAATCAAATTCATAGCCTGTAAAAATATTTTCATTGGTGTTTGAGGACCCAAACTTTCCATTGTGTTTGTCATTTTATTTTTAATATTTCTCAATCGTAGTGAAGAATGGACAAATGTCACTAAAATAAAGAACAATCACATAACTTAATTTTTTTTTAATTATTTTATAAATACTCACAACAGAATGGCAAGAGCATTGTGAAAATTGATAATAGAAGCGCTTCAGTCCTAAAAAAAAATTATAAAAATTAAAAAAAAAACTATAAAAGATAAATAATAAATATATTTTATTAACTATCAAAATTATTTCAAATTGAAATCATACCACATTAATAACAAATATCCAATTACAATAGATCCACCTAAAAAGTAATATTTATGCATTGGATTTTCTGATGCTCTTCGACCTTCTGATGAAAAGAAGTAAGTCAAAATACCAATAATCGTTGCTTTAACAAAAATACCTTTGGAAATTACGGAAAAAAACGATAATTTTAATTATTTTTGATTCATTAGTTAATTTTATTTTGTCTAGAATATTATTTAAATGTAATTTTCAGCTATTTATGAAAATTGTATCTTCTTATCTTAAAATTAAATTAAGTAACTTTATTATTTACAGGTTTAACTCTTTAGTTAAAAGTGAATAAACCATTTGGACAAGAAGGTTCATGTAAATATGTTTTACTAATAAAAATTAAAGATTTGTTTCATAATAGTATGATGGAAAACATTTATCAAATGTTCCGTCCTTACAAACTTCGACTAAGCTTAAAAACTAATAAAAACTTAAGTTATAATACAAAATTACAAAAAAAATAAACGAAAATAAGCTACTTACCACAAATTATTTTTGTTGGATTAATCATTATCATCAATAAATAAATGGCAATAGATAAAATAAAATAATTTGTTTGATAATAAAGAAGATTTTTGACAACTCTATTGCCCCATTTTTCAAAATCATTAAATTGTGGTAGCTGGAAACGAGCTGATCCTAAAAAAAAAAAATGCAAATATAGGTATTTTAATTTAAACTAATGACAAATAATCTGTTCGAGTTCCTATTTTTAACTACTGAGGAGGCATTGAACTTACTCATTATACGCCATTGAACTTAGATATGTCTTAGAAGCTTACGTGGTTAAATGTGTTCCTATTTATTTATTCACATACATTTTTTTATTGTTCAAAAATGTTGCTGATTTTTTACAACAATAAAAATAACTTGTACCAATAATAATTTAATGAGCTCATTTCATACTTCATGAGTTCATTGATTTAGAATAATTTCTTCTCGAAGTCTTGATAATTAAGAATGTCATCATTCTTTTAATGGAACTGCCGAAAAGGAACATTTATTGAAAAATATTAGCGTAAAAAAATTCTAAGATTCAATAAGAAACTTAATTTTGAGACTTAATTGATTAATAAATCAATCTATAATATCACAGCACACGACTGTCTGAATGTATCTACATACCTATTAGTACTTTCTAGTTTTGGAGAAAAAACTGAAAAATTTTAAATTAGGTAGGTATGCAGTTTATTTAAACTCACCCAAGATGAAATCATCCAAGCTACGTATTGGAGCCCAATTGAGATTTTGGGGAACAACTTGTGCTGACGGCGATGACATTATTTTTTTATTAAGTTTTTTTTTACAATTTAATAATTTATTATTTGAAAAAAATTTTAAAATATTTTTTCCAAATTTGATGAAAGTATTTTTTATTTTTTTGAATTTATTTTTTAAAACATTTAATTTTAATCGAAAACTATTTTCGTTAATAATTTCTACTTTTTTAGATTTAATTTTATTTTTATTGCTTCCAATTTCAGGTCTAATTTTAATTTTGATTTTTTTAATAAATCAATTTTTGTTATTGAATTGTTTCTCGTTCTTGTCTTCGCTTTGTCCTCTATACATAAATTATATTCAAATTACGTCTCGAATAAGCTGCGCTGAAGAATGAGTCAGCTTGCATAAATTTGCAAAAAATCTAAAAATAAAAAAAATCGTCATCCAATTTATTTATAGGAACATAAATTGCTTTATTAAGCTGACTCTATTAGCTCACTTGCACAAGCGAGTTATAGCACTCGCTTATTGTGTGAACGTTAATTAGAATTTTATACACATTTTCTGTCCACATAATAACTTTTTATGTAATATAGGTACTATCCGCAAATTCTGATATAATTCTTCTAAAATAATTCCTTCGAAAATAAAATTTGTTGGGTTTGAATTTAATTTATGCCATCTTTCAACAAGCACAAATGAGATATTAGGTCTTAAGTTCTTTTAAAATTAATACATAATTATTGGACCTACCTAATTTGAATTGATTTTGAGTTGGATTTTTATTTATTAGATCCATAGGAACTAGAATTATATAATTATATAATTATATCCTACGATTAGATCATAAGTTTTTTTTATGTAATTTAATAGATTTAAGATAAAGTAAACCATTATTATTATTATTATTTATTTTTATTTATGAAGACAATATTCCTCTTCTTAGCCAAAACTTGTACATTTCAAACTTAATCAAATCTGATGTGGAAAATGAAAAAGCTTTCATCATCATATTTGGTTGTGGTTTCAGCTTACAGAGGTTTTTATGTAAATTCTACCTTTTTATAACCTTTTGAATATGTTACCTAGGGCTTTTTTCAAATCTTGAATTGCATGTATTTAAAATAATTCCACCACAATATTGATAGATATTTTACTACTCTTTATTTTGATTGAACAACAATAGATCTTTAGGCTTAGATGTCCAATTACAGAAAATTTTTAATTTTATAAATTCCCATGCTTCTTGATACTCCTTTGAAATTTTTTTACAATCCAGGTAGGTTAAATTGATCAAATTAACATCAATATCTACTCTTTTTTTAATTTCAACATGTGTATTCAATATTTGAAGAAATTTTTCAAAAAGTTTTATTTTTGAAATATTTAATGCTGCTTTTCTATTCGAAGAGTTTTTCTTTGTAACACCTTGCTTCTTTCCATTTATTGCAATTTCGAATGAATTTTCTGAAATATCACACCAACAAATACTGCTTGGACATGCTACCCTTCCATTTGGCTGAAAATATTCAAAATTGGATTCTGGTACGGTTCGAATTTCTGGAATTTCATAATTATATCTGTTATTTTGAAAATTTTTCATATTCCATCTTTTGTAAATTGCTCGGGAAATTGACATTTTACTAACAGGTCCACAAAAATTAAAACTCTTCATGTAAATTGGTTTTATTAGAAGAAAATCTAATAAAGCTCCTTGAATGCCAATGATAACCCATCGAGATAATTTATCGCTGCACGACATGGATAATGTTCGAATTCCGCGCCCTGGTTTTGTTCGTACAGCTCCAATTTTTTGCTCCATTGGATCTAAGACATCATGACCAAGTAATTTAGCACCAGTGAAAATTTGTTCTTCTGTTAGTTTTAAACGTTTTGATTTTGGCTCACATTCAGTTTTTGATTGCTGAGTTAATTGAAAATTTGATGATGACGATTCAGCTATTTGGTTACAATACAAATCACTTTTATCCATAATATTGTCGAAATTTTCTATAGTCGCATCACCACAAGGTGGATGAGTACTAACAAAATGAAAAGTGATTGATTCTTTTAACCCAAATTTTCCAATGTCTTTGGCAAAATAAAAAATTTCACTATTATGTTTCAAATTTTCATAAACGTATTTTAGAAAAGTGCGTCGAACAATAACTTCAGCATGTGAGTCATTTAAAATCATACCTTTTGAACAGAAATTATCTTTTCCAATACATTTGGTTCCAGTTCCCAATGCAACAACTAAAATGAAATAAAATAAAGATTTATAGACAAAGGTACCTACCTATAATAGAAAAAAAATTAGCTAGATGGGATCTTAGGTATACTCTTTAGTTTACCCACCTTTCGATTTTTTTGTTTCAGAGTCATATTGAATGATAGTTGACAATACCGTCCATTCCTTTAAACTATTAGGCTTACCACTTTTTGGTAAAATTATAAATTTTTCCAATGATAGTCGAATGAGTTCATCGATTGTAGGTAATGTCATTATGTTTCGATTAAAAACTGCAAAAGATTTTTTTTAAATTATTGAACGGAAGTTCTAAACCTTACACTACTCTGGTTGGATTGTGGAAGATTCCGACTTTAGTCAAATCAATGCGATGTGAACAGTGAACATTGTGGATGTGGTCTATCTAAAGTTCAAGTTAAGTATTTTCTTTAAAGATTTTGATTCATTTAAATCCAAACCAAAACCCACAAAACGACGCAACGAGCGGAAATTTATTTATTGGCTTCGCCGAAGACAGAATGCTATTTCGTTATGTAATCGGCAAAGCCATATCCCTGGTGTAAATAGTGGGAAACCAATTGGCAGGATCAAATTTTCGTATTAAAATATTTGTTTTTTTTCACTTTCAATTAATATTTACTTAATTACGAAATATCAAATATGAAAAGTGAATAAACCACCAATTTTTTTTTCACATAAAATTAAGTGAATTATTTTCTTCCATACTATATTTTATCAAATTTTTTTAATTAATGTTCACAAACCGCTTAAATGAGTTTCAATAGATGTCGCTTTGCTTACAACCGACGGACGACTAAATTATTGTAACGACCTCCACATCTAAACTTTGTTATTATATTTTTGTTTATTTACATTTTGCAAATTTTGGATCTTACTCTTACATTCTTAATTTCTTTATTTAATTGGCTTGGTTCTGGTTTTATTTTGTTTTCTCGCATTCGATTCGCATTAATCATAAAAAGATAAACAATTTTTTAGTGTTTTATTATTTTAATAATAAAATTTTTAATTTTTAAAAGGAAGATAAATTTATTAAGCAAATTCAGCATCAATCACCACAACCACACATACGAACTATAATTTATCAACAAAATGGAAACTGTCAAAATTGAGAAATTTGATCATCGAGATTGCTTGGCGACCGCAGCAAATCGATTAAAATGTGCCGAAATTTTTTATGAAAATAATAAATTATTTTTTGAATGTTCATTTTGTAAAATTGCATTTGAACAGAATTTTGATGAAAATGAATCATTGTTTGTGAAACATTTGGAAGAGCATTTGGATATTGGTGACGACCTTCATCATAATAATTTTCTTGAAATCGATAATAAATTGAATGATGAATATCTGTATGATCACTATAATTATGATGGCAATAATAGTCAGCAAGAAGATGAAATAATTCATAATTCTCGAAATTCTAGTAGTATGAAATTGAAAGATGAAAATTCAGTAGAGATGTTGCATGTTAACAGAGCTCCACCCAATAGTATTTCACAGGAGCATGAACTAATGTCAACAACAGAAACATTAAATTTTAATAATAATATGACCGAAGAAATTTTTTTAGATAATTTACCATTCGATAATGATGATGATAATGACGACGATAATGATGATGATGATGATTATGATGTTATTTCAATTGTTCCAGAAGATGATGCCACAACGAAATCTGAGCAAGAAGGGTCTTCTGCTTTAGATAATATTTTAACAACAACAACAACTGATAGTCCTATTGAACAATTATTTAATTGTCCATTCCTAAACTGTGATCATTCAAGTTATACAAAAGAAGATTTTCGTGCTCATATTAAACTAGTTCACATATCAAGTGAAAAATCTAAATTTGATTGCCCAAAATGTTCTTCATGTTATAAAACACGTGAAACATTAATGGTTCATTTGAAATCAATTCATGGCATTATACCAGCATTATTTCGTTTCAATAATTCAGATAATAATGATAAATATCTTTGTCCAAAATGTTCAAAATCAAATTTTGCTGATCGTATTGAATTAAATAATCATATCAAATTAATGCATAAAACATTTTTTAAAGAATTAATTAATAAACAAAGAAACTTCAAACTAAGTGATCAAGAAGAAATTTTAAATTCGGTAAAAAAAATTATTATATCTTCTGATGGCTTATGGTATTGTCCGCAATGTTCAATTGTCAAACAGGATCAGGCACAATTATTTAAGCATTTCCATGAAAAACATACAAAGAAATCAATATGTGGAATTTGTAATAAAGAATTATGTAATCGTGCATCATTGAAATTACATATGAGACTTCATACGGGAGAAAAACCACATAAATGTATGAAGCTTTGTTTTTTATATAACCAACTTTTATTCAAATGTTTAAAAATTTTTGTTTCTTTTAAATCACTTTAAACATATAAACCTAACTCATTTTCTGATTATTAATCACAGATTTAGATGCAAAAATTACAAAGTGATTTTTTATGCTTGTAATTAAAAGAATAAAGCAGAATTTTATATTCAATATTTTGAAATATTTTCTTCGGATCTGAATGACGATCTTAAATTTTCTTATAATTACATTATAAGTAACATAAATAGTAAATGATTTTGTTTTTAGGTCCACATTGTGAGAAGGCGTTTAGCAATCCAACAAATTTTAAAAATCATGTACGAATTCATTCCGGTGACAAAAGACATAAATGTGATTACTGTGATAAAGATTTTGTTCAAAGGTAATTTTGATTATAACTTAACTAATGTAAAAAACTCTATTTTAAATTATCTCATAATTTTACGCTTTAAATATGTTAGAAAATACAAATAAAATTTTGAAACGTTCACATGATTTAAGTTTATTATTTAACATTTACGAATTTATTTTATTTTATTTCTAGAACGGAAAAACGAAGCCACGAGCAACGAGTTCACGAAAAACGAACAACAATACAATGTGAAACTTGTGGGAGAGGCTTTTACAAAAAACATGATTTAACTAAGCATATGAGGCGTCATACAGGTAAGCAAATTTTATTCAAACACTTTCAATAGATTCACGAACTTATTTATATTCTTTTAGGTGAAAAACCATTTAAATGCGAGATTTGTGGAAAGTCATTTTATGAGGGAAAATTGCTAAATGATCACATGATCTGTCACACTGACGATAATCCTTTTGAATGTGAAATTTGTTTTACCAGATTCCAAAGAAAAAAAAATTTACTTGCGCATAAGTATGAGTTTTTTATAATTTTTATTTTTAAAATTTAATATATTACATATAATTTGTTTTTTAGATTGATTCATTCAAGTATTAAAAAATATGTGTGTAAAATATGCGGGCAAGCATTTGCCCAAAGCGCAGGATTATATTCACATCGAAAAAGTCATCATTTATAATAATCTGATTGACAAACAATAAACTTTAAGCATCTTTAATATCTATTTCTTTATTAATAAGTGAAAATAGAGATATAATTGTACGAAAACCAAAAAGAAAAATTGCTGATATAAAATAACACCATTCTGGTCAGACTCGTTTATGGAAAAGGAAGATGGTTGTAAAATAGCATAAATATTTATAATAGTCTTAAAGGTACATAAAACAAAACCTAAAGAACCAACAAAAAGTTTCTTAAGAGAAATGCGCCCAAGTATAATACAATACTGTTAAATCCCAATCTGAAGAATTTATTTTGACAATGTAAATTGATGAAAAAAATTAAATAAATAGAAAACGTCATAGATTATTTTTTAATAAGATTAAATTGCATAATTGTGTACCATTGCAATTTTAAAATTTTATACAATATATTTAATTAATATAAAAATAAATTTAATTTAAATGTTTCTTCAAAATCGAGTTCAAAATTACATTTTCGAATATGTTATTTTTTAATTCAAATTCTAGATGATTTTTCTCGAAATGGCTTATCAAATTATTTTTTTATTTGAAAGTTTCACATTTAGCACATTTGTAAATTTCAATGGCTGAATGAGTTTTTTTCGAACTTGTGAATAAATACTTCTCTTATTATGAATGAAAAAAAAACAAAAATTGGATATTTATTGAAAGAGACTTATCAGATATTATTTCTGCCTACCATTTGCTGTAATGTGGACATTTGATACATAATCGTTTTGATAAATAATTTTTGATAATTTTTTGGATTTTGCACTAGAATCTGCTATACCAGCAACAGAATCAAAGTCAGTGTTTATTAAAACCTTCAAAGGTTGCTTGATTTCTTCACCACAAATATCCGGAACATCACAATCATTATCACAGATTTCATGGGAGTTATTTAAATCTGTTTCAAAATAACAAAAAAATTTAAAACTTTCAATTTGGTTTTAATTGCTTTTATTATCTCAAAATAGTAATTTTTATTTAATTATTTATTATTCAAATAAATTTCAATGTTGTTTCATATGCGAGTACAGACCAGCTCTTTGAGCGAATGCTTTTGGGCAATATTCACATCGATGTTTTTTAACATCAGAATGTATTAACCTTAAAAATAATTCTTTGATTACTTTAGTAATTTATATGCGTTTATTTTAATATTATGAACAACAATATGTAAATTATGTAAGTATAATAAAATTTTATATTTGTTATATTTCAAACAAATTAACAAATCAATTTTTACTTACATATGATTTCTAAGGCTATTTTGCCTTGCTAGTCTTACACCACAGATGGTACATTCAAAGGGTTTTTCATTCGTATGAGAAGGCCTTAAATAAATTAAAAAAATTTTAGAAGGAACCTTGCCAATAATTTTAATAATTAAGTTTAAAATGTTGGAAACGAAAAAAAAATTAGACCTTTTTTTTGTAAATTTCTTCACTCTAAATAATTTTTATGTACCTAGTTCAAAAATAAACTGAATAATTGAAAACAAATTTGTGATACTTACATGTGCTTAGACAATAAATGATTGTCGTAGAATGTTTTATCACATAATGAACAAGCAAAAGGTTTTTCATTTGTATGACGTTTGTTATGCTCTCTTAGTTTTTGTCCTGTTGTAAATCTAAAATAATTTTATATTAAGAACATTTGAAATATTTGTTTATATCTAGCTTTAACCTTTTATCGCATTGATTACATGAAAACGGTTTTTCATTGAAGTGCACAGTTTTTTCATGCAACACTTTATAAGAACTGAAATTTATAAATATCTTATTTAAAAAAAATATATATTTTTTTGCATAACAAAATTAATTTTTTTTTGAAAATGGGCTTAAAAACTCCCATATTTGAGGAAAAAATATGAGAAAAAAATATTTATAATTAATATTTAAAATATTCTTCCAATACCTTCCAAGAAAACGTTTATTGCAAAAACGACATGGATAATTAAATTGACCAAGATGAGCTTTCAAATGCCTTTTTAAGGTAGATGTAAGTGAAAAACGTTTGGAACAATAAGTGCCTAAAAATAAATTAAAATTAAAACTTCTTCTTATTAATTATCTGAAAAACGTTATAGGTATTATATAATTGAACTATTAAAAAAAATATTTTCTGCAACTTTAATGAAAATCAAGTTCAATAAAATTTCTCAATCAGAAAATGTAAAAAAATCTCTCCTTTTCTTAAATTAATCACTCTCTCGCACCTTTCATCACGCAAAAGTCTATTTAAAAAAAAAACTTAAATCAATAGGACTAATAATTAAATTTTTTAATTTAAAATTTTTTTTAAATTGTAGCAAAATACTAATTGTGAAAACCGTATTCCATTCGACATATTAAGAATGAATGTGTTATATTTAACATACATTGAAATGATTTTTTTCCCAAATGAGTTTCCAAATGCCTAAAATATAACAAAATTATTTTCATTAGAATATATAATTATATGAAACGGAAATTACGGTTTAAAACATTTGGGAGAAAATCCTTTGCCACAGATTTCACAGTATCTAAAATTTACGAAAATTATTTTATATAATTTGATTTTTTAAAGTTATTAGTGTGAAACCTACCTTTTACCTCCATGACATTTTTTTTTATGTTTATCTCTGGAATCTACAGTTGTAAATTTTTCTGAAAATATTTGAATTTTGTTTCAATTGTCAAATAATTGAAAAAAATGTATGAATAATGTATATATTGCATGCTTTGAAAGAAGTTTAGTTTTAAATGTAGGTAACAACTATCATATCGTAAAAAAAATGAAACAAGGAAATGTGAATTTTATTTTTAAAATTAACTAAACATACTTTCGCAGTCCAGACATGAATAAAGTCCATCGTCATCACCAGATTGTCCCGCACTTTTCGAATGGAAATGATTTATATGATAACTTAATAGAATTTTAAATTTATAAGCAGTTGAACATTCTGTACATTCAAATATTTTTCCTAAATGCAGTGGTCCATTTATATGATCTCGAATATTTTTTTTTTCCTCTGAACTTGTTGAACATGTCGATAATGGACAGTAGAACAAACCATCTTTAAATTTTATAGCTTCTCCTATAAAATCTTGTAAACCACGACACGCACCTCTTGGCTCCCCAGTTTTGGCAATTGGATAAATTCCTTGATGATGTTTCAAACTTCCTTTCGATTTTAGTCCTTTTCCACATTGATTGCATTTATATATTATTCCTGAATGGTTCTCTCGAATATGAGAGACAACATTTTCCTGATTAGGAGATCTAAAATTTTTTTATTCTGTTTATTTATTCGAAATTTAGAATTTTATTATGTTAAGAAAAAAAAAATCGATCTTCGGATCTAATTAAATACAAACAATTATAAAAATATCAAGATTTGTAATTACGTTTCAAAGCAATTCCCAAATAAACATTGAAATGTGCCATCAGCATTTTCTTGCACAATTTTTGATATTATTTCCGAATTTGATTCCAATACATCATTACTAAGATCAATTAGTTCATAATTGGGTTCATTATCAAGTAGGTTAAATTCTTCTGTAGCATTATAATTAAAACTTTCATTGTAATTCTCAAATATTTTGGAATGTGTTCGACGTATATGATTATAAGTACTCGAATATTGCGGAAATCTGAAAAGAAATGATAAAATATAACGAAATATTTGAATTCAAGTTTCGTTTACATTTTGGAGCATCTCACAAGAGGGCAATTGAATGTACCATCATCATTTTGTTCAATAATATTTTTAAATTTTTTTCTTTGTTTCGGTTTCAATGGTGTAATTTTAATTTTTTTTATTTCAGAATCAGATTCATTTGAACTTATTTCCGAAAAATTGGATTCTTTAGTAGGTTTCTTTGTTTCGATTTGTTTTTCACAATCAGTAGTTGACTGTTTCTTTTCAATTTCATTGTTGCTATTCAATAATTTCTCTAATTTGGTAGTAGGATTTTTAATATTTATATCTGAATGTTTTCTCTGGACATGCGGATAGATACTTGTTTGACGCAAGAATCTGTAAAAAAAAATATATATATATATATATATATATATATATAAAAGACATTACTTACAATTGGAAATCTTTTTTTAATTTATAATAAAAATAAAAGAAACTTCCTCTTACGTCTGAGAGCAATTTGTATACGGACATTTAAAAGTTCCATCATCGTTTTGTTGAATAATTTTTGATAGCTTTTTTCGCTTTGATTTGAATAATTCATTATTTTGAATAGATTCATTATATCTCAAGTCTCTTATACACAACTTATGTTCTAATTGCATATTATCATTAATTTCTTTGTCATTATCATTTAATAAAAATTTTCTTTCAATTTTTACATTGCAATCTTCTGATTCTTCTGTTTCTCCTGTTTTGTCTGCGAAAGTTATTCCTGAATGTTTCTTCTGAATATGCGGATAGATACTTCTCCGATGTAAGAAACTAAAAAAAAAAATTATTGTGTCGTTTAAAGATTTAGTTTGCTCCTCGTCATACAGCATAGTAACAATTTGTTTTATATTTGTATGTAAGAATTAATAATTTCTAGAATATTTTACACACTTTCTATACAAGTTCTTTGCAATAACCTAAAATTTAGTGGATGAAAGCTTTCGCAGGAACTGGTCTAAAAATCTCAATTCCCATTCTTAAGTCAAAAAGTATGTTATATAAGTAAATATATTTACGCCTTGTAGATATAACCATTGAGTAATAATATTTATAAGAGGGTCAGAAAAGGATCAATAACGTATAAGTACATACCTAATTTTTTTTTTTTTTTCAAGTGTACCGGCAGTAAAAATTTAGAATATTACTATCAGCACTGTGTACACTAAATAAAATCCTTCGATATAGTTTACAAAATATGAATTTATTTTGAATTCGAACTTTAGTCCTGTTCAACTCGATGTAGACCTACCCACCTAACTGATGATGCAAATTATGAAACTATTATAGGTACTAGGAAGATTTAAGAGTAGATGCATCAATTGAAATTTAAAAAGAAAAAAAATTAAAAACTTTAACAAGGTTTATTCCTTTTTTTTTCCTTACAAATGGGTGCAATTTAGATATGGACACTGGAAAGTGCCATCATCATTTTGTTGAATTATTTTTGAAATCTTTTGATATCGTTTTGCTGCTGGTTTATTCAATTCATTTGCTAAATCAATTCGTTCAATATTAAATTCAATTTTCTCATTATCTAATTCATTTTCATTATTTTCTACAATAATTTCACTTTTTATTTGATTTTCTATGAAATTCTCAGCACCAGCAGCCGAATTACTATAATCATCATCCAATAAAGCATTAATTTTAGAAATGTCTGGGATTTCTGCTGAACAAGCATAATAATCATTGTGAATGTCAGCCGGGTTTTCTTTATTTCGTCGTTGATGATAATAAAAATTTTGCAGATTTTCACATTGATTTAATTTCCCTTCTAAATCGGTTTCAGTCAAATTCGAATTTAAAATTAAATTGCCAATATTATCTTTATGTTTTCTAAAATGTTCAATTAATTTTTTTAATTCATTATGATTGAAAAATTCATCACAAAATAAACATTGAAAAAAAATTAATTCATTTTGATAATAAATTTCACCGCATTTTAATTTTTCATTTTTTGTTATCCGATTTTTTATTTCAAATTCCGTTGATGATGATGATGATGATGAACTTCGATGTTTATTTAGTATTTCCTTTTCCATTGTTTTTTTTTAATTTAATTATTTATAATAATTTATAATAAATTTATATTTTCTAAAATAAAATTTAAGAACTTTTTTGTTTATTATTGTTTGTTTTTTAATTGTTGTGCGCCGTCATATCTGCATAGCGACATCTGGCGGCATCCAGAGGCGAAGTCGTTTGATTTTTGGTCATCAGCAGATTTCGATAAAAATAGCTAGTAGTGGTTCGACTCAGTCGAAAGATTTCGGCCTTAGCGACCAGCTCGACTTAATCGACTTAGTCGACTAAATCCGTATTTTTTCAATAAAATAATTTTTTTTCTAAAAAAAAAAAAAGTTTAAAAGGGTTTTTTTTCTGCAAGCAAAAAAAATAAAAATTCTAGTCGACTGTCCAATAAAAGTTTAGCAGTAACTAGTCGACTGAGTCGATAAAAAAGAATCAGCAGCAGCACTTTGAAAATTGTGTCGACTAGCTCGACTAAGTTGGGACTCTGGCGGCATCGTCTCGTTCATCTTTGATTTGATTTTTTTTGTTTATCTTTCCCCCTGTGACAATCACGGGCGTCAGTTACTTTAAGTCTAACTCCAATGTTAATTTTCAGGCATTATAAAGTAAACCCAGTGTTCCCGCTAAATTTAAATTGTTTTTTTTTACATAATTGATACAGAAATGAAATTGAAATATAAATAGAAGAAACTAAAGTTTAAACATAAAAACAAAAAGAAATAAAATCTTAATTCATAAATTAAATTTAATTTTTAGTTGGTTTTATTTTATTTCAGATATTCTGGAAGCTGAAAAACACAAGGATGAAAATAAAATAATAATAAGAAAAACAAAGCAAAAAAAATTAAAGAAAAAAGATTAACTTGTTAAAACAAAAATATTATTATGTCCGTTTTATTGGCGGACATTGATGCAACTTGTGCAGCACTCGGTTATAATGACGGTGATAAATATCACGTCGAACCGGATGCATTACAAGGATTGAAACATTTAATATGGATTTTACGTCGTGATCTCGATAATCACGAATATCGAAGACATTTGGGACGTGCCAAAGTTCTGCAAACTGATTTAATTTCAATGCTATCAACATTTATTGACGATGATGAATATTCAGATGTTCTAATCAGATTATTGGTAATATTGACAAATCCAACATTGCTATTGTATCGTGATGGAATACCGAAAGATAATCAAGGCAGGAAAATTTATTTAGAATTAATTGAAATTTTGCAAGGATATAAAGAAGGATTCACATCAAATCTTATTTGGGCGTCATTATCAAAAAAATTGCAAGATGTATTGAATGTGGTAAGTAGGTGGTATGTTTTGTTATACCTAAATAAACAAAAACCAAGCAGTTGTTTCTCTTATTTTTAATTTAAAAAATCATAATTTTTTCATTTCCTAATTCAATTCTTAAAATTTTTTTTAGGATTGGTCATTGCGAGGTGAGGAACAAGGCTTAGTAATTGAAAGAATATTAGTTTTAACAAGAAACGTTTTACAAGTGCCAGCTAATCCAGAAGCTGAATGTCGGCCCGATAACGATGCCAGTCTTCATGATCAAATTATTTGGGCTCTTAATCAATCTGGAATGTTGGATTTATCTTTATACATATTAAGTTCAGCTGATGAAAATCAATATCATTTACATGCTTTGGAAATTTTATGTTTACTTTACAGAGAACAAACAGCCACTTCTCTTGCAGACGCTTCTATGCAGCGAAGTGCTGTAGAAAAACAACGAGATGATCAAGAATTATTAGTAGCACGTCGAAGAGAACACAAGAAATTGGTAGCTAAACCACCGCCCGGTCGTCATTCAAGATTTGGTGGGACATATGTTGTAAAAAATTTTAAATCAGTTTCCGATAAAGATATTATTTGTCATCAGTCGCTTGAGCGAGCAACGGCTATTGATTTTGATCACGAAAAAGTTAAACAAAAACGTTCTCATCGAATTATTAAAGAAGAGATGCCATCTGAAAGACGTAGTGCATTTTCGGTTCGATTATGCCTTCGAGAGTTTTGTATTGAAGTATTACAATCTGCGTATAATAATTTAGTTCGCCAAGTTCGAAGAGTTCTTGAACGGAATACTGGATCAGCTTGTCGTGATGATTCTTATTTATTATGGGCTATAAAATTTTTTATGGAATTTAATCGACTAAGTTGTAATCAATTGAATTTGGTTAGTGAATCATTAAGTATTCAATGCTTCCATTGGATTCTTACACGAATTCATCATAATATGGATATGATTAATTCTGATAAAAAGGAAGCTCGAATATGGGCCAGACGTTTGCATGTTGCAATACAGGCGTTTAGAGAACTACTGCTAAGTTTGATAGCAGTCCAAAAGTCGACAGATGAAAAAGCTCAAAGATTATTTGATATGCTCCTAAACAACATTTGCTATGTTTCCGAATACAGAGAAACAATTTTGCATTTGTTTATTAATTACAATGAGACACACAGTACAAAGGCATATTTACGTGATGTGACCGAAACTGTTAATATTTTTATAAAAATTATGGAAAAATTTTGTAAAGATTCAGTAGTTGTACAGGAAAAGCGACGAAATGTAAAAAAATCTACAAAAAAAATTAATAAAAATAAGAAAAAAGTCAAGGTAAAAAAATTAATTTAATCCAATGTAGTACTTTATAAATACTTCTTTTTTTTTTTTGTAGGAAACTTCTAGTCTAGAATTAGAACAAAAATGGAATGAGTTTTCCCTCGAAATTGCCAACTTATTAATACCGGGCAACATTAGCTTACCCGAAGACAAGCATCCCATACCTTTTGATGGCGCATCAGATAGAAGTATTGACGATCAAAAAGAAGATTGTATGTTACGAATTTATAAATATTTGAGGGAAGGAAATTGGCAATTTGCCATCATATTATTAAGAGCTGGTCGAGAAGTTTGGCCCGAGCAAGATTCTTTTGGTGCTACGAATTCATCGCCTGAGGATGAATTACTGGTTCTTAGGGAAATTTTTATGGCGAATCTCGGCGAAATACAAAATCAATCAATAGAAACAGATGAGTCAGAATCCGAAAATGATTTGAGTGAAGAAGAGTCGCCAAATGTTATTGAAAAAAATTTCAAATTTGAAGATTTAACTAAACGATTAGTAAACCCTAAAATTGTTCGAGCTTGTACTATTGTTTTAAATGATTGGGAAAAAATTGAAACAAAAATATTAAAAGCTGCTGTTACCTTGTTGCATCGTATCGCTTTTGGTTGCTGCTGTCCTGCTATGCTTTTTAATGCCAGTCTATTTCTAATTTTTCAACAAGTTTTTGATAGACCGCGAGAATCACATCAAGAAGAATTACGACGTCTGGGAATATTCGTTGTAAGAAAATTTATTGAAATTGCCCCGAAAAATTCTAAAATTTATGCAGAATTACTGTTTTATAAAACTATTCGAGAGGCCAATGAACTTGAAAATGGTTATTCAGAATCAGAAAATTCTGTCAAAACTAAGGGTGCTTGGACTGAGGAGCAAGAAGATGAATTGATTAGATTGTTTGAAGAAAATCAAAGTAATCCTCAAAATGATAATGATGTAATAGATTGGATTTTGGAAAATTTAATTGAAAAAACACGAACACGACGTGGTGTTTTAAAAAAAATGAAAGAAATGGATTTGATTTTTAAAGCTCCAACAAGAAAGCCATCAGCTGGTGTTGCTAAGAAAATTTTATGGCACCATGATGATGATGAGCAACTACGAAATTTATATAATGAAACCCGTCTGGAAGAAAATTGTTTAGACAAAATTTGTGAATCATTTAATGAAAAATTTTCTAAACAAGATATAATTAAACGGATGATCCAATTGTATCTAATTGCAGATAAGTCAGAAATAATGCCCGCAAAATCAAATCAGAAAATTAATAAAAAAAGTAACCTTATATCAAAAAATAAAACAAACCAAAATAAAAATAATACAAAGAAAAAGTTACAGGAACGTAGAAAAGTTAAAAGCTCATTGGATACTGGTATCATTCGTACATTAAAAATACAACTTGAAACAGACTTCCAAGAAGCCTTGGATTGGTTAAAAGATTCTATTGAAGATGCTGCAACAGAGGATGTTGAAGAGGATACCCAAGATGAAGATGACGGAGTACCATTAGTGCCTTTATTAGAAAATCAAAGTAATGCTGTGGAGAACAGCGATTTTCAAAAACTTTTGATTTGTTTAGGATTACAACCTCCAATTCAAGAAACTGAAATCTACTGGCGTATCCCAATTCATTTAACAAAGGATGATTTAAATCTACGAGTAAATATTTTGAATGGGAACTATATTGAAGAGGAAAAAATAATTGAAAAATCAAATAACGACGAAAATGTCGATTTTTACGAGAATAACTCTAGCGACTCTGATAAGAACGACCTTAATATTGATTCAGATGAAGGTGAGATTGACTTCTTAGACAATTTAATTAGCAAACGTCGTCAACATGTTGAAAATTTAGTTTTTAATGAAAGTGATGATGAAAACAAAACGATTCAATTACATGATCGAAAAAGTGCATTTGATGAACTGAAGGAAAAGAACGCAGAAAAAAAAATCAAAAATACTAAAAAATCAGTAAATGAAAATAAGTTGAGTTTGGTTCCCAATAATGATAGTGACAACGAGAATTTAATTGACTCTCAAAATTTACGTTTGCGTCTTGCAGAATTGTCAGATTCGGATGATGGAAGTGAGAAATTCGTGAAAAAAACAAATCGAGTTCGTCGTGTCCTCGATTCAGATTCTGAAGATGATAATAATAGCACAAAAGTAAATGAAGAAACTTTATCGGAAAATCATTTAAGTATGAAACGTCAACGAAACGACGAGTCCGATGATAATAATTTAGGAGCAGACGAAGTGAATACTAAAATAGAAAAAAAAACTAAAAAACTTAAACGAATAATTTTTGATGACGATGACGACTGAATAAGATTCTTCTAAGAAATTTTATTTTTAATGATTTTTTATGTGTTTTCATGTTGCTCTTAGTATTTAACATTTTCAAAATAAATATTTCTAAATTATATATTGCTTTTTAAAAGTCAGAAGTATAACTTATGTGCCAGCAAATAGTGTTTGGTTTGATATGGCTATCGAATATTCGTTTTTTTTTTAAATTAAACAATCCACAATTGCTTTAGATTTTTTTATGTTATAAAAGATAGAAAACATATACATATGTATGTATTAACAATAAGGAAACTTAAACTTATTCTTTTTGGCAGTAAAAATTATAAAGAAAAACAAAATCGTAATTGCATGAATTAAATAGCTTAAATTACAATTATAATAATTACGATTTTTTTTAAATATCTTAGCTGAATTAAAATATTGCAGCATAAAAATTAAATCCTTCCTTAACTTAAATTAATCAAATTTTTGATGATGATTTTCGTGCTGTTTCATATGGGAGTGTAATCCTGCACATTGAGCAAAACTTTGTGAACAAAATTTGCATTGATATTGTTTAACATCAGAATGTAATTGCCTGAAATTTTTTAAAAAAATTATCATAATTTTAATATGATTATATAAAAGTTTTATTCAATAAACATCATCAGAGGTAAGAATTTACAAAATAAAACTTCTACTTAAACCATTTTAAATTTTTATCGAATCATGTATGAAATCAAAATATTTAAAGTATTAATGGAAATAAAATAAAATTTGACTAATTTTTGTGTAATAAAAATGTTAACTATTTCTATTGCAGAATAATTTACTCCTAAATTTTGGGTGTTACACATTTCGTTATTGAATAGAACTGAAATATTTATGTATATTGCCAAATTTGTATATTTACATATGTGTTGTAAGTGCTTTCTTCCTAGGAAACCTCGCTCCACAAAGATTGCATTCAAAAGGTTTTTCATTTGAGTGGGAAGGCCTAAAAGTGAATATATACACTTAAGTATTCATCTAAATTTCATAAATTCAAATAAATTACATATGATCTTTTAGTTGAGATTTGTTAAAAAAGGCTTTTGAACAAATAGAGCACTCAAATGGTCTTTCACCGGTATGTCTTCTGCAATTGAAATTATATTAAATTCACAAATTTATAAATTCATTTGTTTTTTTTTACCTGAAATGATCTTTGAGTTTTTGCGATGTAAAAAACTTTTTCCCACATGTATCACACTGATGTGGTTTTTCTTTTGTGTGAACCACTGCAAATAAATTTAAAACGTAATAATTGAAACTGAATAAAAAAGGAGATTTCATTTCATTTACCTCGTTCGTGAACTTTTCTCTCAGTGCTTAAAAATAAAAAAAATAAGCTATTCTATATTTTCAGAGTTTAATTTATATTTTATTTTCACACCACATGCACTTACCAAGTAATAAACATTTTGTCACAAAAATTACACCTATGCCTCTTATCACCCTCGTGAATTCTCATGTGCATTAAACAACCAAATTTATTGGCAAAAAACTTCTCACAATATTGACCTGAAAAAATAAACAAAAGAAACAAGATATGACAATTTAAATCTTACCATGATTGTTCGATTTATAATGAAACAAATGCCAGAAAAATATATACATAATTTAAAAATTTGGATCCAAATTATTTTCGAAAGAGCATTTTGGAATTAGACTACATCAATTTAACATTTTAATAAAGAAAACTTTGAATAATATACTAACATTTGTAAGGTTTTTCTCCGGTGTGAATTTTCATATGCTCTCTTAAATTGTTCCCAGAACTTAATCCTATAAAAAAAAAACCGTTTTTCAAATTTTCATAATAAATAAAAAAAAAATTAGAATTTTTACCTTTTCCACAAATTTCGCAATAATATAAAACACTGCCATGTGAAGTGTGCAAGCGTTTCGTGTGAACATATCGAATATACGCTGATTTATATTTTCCGTCACAATGTTTGCAATGAAAAGTACCATCTTCATTTGGTTGCTCTTTATCTAACTTCAATTTGGATTCACGATGATAAGGTTTTCTCGGTTTTTTTGCACGTTCCTCATGTACTTGAAGGTGGCGTTCTAAATTAAATTTCGATTTAAATAATTTTAAACATTTTCCACATTGATGGCGTTCACCAGAGTGTTGATTTTTTAGATGACGATAAACGCTAAAATAACAAAAAAAAATGTTTTAACTATTTTATGAACGAAACGGAACTACGTATAATTTAGTTAGTTTAAATAATTTTTGGTAATTTCATAATATTCATTCATAAGTACTACACTGGTCAAAATTCCACAAAAGGACGAAAAAACATCACAGAATAAAACATGAAAATATGATCCCTTCAAACGAATCCGATAATCATATTATTGCTACTACTACTTTAATTGACCAAACTTTGGACATATATATGTGTACCCAGGAATATGATTCCCTAAATATTTATTATATACCTATAGGTATACCTATCTTTGTGAAAAAAAGTTATTGTACAGTCTGATATTGGGCATAATAGTCGTCCATGTTCTCCTGCCTGAATTTTCTCTGGTGGTATTAGCTCTCTAATTTCTTCCATACGGATTTCACCTTTTGGTAATTTCAAATCTGGTTCAAAAAATAATGTTCTCGTATCTTCTGGACATTGTTTATCTATGTTAGCAGAAGATTCTATCATAGTCGCCGAATCATGATCTTCGTCATCATCATCATCATCACCACCACCGTCTTCATCGTCATAAAAGCAATCTTCTTCAGGAGTGTTTTGTGAATTTGAATCATAATTTTCTTGTTTTGGCTTTAAATTAATGCTTTGATTTTTTGTTGATTCTCTAAGTTTCATTCTTGTCGTCATCACAGAACTTCTGCTCAGTTCACGTTGTTGTTGCAATTTCGTTGTTACTTTTCTCGTAGTTTTATTATTAATTGATGACAGCAATTGATTATTATTATTATTATTTATTGTGGGAATATCTTGTTCTTGCAATTGCTGCACTACTACCATTTGCAATTCTTCTTTAACATTATTTTCATTTTCTTCTTCTTTAATTTTGTTGGAATTCTCACATAATTCTTTTGTCATTTCCATAATATTTGTCCCATCATCACTTAAAAATCGAAGATTATTGGAAGTTTCAATCAATTTATGATTTTTGTTAAAATGGTCAATAAATTGAAATTGATTTTGATTGAATATCGCATCACAGTGTAAACATTGAAATAAAAATATTTCATTTTCTAAATAAATTTCACCGCATTTGTTTCGTTCGTATTCAAAATTTTCATTAAATTTTTTCGACATTACTTATAAATTTAATTTAAATTCTAATTTTTAATTTTCATCAAATTTTTTGATTAAATTTTTGCACAATCAAAACTCTAAAAAAAATAATAAAATGTCAGTTTTAAGAAGGATTTAAGGAGGAGAGTATATGCGGGTAAACAATAAAAAAACAATCTTTCGCCCCTACTAGCGATAAATCATTTTATTTTAATTCATTGATAGTGCCTCTGTGTAGCAATTTTGGAACTACAAAAATAATATAAAAAAAATGGTTAAAAATGAGTCCCTGCGTATACGACATACAGAGCGTGTATTTGAAATATCATTATGTACTGTGAAATTTAAACTATGAATTTCAAATTCTTTTCGGATGAAGCAGTATTTTAAATATTTTGTACGATTTCTGAAATGTCAACAAGAGCACGGCCAATATGTAAAAAACAGGTGTTGAAAAGTATTTTGTTGGAATATGATTTGGGTACAATAAGCGTTACATTTTTTTTTTAAATGGAACGACTAGACGAGTCTCAAATCTTTTGAACATTATTTTGAGGAAAGATATGTGTAGTACAAAATTTCAATTCATATTCAACGATTAATTTAAAATGTTTTTTTTACAGTGTAACCGGACCCTTATGAGTATTTATATTTTTTTGTTTAACTCAACTGTAATATTTGGCATTGGCATTATAAACTTTGCTATGCTTTAATTTTTTTTCCATCGTTTTGTTTATGTTTTATAAAAATGAAAATCTTTTAAAAAGAACTTTTTTTTTTTAATTTTTTCTCATTCAATATTCAATGAAAAATGAATGAATTAAAATTATTATGAAAATTCAAATATTATGTTTTAAATTTTATTTTTTTGCATGCAATTTTTTTTAAGTAATAAAAAAAAAAAATATATAAATTTCAGAAATTAATTTAATTTTCTCGAATAATTAACAAAAAAAAAAAAAAACTATGCGAATTAAATATGTTTTTAAGTGCTGTGTACCGGAATGCCGGAATATTGAATCAAAATCAACAAAAAATATACAATTTTTTAATTTAAATATTTTTAGCAGTAATCAAAAATGGGTTCAAGATTTGGCAGAAATAACTTATTTGGAAGTTGTTGGCAAAAATAATCAGAAAATACGGAAAATTTGTTCTGACCATTTTGCCGATGAAGATTATGTGACAATAGCGACGAATGGCATGAGAATACTAAAACCCTCAGGTAGGCTCTAGAAAATATTTAACGATTTATTTAGGTAACGTAAGTACATAGTCCGTATAGAATTTTTTTTTAAATATTAATATCAAAAAAATTAAAGTGTGAAGCAAAACAATTTTAGCAATTTTTTTTTTAGCTATGCCAAAAAAATACAGAAAAAATATTGCTGAAGAGAATGAAAAAAAAATTGGACTATTGAGGCCCGAAATAACAATAGAAGCAATTCCTATTTTTCCACAAAAAACAAATGAACTTGAAATAATTAATGTTGATAGCAATAAGCGTGATATTATATATTTTGATGATCAATCATCACTTTCAAAGGAACTGAATAAAAATGGAAACAAAAATCTGGGAAATTACGTTGTTGCTGGTAAAGAGAAACCAGAAATTGTGGAAAAAGAAACTGTTATGAAATCAAATAAAGTAGAAAATTTTGATGCATTAAAACCTATTATATCAATGGAAAAAAATTATTTTAAAAATTTATTTCCCGAGAATCCAATTAATCAAATAGATTTTGTGCGCCCGCCGTCAAAAAAATTAAAAATTAATCGAAAAAAATTTAAAAATTCAAATGTTTTGGCTAGTGATTGCGGTAGCCAATCTTGGCCAGAAAATGAAACAAATTGCGTCACAAGTTTTTCGAAAAAAGAAGAATTTACAAGTTTAAGAAATTTAATTGATTCACAACAGTTTCCAAACTCGCATACCGCCAATTTTAAATCAGAAGTTCAATTAATTCCCTTAACATCGAATGAAACAACTAGCAACACGAACTTAAAAAATATTTCAAAAACAGGATTTTATAACAACAAACCTGAAAATATGTTTCCTAGTCTTGAAATAATTCCAATTGATATTGAGAATGATTTTCAATTAAAAAAACTGTCTACTTCTTTGCCTTCAATTACTTTACACAAATATCCAATGAATGTGTCAAACGTGAATGCAGCATCTACTTCTGAAAAGTGTACAACAATGACAATAGAGGAAAATGCTTTAGTTGAGAATATCTTAAAAAATGGACTTATGGCGGCAAGTTGTACCGCAAATGCTGAAAAAAAATTTATTGATTTAACTAATGATGACTGCAAAATTGGTTGTAAACAACATCATCAAATTGCAAGGAAAGAAAGCTCATCTACAAATAATTCAATTCATAGTGGGTTAAAGCAAAAAAATATCGAAAAAAATTTTCAACATCTAGATACTGACATCAAAAACGAAAAACTATTAACAACAAAAATTGGAAATATTTTTATAATCAATATGAAAATAATAGTGTTTAATTGTAACTATTGTAATGAAGATTTTAAAACACTAGCTGATTTTAGAGAACATTTCGATAATAATCATGGAGTTGGTGATGACACAGAATTGAATATTGATGAAAAAAGTTCCAAAGTTAGGGAAAAGTGTGGTGAAATTTTAACATCTTCTAATGAAATTAGCTTGTTTTGTTTGTATTGTAAAACTGGTTTAAAAGCAAATGACTTAATGCAAGAACATTTGGAAAAAAACCATTTATTGTTAATAGCCGAAAAATTGGAAACACCAAATATATTCACTGTTATAAGTGAGCCAATTTCAAATAACTTAGAGAATGATGGTAACTCTAAAAATAAAATAAAATCTGATTCCGATTTCGTTCAACAACAGCAGCAGCAGGATAACAACATTGCAATTGATAACTTAAGAAAAAAGTGTGCCACAAATTTAAAAACACGCATTCTAGAAAAACCTCTATATAATAGTCGACCAAAAAAATATCCTTGTAGTTATTGTTCTAAAATGTTTCCATGTAACTTCACATTAAAGAATCACATAAGAACTCATACAAAAGAAAAACCATTTGAATGTCTATGTGGAAAATCATTTTCAACATTATTCATATTAGAAAACCACAAAAGGATTCATACAGGATTCCGACCATATAAATGTTCATATGATAATGAATGCTCGATGAAATTTTTCCGAAGATCAAATTTATTGGCACACATGAAAGCAATTCATTCAAAAGAAAAAACATATAAATGTTCAGATTGTGATAAATCGTTTCCATTGAAAGTGAGAATTTTTTATTATTTTCTTTTATTTTACAAATATAAATCAGTTTTTTAATTTTAATTCTATTTTTTTTTTTAAATTGTAGGATCGTTTAGACCGGCATAAACTTAGCCATACTGGTGTTAAAAAATTTAAATGTTCAATCGAGCAATGTCAGTCTGCTTTTTATAGGTAAGTAGACATAGATAATTAATAAAAAAATATGGGTATAAAATTTTCAGCTAATAATTTTAACAAATTAGGTCTGATGCAGTGTTTTAGTGCGAAATTACCATTTTATCAAGAATATTTGATGCTAAAAATTCTAAACTTTAATTTGTTTTTCAGATTGGAGCATAAACAGAGACATGAAAGTCGACATTTTAAGGAACCTTATTTATCCTGTAAATTTTGTTCAGAGAAATTTTCATTAAAATCTCAAAAAATCGCACATGAAAGAGAATCTCATGAAAATGATGAAATCAAATATAAATGTCAAAAAATTGGTTGTCAAGTAACTTTTGAAAATCGATATGAAAGAGAAAAACATAAAATGGAAATTCATCCAGAATTGGTATGTAAAGGTTTTTTTTTTACATGATATAGTTTTGGAAGTTTATTTACTGAATTAAAAAAAAAGAGATCTTATTATGAAAATGTATATGTTATACCAAAATATTGATTTTGATTAAATCAAAATTTTCGTAAATAAAATAAGTTCAAGACTTCAAGTAAACATTATTTAATATCTTTTTACAAATTTAGAAAATAAAATAAAATTATAAAAAAAATTTTAGGTTAAAAATGTCTGCAGTAATTGCAAAAAAAAATTTATCACATCATATGCTTTGAAGAGTCATTTAATAGCTTGTGAAAGAAAAATGAAAAATAGGGATGATGATGATCAAAACAATGAAATAAATAAGAAAATTTCTAAAGATGCTCGAAATAATAAAACGAAGTCAATTCAAAAATGCAAGAAGAAATTGAAAAAATCAAAGAAATATTTTTAGGTAGAATTATATGTGTAAATTTTTTTGAAATATTGTTAATTTATAACAAATGGTAGCTAGAAATTTTGCATCTAAGAATATTGCTTTTAAAGTTAGTTTAATTTTTTCATTCGTGTATTATTTTTTTATTATAGCGAACTTCTTTTTCAGTATTTTACGTAGAAATATAAAAATAATAAATTTAAATGTAGAAAGTTTTTCGAAAACTACCTTCGAAAAATTCAGAAATCGAATTTAATTAATCTAAGACTTGGTATTTATTAAATCCAAAATTCTTAAAATTATTATGACAATGCCCACCACGAGCGCCAGTTTTTATATTATTCAATTCTAAAATTTTAAATTTTTCAAATAATACCTAGTTTTGGAACGGTGTACTTTTCATATGCAAAAATCGAATTTTTCGAAAGAAGTTTTCAAAATTTATATAATTGACTTCCTTATAAAATAAAGTTAAAAGCGATTGTAACTTGTGAAAAAAGTTTATATTAAATAAATATCTGAAATGATTTGATAGTTGTTTGCTGCTTTCGACATCCTTAATATTACTTCAAATATTTTCTATCTCAAAAAATTTTTGAACTTGATGCCGAGAGGCAGAAAATTTTTACTTCAGTTTTAAAAAAATTCTCTAATTATGTGGAAGGAGAAATGAGAAACCATCTTATTTAGCGGTTTATTCTTATATGAATGAATTAAAACTAAAAATAAATTAATTTTAACTGCCATTAGATATATTACACTAAACTATCATAATACAAAGTGCTAGAAGTTTTACAATTTTTTAAATAAAATTTTCTACAAAAATATTCAAAAATTGTTAATACTTATGCTAAATGAATAAAATTTTCTATTAATCAAATTAAACCATTTTTGTTTTTATGTTATTATCTTTCTTGTTTTTTGAAGGAAGCAGTAGAGACGTAGAGTACATGATGTGTTTTCGTTAAATCTCATCATAATTGAATTTGTCAATAGGATTTTCGTAAGATTTGTACGTTCGATCGTAGTTAATAATAACCCTCATACTTTCAAATATCTCGAATTTTGTTATCATTTATTACAACCCATAAAAACAAAGTTTTTATTACAAATCCTTTATATTGGGAAATTTAAATTTCTTAAAAAAAAAATTAATTATAGTACATAGCCGAAATGAATTGTCACCGAATACGAGTCGAATAAGCAAAATTTCATTTAGATTGGGTAACGGGAAGTGGGTCATTTTTCTATCTGATATTTTTCTATATAAACAAGTTTTGTATGAAAACAATAAAATTAAAACCAATATTCGCTTTTTATAGGCAATATTTTATTCATTAATTATAGTATAAGTAATGTATATATATTTCTGCTTCTATAATCTACACTTATTATTTATAATTTATAATTAATTTTTTTATTCAAAATGATTTTATTTTCTCATTTTCAAAAATCAAATTTTTTATTTTTAGTTACAAAATTTAATTCCAAATAAAAAGTAATATTATTAAAAAAAAAATAGAAGAAAAGTAGCATTTATTATTTTTCATTACATATATAAAATGTTACAATAATTCAAAAAATTTACAGAGTAATAAAAAAAAAAAAAAAAAAACTTAATTAGCTTTAATTTTTTCTCTCAAAATGTGAAAAAAATGACTTATAATAATAAAAATTTAAGTTTTTTCCTCATCAGAAATTTTTATTTTGTTTTATTTTTTATAAAAAATTATATTTACGATAATTATTTTTTTTTTGTCTATTCTAATTATACATTATTTTTGCACAAAGAAGAAAACAATTATAAAAAAAGAAAATTATACTTAATTATAGCAACTATTTTTTGCTACTTTTTAGTTTATGAGAAAAAATTTTTAATTTCGAAATTAAAAAAATAAAATAAAAATAAGTATACCATAATCTGGACTACATTATATATATTTTTTTTAATTTAAACCATAGAACAAAAAAATGGAAAGTAAGTTAAAAAATATTTCATTTGTTTTTTTAACTTATAAAATCTTTCAAATCAGGTTTTAGAAAAACAGTTTATTCTTATTTTCACTATGAAAATAAGAAATTATGATCTATAATAATAATTTAAGCCGATCAAGGTTTTATTTTATTTCCGATTACTGTTTCTGATTTCAAATTATAATTAATATAAATATAAATCAATATAATTGTCAAAACAAAACTAAAAAATAAATATGAATTTTGAAATTTTTTTTTGTTAACTAACAGTATTATTTTTACCATCTACTAAATCAATTTTTGGACATGCAATTTTTTAAGGGTTTTTATTGTTTTCTAACGTTGAATTAGTAGTAACACGATCTGAAAGGTAAAGGTTGATAATCATAATAATTGAAAAATTTTATGTGATGTATGACGCATTAGAAACACATTTTTTAAATAAACTTTTCGGCGGTGTATATTGAAAAATATGTAATCTTACTTATGTGCTTGATAATTATTATTGTTCTTCAATCTTCCTTTTCGAAGTTTAAGCAATTGAAATTGTTTTTTAAATGAGTGAAAAATTCGTCTTAGAAAAAGGAATATTGTTCTTTGTACAATTAATCCATTACCAGTTGTATAACACAGGATTTTTAAAATTATTCTCTGTTCTATGGTTTAAATTATTATTTTACGTACTTTTTGTTAAGTTGGGAATTCGTTAAATTCCTTAGAGTAGATTTTATTACATTTTATATTAAGATTTTTATTTATTATTTTTTTGTTGTTGTTGTTGTTGTCTTTTTAATTAAATCGTTTTTGACGTTCTAAACTGTCCACTTCTGCCCATGAATATCGAATATTCAAAAACAGCTAAAAATACAATAAATATATTTTTTGTTAATTTTATTCGTTTTTATTAATTTGAAAATATTTTTGTACCTCATCCAACCATTGATTATCTGCTAACAAATCATTCAATATTCCAGTTGATGGTTTTGTTGGATCTAATGTTTGTATGTCAGAAACTTTTTGGGAGCAAGTTACGAATAAAGTATATTTTGCATGGGCTATTTTATGTAATAATGTTGCTCTTGAACCACAAGTTCGACAAAAATAGAGATCCTGAAATTAATTTTTAAATTAAAAAAATGTGTTCTCGAAATCAAATTTTCTTGAACATAGCATTTCCCTAGGTTTTTCAATTATTTTAAGATATATTAATTTTTTCCTGATTTTAAAAACTATGTAATGAAGAAAATATGTTATGTAAATAGTTCTTGAAATATAATATACCTTTTCACTACAAATTCTAGTATCAACTTGAACTGCTTCTAAAGTTCCAAAATCATATGGTTGTCCATATAATAAAAATCTTGAAGAAATTCCAAATTGATGACAGCCTGCACAATTTTTCTCATTTTTCAATTGATCTTCTAAGTCTGTAACAATACTTGACCTTGGCCATGTCTCAACAGATGTTATAATACCTCTGTTCCACGGTGTTATTGAAATAAGTTTCTTTTTTGAATTTTCTAATATGGCATCAATCAATTTAATGCTTGATAAAAAGTATTCGTCTAAAAAATATATTTCACATTTTTATACCGTACCATTATCGTATAAAATTATTATTGAATTTAAAACACATTTTAATTTTTAAGCTATAAATATAAATAAATAAGTATGTAAATAAAAAAAAAGGTCAAATTACCATTTTCTTTTAAAATGACTCCAAAGAAACTTGGATCTAATGCCTGAGATATCATTGTCTGTACATAAACTTCAAAATTATCTTTATGACATAAATAGTCTTTCATTATTTTTTCCATATACTGTTCTGTATCATCAACAATCATCTCTGCCCGCATAAATTCAACTATTTTCTGGGTACCACTGTGATGACGAACTTTAACAGGCGCTTTAACATATAGTTTTTTAAAATCAGGACCCATGCCAGAATACTAAGAAAAAACAAACAAACAAACAATTTTATTTTTTCAATTGTTAGAAATATAATATTATATTATATTTATCTTATTAAATTATTGAAATTTAAAGATAAAAATAAGTGGCGATGAGATCATTTTAATTAGCGTTCATACGTTCAACAATTCTTTTTTAGTTTCTCGAACAAAGTTATCGTTAAAAAATTTGTACCAAATTGTCGAACAAAGTTATTCAATTGTGTTTATTTGGATAGAATGTATGCGCTATTTATACGCTTATTATAATAAAATTCTCTCAAATTGAAAGTTTTTCGAAAATTAATTAATAAGAATTTTATAGTAAATTCTCTAATACCTAACTTAAATATAAATTTTACTATAAATATTTCACAGTCTATAACAATTAAATTTTGTATTATAAAATAACTAAATTGATCTAAATTCCAAGAAGATTTTTTAAATTTTCAAAGCGTTTAAAAAAAAAGTGAACATTTGGCAATTAGAAAAAAGCTAACAACATACAATTATTAAAATAAATATAAAATAAATTTATTTTCATACTTTGCACATATTTTTATACAACATCTTCCCGTTTTGGAAAAAAGGTTCAAATTTCTGTAAAACTGATTTTGAATCCAATTGATAGATCGGAGGCCAATCTTGGAACAAATTTGATCGTAACACGACAAAATCTCCAGTCTGGAAATAAAAAATTAAAGGAAACATATTTGTGGAAATTACGCAAAAAAAAAAAAAAAAGAAGAAAATTTTGTGATATGCTCGTAAGCTCACATTAAAATCATTGTTGGAATGATTCGATGCTTGCTGTTGCACTAATTGCTGTTGTTGCTGCTGCTGCTGCTGGTGCATGGGTTGCTGTTGATGCATAGGTAGCTGTGGTGATTGATGTTGCATTTGATTTTGTTGAGTTTCAAGCTGCTGCACACCACTTGTTGACATTGTAATACGCTGACGGGGTTTATTAGAAAAAACTTTTGCACGTCTAGATGCTTTTCGTTTTGATCCTGGTTTTCCACTATCGCTCTGTTAAATTTATTAATAATTTAAAAAAAAATATATATAATAGATTGTCATGCCTTCAAGAAGTTTATAGCACAATTAGCATATTATGTAAAATCTTATTAAAGTATTTCTTAAAGTTCACTTATAAATCAAATATAATTAAAATTAAGATTATTTCTAAAATTTTCTTAATTTTCCTGCCCTGTCTTCCCGCTTTTAAAATTAAAAATAAAATAATTATTATAGCCACTTAAAATATCAAAGCGAAATCTACAATAAGTAGGTAGTTCTTTAATAATAGGTAATCATGTAACTTTTTATTCGACAATTGTGGCACTTCTTAAAAAATTACGAGTGATCTCTCTCTCTTATTTATTAAAATTTGTATGAATTTTGTTTTAATTTATTTAATAATACACAAATTATCTTGAAAAATTTTCAAAATATAATATTATTAGGATTCGAAAAAGATTTCTATCTTTTACAATTTTATGTTCCATTTTCAATTAAATTATTTATATCAACATATATATAAATTATTTATATCAACAACGACTGATTATCAGTTTTTATGGTTTTTGTTTTAAATTTATCTAACATATATAAATAAACTAAAAAAAAACTTACATCTGCGTCTTCAGGAGTCCATACTGGATCCGTGTCTGAATCGCCAAATTCAGCTGGCTCTTCGATTTCATCAGTTTGACCAGAAGTTCCTTGAATAATTTCTTGTATTCCTCGGGAGCCTTTAGTTTTTGCTTGACGCAAAGTCGCTTCACGCATTGGAGGTAAATTTAATGGATCACAACCTAAATTTATTAAAAAAAAAAAAAAAAAAAAAATCAACTTAAATTGTATTTTTTGACAATATTTTCTCTTTTTTTTTTTTATTAATCTCGAAAAGAAAAAATCGAAAAAATAGAGTATTTCGTAGTTATATAATAGAATAGGAAATTTGCCGACCATCGTCATGATGCAATCAAAATCGTTGACATCTGTTTGTATATTCAACTTGCTCATTCAAGTGTATGTATATTTTTTAAACCACTTGAATGGTTTCTGTTGAAATCATAACACCTTTTTTTGTAACGAGCTCAAATTGTTAGATATTTACATATACAATTATATAGTTATAATTTTGATCTACATATATTTTTTTTTTACGAAGATTTCTTTATTGACATTGAATGATATTAAAATAATTCGAATTGAAACTCTATTCGACAAGTTTGTTAATTATAAGTTTCAACTTTGATTAATTTTGTTTATGGTGTTTTCTACTTCTACTAAGGGATAATATAAGAAATTTGAACTAGATTTTGTTAATTGTATAAAAATCAAAATTATTCATTATTGAGAACAAATAAGGAGCTAATATTATGTGAAGCTTCAGCTTTCAATCGAATCACAATTACAAACAGTCAACATCATCGGCAGAAATTTTGTGATTATAATTTCAAGACTTAAAAAAACAACAATGATGTTTTGTTACAAGGCATTGTCGATATACAAAATTTCATCTTGATCTGATGACGGGAAGTGGTTTCGGTTAGTAGGTACGTGAAATCGAACAAGATGTTAAAACTGATTTACATTGCCAGAACTCGATCAGTTATTTATTTGAAGATACAACAAATATATGTGCTATTCTTGCCAAACGCGTTACTATTTTAATGCCGAAAGATATACAATTGGCATGTCGTATTCGAAGAGAACGTGCTTCTTTAATTTGGAGACAATCGAATAATTAACGCTACCAAGTTAATATAATGGATTTTAAAAAAAAAAAAGAAGACGAATGGAAGAATATACATTGTGCTTAGCAAGTTTCTGATGATACGATGCTAAGGGAATATCGGTGCGAAGTTATCCACGCTAATTATTCAAGATTTTAAAGAAACATAGATATTACCATCTTATACAAAACATCTACGGCTAAGCGACCCAAAGACTTTTTTTAATACCTTTGCAGAGCTGCAACCTTTCTTTTTTCTACTATTTATCTACGGCCATAAAAAGCCTTTATTGCACTGCAAGCTGCGTGGCTAATATATACAAAAATTACTATGAAATCACTACACCTTGTGGATAACTTCACATCTCACTCTTAACAAATCTATAATAGGTAGTCGTTATTATTGTGTTGCAGTTTTGTTTTTTATAAACTTTCGATTTTTTTTTATTTATATCCTGAAATTATTTTTCTACCAGTAGCAATTTTATTGTTTTTTTTTCTTTTTTAATTAAAGCAAAATGAAATTTTCTTTTTGTCTCAACTGTATAATTATTATGTTATTGAAAGAACAACTGTGGTTCCCAAAATATTGGGAACTTCAAAATAAATAAATTTGTTTTTGTTTTTTTTGTTTTTTTTGTTTGTTAAATTCTATTCTCTATACACAATTTTATATAAAAATAAAAAAATAAACTTATTTATAAAAATTTTTTAATTAAATATTTTCTTAAAAATTAAAGAAAAAAAAAATTATTTGTTTTAAGTTGAAATTCATAATTGAAATTATTAAAAAAAAAAAAAAATTAATTGAACAGTTTTTAATATTAATTTTTTTTTTTTTAATAAATTGTGTAATGAGATAAAAATTTAAGTTTTTTTTTAAAAAAACAACAAAAAAAAAAATTAAATAAAAACTAAAAACAAATTTAATTAAGTCTTACAAGATTTATGATGTGTGCAGTTCAAAAATTTAAAGTAAAAAAATAAATAAATAAATAAATAAATAAAATTATAAATTTGACATTTTGACAACCACACATTTTTTCGCAAGACTTCATCAAAGCGCTTATAATGCGAATTTCGAAAAAAAAAAAAAAAATAAATTAATTAATTAATAAATATAAATTATTTTCTTTTTAAGTAAATTAGGTAATATAATATAGATTAAAAATATAAAATTTGTCTGAATAAAAAATATTCATTCAGTTTTTTTAGGTTATATTATATTTCTAATTTACCGAAAAAAAAAAAAAAAAAAAAACCAAAACAAATACAGCTGATCGCATTATAAATAAAATAAAAAAAATAATAATAATGTAAATATTATTTTCTATATTTTTTCTAAAATATTAAAATTTAAAAAAAAAAAAATGTTTTTCCTTTTTTTTTTTTTTTTTTTTATGCTACAAACACAAATTGCTACTGGGAGAATTTCTCAATACAGAAAAAGAAAAAAAAAAATCTTGTTTTTTTTTTGTTTTTAATATTTTTTATTTGTTTTCTCAATATTTTTGATCAAAAAAAATTTTCCTTTACTTTTTTTTGAATTTTTATTATTTTATATTTTTATTATTTTTTCCAAATTTTTGTTCATAATGTTTTTTTTTATGTACTTTATATATTGTATGGTATATATATTTTATATATATATATATATATATATATATAGATTTTTTTTTTGTATTTAATATTTCCTAAAATACTAGATAATAATAATAATTATAAATTTTAATGTTTTTATTAATTAATTTTAATTTTTTTTTTTGAATAAAAAAAAAATGTTTTTTTTTTTACATTTAATATTATTTTTATATGTTTAAATTTTTGTTTTTTTTTTTTTTATAAAACTAAAATTAAAAAAAAAAAAATTCTTTATCGAAATAAAAATTGTTTGATTTTTTTTAATTTAAATACAAATTTAATAACAAATAATTTTTTATTATTATTATTATTATTATTATTTTAATAGGCTATTTTTTTTTTTTTTTATATATTTTTCTTTTAATAATATTATTTTTATTTATTTATTTGTTTTTATAACCACCACTTACTTGTATTTTTTTTTTTTTTTTTATTATTATTTATTAATTTATTTTTTATTATTTTTAAAAACTAAATTTAAATATTCTACTATACAAAAATAAAAAAATTGTAAATATTAATAAAAAATATAACTTGTTTGTTTTTTTTTTGTTTTTTATTAAGAACGAAAAAAGAGAAAAAAAAAAAAGGATTTAGAAATAGTCATACCTATATTATTTACAAAAAAAAAATAAAAATTGGTGATGTTTTTTTATAAGACGTTTTTTATATGTGACTTTTAACTATACACAACTCAGCTGGTTTATAATAATTGTTTTTTCTTTATTTTTATTTTTTTTTTTTAGAAAAATTCATTCTATCCATATATTTATAATGTACACCCCTACTATCCTCAAAATAAGTTAATCCTAAACTGAAAACTATAATTATTAAAAGTTAATTCTAGTGAATAAAAATTCTAACTGGTGTCATATTTAGCAAAAAAAAAAAAAAACCCAATTTAAAGAAAAAAAGAAAAACTTGTTTACATACTTAGCAGATTAATATTATAAAATCTGTTTCCGATGCATTCGGGGTCTAATTTAAGTTAAAAAAAAAAAAAAAATCCACTGAATTTTAGCAGAAAAAAATTTGTCGATAAAATTAACATTTTTTGGTTCATGATAAGACGTCAAAATTAGTGCAAACAACATAAAAAAAAAATTTTAAATTAAAAAAGTGTTTCGCAAGAAATTCTATTTTCAAAATTTCAATTAGCAATTTTTTGTCGAGAACCCGAAATATTTTGCCAATCCAATTTTTTTTTAACTTAAAAAATTGATTTTACTTAAGAAATCTGTGTTTTTATTCAAATTTTTTTACAAGTTTTTTTTGTTTTGTTTTTTTTTTTTGTATTTTTTCTTCTTTTTTTTTGAGAAATGGTTTTTTACATAAAAATTTCAATTTGAAAATAAAAAAAAAAAAAATTATAAATCGACAAATTTGCTACAAGTTGCATTTTGTGATTAAAAAAATCTAACTAAATCTCCTTTTTAATTTCGTTTTTTTTTTTATTAGGAAAAAAAATGTTTGGATAAATTGAAGAGTTTCTTATAATTAAAAAAAAAAAAAATTATAATTAAGGATGTCGATTGTTTTTATAACAAGAATTTACTGAAAGTGAAAAACAAAATGTGAAATTTAAATTAATTTTTTTTTTGAAACATTTTTTTAACTTTCAAGTTGTAAAAGAATCTGGACAGAAAATTTGACATAATGTGTTAAAAAAAAATTTTTATTGATTGAAAAAAAATAGAAGGATTTTGTCAACAGACAGCAGCCGCAAATATTAATATTTCTGTCAAAAACACCTTAATATGATTCAATAATTTATATTTTTGTTTGTAAAAGGAATTTTATTGCTGGCTGGGGACGACTAAACCGGGTAGTGTGGTACAATAGGCCTAAGTGCAAGAGGAGGGTGGTAAACCCTCGGTCCGTGCAACCTAACGTATACAACACCTCTGCACAGTGATACGCCGATGATAAAATTTAGATTAAAAAAGGATAAAATTTTATTTTGTTTTTGTTTAACAACCCCAATGTACTAAAATCTAAAAAGTTAAAAATTTATTAAGCAGGTTTCTACAAATTTGGAAAATGTTGAATCTTATAATTAACACCTCCTGAGATTGTAGAAATTAAATATTATTTTTAAAATAACAATGATTTTGAGATGTTAAAAAAATTTGAATATTTCAGAAATATTTATGTTAATGGCCTTTTTTAAAAAAATCTTTTAAGCCCGATTTAGACAAATTGAATTTTTATTCAATTGATTTTTCAACATGTTGAAAGTTTCGCTACAGACGTACAAAACTAAGCTGAATAACTGGCCAAGTAGAATAAACATTTTTAACTCGTATGCTTCAGTTGGAATTGACGATATTAAGATATTAAGATTTTTTCCGTCAAAACAATGATAATGAAAAAAAAAAAAAAAAAAACTATCTGCTGACAAATATTGTTCTTATTAAAAAACAAAAAATTCTTACATGATTCAAATGTGTTTTTTCCTTTCTTAATATTTTTTACAAAATTTTTTTTTTCCTCACTTTATACATATAACAAGAGTTTTTTTTTTTTTTTATTTTTATTTTTACATTTATGTACAATATTTATTCTACTTTTTCTTTATATATTTTTTTATTTATATATGCTTTTATGAATAAAGTATTATTAAGCAATAATTTTAAATTTGTGTAATATTCATTTTTAAATTATATTACTTTTTTTACTCTTTTTTTTTTTTTTTTTTTTAATTAAATAATAGTTACAATTATGTCAATAATTTTGTATAATTTATAATAAATATATAAATGTTTCCCAGTAGCAAATTGTCGTCTAATAATAAAATTTAATCATTTAATATTGTAAAAAAAAAAAAAAAAAAAAAAAAACATTTTTTAATAGATAGGTATTAACAAAAATTTTTTTTTTAATTTCATAAAATGATAAATCCTCTATGAAGTCTTAGTAAAAATTACACATATATTTGGACACCTTCTTGTCATCGTGTTCATTAAATTTGCGAAAAAATTAATTAATGTTTATTAAAAATTATTGGTCTAACGTTATTGGATAGACAGAGATAAGTACAGAGACATCTATTGGAATTTTTATATAAACAATGTGTCTGTAAAAATAAATTTTTATTTCCTACTTTGGAGGGCTCCACAATAAAAAGAATCTTCTGTTAAAAAACTTATTACTTATTTATGACAATCCGAAAATATTAGAAAAAAAAAAAAAAAACAAAATATTCGAATTACTAAAATACAATTGCTTTTTGTTCAAGCCTAAATTTTTACTTTTTTTCTAAGACATTTTTTCATTCAATGAGAAAATAATATTAAAATTATTATTATTTATTTGTTTTTTTTTTTTAATTAAGCGAATAAAAATTTTCAAAAATAATTATGCATGAAAAGTAAATTCAATTATTTTCACTTTTTATCGACTAGTTCTTAAATGATAATCTCAATCTTAATTAAAAAAAAAAAAAAAAAAAAGTACCTAATAATTTTTATTTATATAGATTAATTTATTTATTTTTTTTTTTTTCGAAAATTTAATAGATTATAAAATAAAATAAAAAAAACAACCATTAATTTTACTAATGATAAATAATAAATAAAAATTATTCAAAAAAAAAAAAAAAATCAAAAGAAAAGCAATTGAGTTGAAAAATTTCATTTTGTTTCAATGTCTATTGCATAAAAATTTTTTATCTATAACCTAAGTTACAAATTTGCTATTTATATGACATGAGCTCTAAAAATTATTGAACTTCAATATTTGTATCATATCTATATTATTATTCTTCTTTGATATTTTTTTTTAATATTAAATAATTTTTTTTTGTTTAATCATTTTTCAATCTGATGTCATGTGATACTATTACTAAAACACATCCTTCAAATATTGAGCTCGAAATGTAAATTTAACCTAGATTTGATTGAAAATACACAAAAAAAAAACTCCATTTATATAAGATTTATTTTTGGTGGATATACAACTTTCATCATTGATTCATAATTTTTGGATTTACCAAAGAAATAATAATTATATTTAATATATATGTTTGTTTCCCCTTTATTTTATTTTTAGGTAATAGGTGTATTATTTTATAAGATTATATTCTCTTTTATGTCTATTATCTCGTGTAACTTAGGCATGGTATTTTTTTAATTAATAATGTCTAAAAATAAGAAATTTGGCCTGGGAAATTTGAAATTATCCATTATTATTATTTTTAATAAATAGCAAAACTGTAATAAAATTTATTTTTTTTAATTATGATCAAAACTTTAAAATCCCAATTTAATAAAAAATTAGAATAAAAAAATACACATAATACTGTCTTTACTTATTTTAACTCTAATTTCCCTTCTATTCTCCTCTTCTAATTTGATACACTATTTATATGATTAAAAAAAAATTATGGCATAGTATTATTTTTATTTAAATTATTGTAACAAATTTATTAAATATCTAAAAAAAAAAAAAAAATTTGTTAAATTTGTTATATTTTGTTCATGGTTTTATTTGATCATATTAATAATAATAAGACTATAAATTTAATTTTGAAAGAAAATCAGCAGAAAATATATAGAATGAAGTTATATGTAAAATGTTTTTCTTTTTTAACAACAATAATGAAAACGAGAAATTCAAGCCTGACCCCCTTTTCTTTTTTTTTTTGTTTTTTGTCAAATAATGAATTCTAAAATAATATTGTGTAGACATTTTAGGGGCATCTGAAGAATTCAAACGGACAAAAAATATAATAATTCTGAAGAACCAAAAGTTAGTCTAATTTTATATTGATTTATGAATAGTGTAAAGATTAGATTTTTTCAGGCGCCTGGAACTAATTAATCTCAAATAAATGTAAATGTGCAGAAATAAAAATAGATAGCTATATACAATACATTCAACATACTTATTGTTAATTTTATAATAAATAAAAAAAAAATTTCTTTCATGTTTACTACAGAACTTTAAGTTTTCTGTCAATAATTATTAATTGTGGGAGAAACGGGGCACGAACAATACAATAAAAAAAAAAGTTATTTTAAATAAGTGAATCAAACAAATCAAACAAAATAAAGACATTACGGCGAAGACTCAAAGGAAAAAAAAAAATTAACAAAAGACAATTTAAATTTCTGATTTAGATATAAATTCCGACTTTCAACACAAAAATGAATTTCTAATTAAATGTTAATTAAAAAAATAAGTAAAATGATTGCTTCATTGAAATTAAAAACGAAATGTCTTCCAAATTCAGATGTTTTTCATTTGTGAAAAAAAAAATAAAATTATCATCTTGTATTCGGTCATAATCAATATAAAATTAGATTGATGAGCTTGAAAAAATTATATCATAAAAACGTACCAAATATATGATTTTGTTCGTTAAAAAAAGCTAAAAAAAAAAAAAAATAAGTTTTTTCTTTTGATTATAAATTTTTTTTCAATTCTAAAAATAACTCAAATATCACCAATTCCTATATTGCTGAGGAAATAAATGATGGTAAAATAACGCACCTTCTTCCATTGTCGGTTGATATTGATGGTGTTGTGGGGTTTGTTGCTGCAAATGTTGCTGCTGCATTTGTTGTTGATTATATTGAAATTGTTGATTTACATAGTTGTTTTGTTGCTGAATGGCTGCCGCTGCAGCCATTTGCATTTGCATTTGAGGTCGTTTTTTCGGTACTGTTAGTGGGCTAGTAGGAACTTGTTGTTGCTTAGCAGCCGTTTCTTCATCTTCCGCCTTCCTTTTTGATGATGGACTGACTGCAGCATCATTATTACTGATAATGCTGCCGACGACTCCAGTATTTGTTGCTCCCGGTGATGTTTTATTTTGAGCGACTGTATTCGTATTATTTGTACGATTATTATTACGTTGATATGATGATGGTTGTCTGCGATTACGTGCTGTCGCAGGCGGAGGGGAATCTTCTCGTTCACCACCTTGTAAAAATTTTAAATAGCTTTCCATAAATCCAGCTCCAGGACCTGACGGTTTAGTACCTTGTTTTTTACCATCTTCTGGTTTCTTTAATGTTATATTATTGACTACAGTTGCTTTTGATTCAGATGTTTCATTGTTTGAATAAGGTTTAATTTCATTTCCAGGTGCCAAAAAGTCTAATTCTTCCTCGATATTGGGAACAATAACTTTTTCCCTTTTTTCCTCTTCTGGCTGTGGTTGTTGCGTAGCTGCTGCAGCAGCTTGATATAATGAAGCTGCTGCTGTTGCCGCCGTTGATGGATTCATATTTGCGTAAGATAACGGTATCTGCTGCTGAGGAAAAGCAGTTGGATAATATGGAAATTGTGCTTGATTTTGAGTTGAAGATGCTTGCTGTTGATTCGATGCACCACTACTCGATGTATTGCCAGTGGTAGTTCCAGCATTATTCCAACGATTATTTAAATCATAATACGTGTTGCCATTTGTTTGTTGGGTCGATGTTGAAGCTTGTTGACTTGTTGAATCTCTTTGCGTTTCAACTGCAGTATTCAAAGTAGCATATTCGTCATAATCTTCACGTTTAGCTGGATCTTTCTTTTTTCGCGGTTGCCTACTCTTCACTGGAGGAGTCTTTTTTGGTGGTGGTGTTTCAACCTGCATTAAAATAATAACTTATCAGTTTAGATTTTGAAAATGGAATTTTTTTAATTTTTTTTTTATCAGATTGTTATGAGAAAAATTTAAGAATAGAAAAAATAAAAGTTAATCTTATGACTTACTCTTGGTTGTTGTTGTTGTTGCTGTTGCTGCTGTTGTTGTTGTTGCTGTTGTTGCTGCTGCTGTTGTTGTTGCTGCTGTTGTTGTTGTTGCTGCTGCTGCTGTTGTTGTAGTTGAGCCGTGAGTGGATTTTGTGCTGTTACTACATATTTCTCTGTAACTTGCTGTTGTGTTTGTTGTAATTGTAGTTCTTGTTGTGCCTTTGCTACTGCTGCTAAATTATGTAAGGCACCAATTTGTTGTTGTTGTGTAGAAGCTCCCCAACAATTTTGTTGTTGTTGCTGCTGTTGTTGCAAAGCTCTTTGTATCACAGATGAATAAGCAACAGCTGAACTATTTAATTGCTGCTGTTGATTAGTTGAACTTGAATTTTGAGTATTTGGTGAACCTAATGATTGTAACGATGATGATTCATAGTAAGGACTTTGTTGTGGTTGTGGTGACGGTTGCTTGCGCTGCGGCACTACTAATGTTGTTTGTGAGGCTGACGCTGACTTTTGTGTTTGTGCCAATATAGCTGAATTACCACCTTGAGTTGTGTATACTAATTTACCGTCAACAATAGCATAATATCCTAATGTTTCATCATTATTTTGTTGCTGTTGTTGTTGCGCCTGTTGCTGCTGTTGTTGTTCTTTTCGTTCTTGTTCTTGCTGTTGGGTAAACAGATCTGTGTAAGCTTTTGTTTGGGCTTTCGTTTGAACTAATTGCAATGCTTGAGCTTGGAGCTGTTGCTGCTGTTGTTGTTGTTGCTGTTGCTGCGTTTGCTGTTGATTATTTGTTCGAGATTTATAGACACTTTGTTTCTTCGATACCGTAGTTCTGGCATCAATTGCGCACGATTGCTGTTGCTGTTGTTGCTGCTGCTGCTGTTGTTGCTGCTGCTGTTGTTGTTGCTGCTGCTGTTGTTGTGTTGGAGTAAACGCAGACTTGTTGGCATTGAAATTGCTTGAATCTGTATATGTGGCTGCTCGGTAATATTGATTTTCCGCTGAATTTGATGATTCATCTGGGGATTCAGAACGATTTGAATAATTTGTATAATCTTGATAGTTATTTGCAGTTTTATTTTGATTTTCATGAGGCAATATACCAAAAGTATTTAGCTGTTGTCCTTGCCAAGAGAGGGTTGGTGTGGTGCCCACACTTGTTGTGGGCGATGGCGTTGCCGCTGCAGCCGGCGTTGAACTTCCAGTACTTCCAGCATAAAATGATGTTGAGCTACCTAATATTACATAAAACAATTATTACAGAAAAATTAACAAGAAAAATATATTTTGGATTACTTTGATTACACTAATAAACTAGGCTTTTTAAATAAATCAAAATACAAAACATCAGTAATTACAGTAGAAGGATATTAATGAGAAAATTAACGGGTTGGTGGCTTGGATAACTGCAAATTTTATTATTTTTTGTCGGCATGTCGATCTTTACATATTTAAATTATTTAGACAGTAAAGGTTTGATTTAGTTTAGGTACAGAAATTATAATAAAATTATTTTTTCTCTATTTAAATCTATCTATTTAATATTGACAAATATAACTATAACTATCAATATATTATTTATTCCATTCATTCTTTCTAATATTTTTTTGTTCATAATTTACGAAAACCTTGTCCCTTATGAAAGCAAATAAGCAAATATCAGCATTTAAGTGACGATCGTCATTATTTTGTAATCATTATTATTATTACCCGATGATTGCTGTTGCTGTTGCTGATTGCTATAATTTTGAGTTTGCTGATTACGTTCTACCGGTTTTTCAACTGGTGTTATTTGAATTTGACGATGTGTAGCATTTATTGATGTGGAAGCATAATGTGCGGGTTTTGGGATACCAGCTGCTGCATGATGATATAACGTATTCAATACACTTGGATCGTATGTCGGAAGTTGACTTGGAGTTACAAAACTAGCACCAGTTGTATTAAAACCAGGCAATCCAGCAGAATGTGCCGCTTGCAGTACGAAAGTACTTGGATTTTGGGTTGCTGCTGATATAGTCGCTAAATGGGAATGTTGTAAATCGTTTGCCGTAGTTACAGTTGGTACAGCTATACGATTATATATATACGACCATGGTCCTTGTGGATCCATGGTGAAATTTTTTTTTTTAAAACTGACAGTATTTAAACAAAATAAATTTTTTTCTTGTGTCTTGTGTTTTGAAAATCAACAATCAATCAATTTATTCTTTATAATTTTAAAATTAATATTTAGTCAACTTCTCTTCTAAAAATTTTAGTGATTTGAATTGCTTGCGGTTTCCTAAAATTAGAAAAACAAAATTATTCAAATTAAGGCAATAAAATTAAAATAAAATTAAACACAAACCTTAATATAAAAATTTTTTTTTCTTCAATAATAAAAATTTCCACTCAAAAGAATGATTCTGAAAAAAAAAAAAAATAATAATAATAATATAAAAAAAAATATTATTTAAAAACTATATTAAAATAAAAATCGAGGTTTTTCGAGTTTCCGATTTCGAATCCTTCGGCTTCGCAACCTTCGAGATAAGGGATTCGTTCTGATATTCGCCGATTCTGCTTTTTTTTTTAATTACAAATTTTTGGACTCTAAACAAAAAATTTAATAGTCCTGTCCTGAGCCCTGTGTGTTATTTTGTATAAATTTTCCCATATCAGAAGTAGGTACTTTGGAATGTTTACAGGTCGTTAGACCAAAGGTTAAGTTACTTAAGTATTCTAAAAAAGATTAGAATCTCATATAAAATATGTTTTTTAATTGCCTGCTTGATGAAAGTGTTTTCAATACTTCCAGACAAAAATAGTGAATGTTTTTTATGGGTGGTGGCCACCAAAATGGAAAATCAATTCATTTACAAAATTTAAGTGTTGTTCTTAATAATTTATATTGGTTAATAAAAGAAATCAATTTTTGTTTTCCAACTAACTAAGTATTAGCATATAAATTTTAATTTCACTCAATCTTTATAATAACATTATTTCATTAAAAAATCATGAGTATTCTCTGTGAGAAAAATCAATAATTAATCTAAAAAAAAAAAAAAAATTAATTAGAAAAGGCGGCTCATTACTGCTAAAAATTTTCAGGACTCTATAAGGAATTTCTAAAAAATGATTGTAAAAATAAAATTCCCAGGATTGCAAAGACTGAAAAAAAAAAAAAAAAACATATGTAATTTATTTTTTTTTCAATGAAAAATTTACTACAACATACTTTAGGTACCTAGGTATTATAACTAATATACAATACAACACATACAATAAATATATTTATACCAATTTATTAATATGTATTACAGTAGGTATATTATGTTTAATTACAATTTATAAAAATCTTCATATTATTAGAGAAAATAAAGTACGAGATGTCGCATTGCATACTAAAACTGATTTTAAAAAAGGACGTACTGGTACATCCAACTTTTGATATATATACAAGCCAATTTATGTTTAAATTATTGAAAACACATATTAAATAAATTATGTCTCAACAACATTTTTTGAAAGATTTTTTCATTATGTTGCTGGACGTCGTCTCAATTTGTTCACAATTAAATGTAATAAAAATTATTTCTTCATAAAAATATCAATAAAATATCGCAGTTAAGGTATACGCATACAGAAATACACCAACGAAGAAAAATAAAAGTTTATTATTTTTAAAAGTCGACATCATCATCAACCGTCGTCTTCGAACCAAAAAAAAAAAAACAAACGATAAACGAAAACAAAAATAAAGTATTGAAAAATACTGGAAAAAAAAAAAACAACAAACTAGTAAGATTCTTCTTCTACCTTCATAATAATTATTATTATTTTTCCCAGATACAAAATAAAAAAATTGTAGCTTCTTCTTCTTACATTCTACGGAAAAAAAAAACAAAAACGTACACGTACTTATATTAGGAGGACCCCTAATAACACCACAACCATATGTAGCATAAAAATTGTGTTTTTTTTCATTTCATATGTTGTAGCTTTTGCAGCATAAAACCAATTCTATATTTTTTAATATAAAATATTTTATCATAGGAAGGAAAATACACAAGAATATTAAAATATATGAAAAAAAAATTTCTCAAAAAAAAAAAAAATAACAACAAAAAAAGAAGATATTTCGTACCCCCGATCTATGTGTGTACTACAGTGTGTACTCCTCTCTAGGCAAAATATACTTACACAACATACCAGTATAGAAAAAACAAAATATGTTTATGATTATATATATACTTATGTATATTCAAAACAAAATTCGCATACCTATATAATTATGTTGGATTTCAATAAGGAAAATAGTAATAAAAAAAAAAATAATAAAATAATTTTATATCTCATCTTCTAATTTATAAAAATATTATACACAAAGTATACTTATTTTATTAATATTATTATTATATACACAACAGAAAATACATTATACAAGTATATATAGTAGTACATAAGTATATAGGTAAAATTGTATATTTTATTTATATATATATATTTTATAAAGGATTTTTTTATTTCATTTTTTTTTTCTTTACGGAATTTATTTCTACTATAGAGTGTACTCATATCAAAATCTATCGTAAATTTTTGGAGCGTAGATATTATATTTACTATGCTTTTTTTTTTTTAATAGTGATGTGATGTTGTAAATAAAAAAATATGCAAAGAATCCATAAAAGTTGTTGCAATCATGATATTGTAAAATTGTGAAAAACATAAATACAAAATGCATCAAGATGGTTTAGGTCGATAATGTTTGATAAAGAAGTGGGATTGTTAGCAATTAGAAAGAAAAAAGATACATCCTTCTTGTTTAAAAAAAAAAAAATCTATTCTTAATTGTTATCGTCGCAGCTTCAACATTACGGAAACAACGCTATTCTATGTCGTTACTAGTCCCATCGCTATTCTTATTGTTTTATGATAGATTCTCAATCGTACCCTAAAAAAAAAAAGTAATTTTAATTTTGTAGGAAGAATCGTTATATCATCGATCTTCATTCCATTCCATAAAGAATTTGTAATTTTAGTTCATTGCGAATGAAATTCTTAAAATAAAGTTATATTCTTTTTATTACAAATCAACATTTTAAATACAAACAAAGCAATATAATATTGTATTTTGTATATATTAAGAAAACATTTTCATCATCTTAACTTTTTTATGAATGGTGGTGGTGTGGTGTTTAAGAACAGTGAATCAAACCAAAAAAAAAATAAAAAGAAGTAGATTGAATAGAAAATTTTTGTTTTTATTGTTTTTCTTTTTTTTTAATAATAATAACGATAAAATATAAAATTTAATGTGAACAAAATAAAAGCAGAAAAAAATAAATAAATTCCTTTTTATGTATTTCTTGCCTTTTTAGCCAGTTTTTTTTTTCTTTTAAATGAAAAACAGACTATTCATATGCGTGTTTTCATTGTTAGGTATATGTGAATCCGTTTGCAACTAAGTATTTAACAAGTTGGGGCTAATTTGAACCGTTCAAACAAACAAAAACAAGTACTATTGTTCAAGCTGCTTAAGGGTGTATTTATTTAAACTTTTTATTCAAAAGCTGAAGAATGAAATAAAACTCTCAAGTTTTATATCAAATTTCGAGTTATGATTCGAAACAAATTTATCCAAGAATTTTGAAACGGGAACTCAAAATAAATTTTGTTGAATATTTATATTATACGATTTATTTGATGTCTTAAAACCAAATTATTTTAAATCGAAATGATTAAAAAAAAAAGGGCTTTAATACATACTTCATTTTCGAGGTACCTACTGTTTTATTTTTTTTTTATATATTTCTGAACAATGAACACATAAATTCAATGTGGATCCACATTTATGTTTAAAAAAGGAAAATGTTTTTTTTTTTTTTGCAATAGCAAAGAAACGACAAGAAAACTGGAGAAAAATATGAGAAATAAAAAATTATAATGTTATGTGAATTAAAGGAAGGAAAAAAAAAACTTTTTTTTTTATACGAGTTATCAATTATATTTGTACAAAAAAATAATCACAGAATAAAATGATTTCTATAGAAGTTAGGATTGTTCCTTCAATTTCTTTTTCCCAACTTTTTTAATACAAACAAAATTTCCAAAATTACTCTTTTCGCAGCTAAATGATATCCCCAGCAAGACACAATGATTTTTTTTTCAAACAAATTTTTCATTAACTCGTTATTTGATTGCATTCAAATCATATCATATGTTCTATCTAGATTCTAATCATCACCGAAATTTCATTTTTTGTCTTATAAATCCATGTTCGATTTTCTTTTGTCAGCATTGAAGTCTTTCTTTTCTGCATTTGCCAATAACAACCCTTATATATACTTATATGTTCAAAATCTTTGCAAAAACTTTAAACTTTTAATGACTTTGGAATTGTATCTTTTCAACTTAAAATATTTCGCATTTTAGTTCTAGTTTTAAGTAGTACCTACTCATTTGAATACTACTTTTAACTAAATAAAAATGTGTGAAAAAAAAAAAACAATGTAAAATGTAATTAACTGACAAGTAGATTTATGATTTGTTGTCAAATTTTAAAAGGAAAAATATATTTTTTTTTTAAATGATTTCTTTTGAATGTTATATATATGTAGAAAAATAAACATTATATTGTAACATTTAATTTAACGTTCGCATATCTTTTATATAAGTATGTATGTATTTTACACCTGTTTATTTTTAAAAAAAAAATTCCCTTTAGCTAAATTTCGAACAGTATTGTAATGAAGGTAAATACAGCTAAATTTGTGAATCGGTAACACAGCCATATAATTTAATCGTTTGCAACTGTTTCATTATGAACTTCTATAGACCAGTTTCACATAAGTAAAATCGTTCAAGTAAATTTCTAATTTTTTTCCTGGTGACAAAATCGTTTTTCCTTCCGACCTAATCGAAAGTATACCACAAACTATGTCTAATCCTATTTTTAGTTTCCTGTAACTCACTTTGGTTCCCGAGCTAGAGGCATTCAAAGTCAAAATTGGGGGCACCATTTTCCATCTTAATACAGAGCTGATTTAAGCGGTCTTGGTTTCAAATGAAAAAGTTCGGCATAACTGAATGAGGCTATAAATATAAAGATAGTGTCATTGACAGCAGTATTTAGTAGGGATGTGAAGTTTTTCCACGATTTTACAGTATTATGTGAATATATTACGCCGTTAGGATCACACGAAAAAGATTTACGTAGAAGGGAAAAAATAGTGAAAAAGTACACGAAAAGCTTTCTAACCCGTTGTTGTTCATATATATTTTTGTGATTGCGGATAAATACCGTGAATAACCTTCACACCGGTGTATTTAGTTACTTATAGTTTTCAACTGCTTTAGTTTGTTTGAACTTTTTTTTATTGGTTTTAACAACGAAGAAAATTCCTCAAGGAAAATTTTCTGTTTTTTTTTTTTTGAGAAAAATTTAACATATTATTTTGTACAATTGAATTAACATAGTATATCCATATAAAAAAAGGGGAAACTTACAAAAAAATAATATAAATAAATAAAGATAACAAAATAATATTCGGTAGGTAGGTAGTTAGTTTAGTTATGTTGTTTCTATGGTCGAAAGTTTTTGTTTGTTTTTTTTTTTTTATTATAATTTCAATATTTTTAAAACGTAAGTAGTTTTTTTTTTTCATTTAATTTTATATTTGCAAAACTGTGTAAACAATTTATGAAGGAACTTATTTCCGCAAAACCTATTTAATAAAATTTTAATAAAATTATGTAAAAAGCTATACCTAACTATAAAATTTTTCATGGATTTTTCAAAATTGGGAACTATCTCTAAACTATCTCATTCATGACTTTTCTTTTATTGTGAATTCGAAATTTAAGTATATTGAATTTATTTAAATTTTCAATTAGGCGTGCAAAATATCAAAACTAAAAATTAAATGAATCATAAAGGAAAGATTTTCTGTTTGATTTAAAAAAAAAAAATTAATTAAGTATATTTTAACATTAATTAGATTTATTTTAATTTAACTTTTATAATTTTTTTAACCCTCCGATTTGCGATAGTCCCGGTGATTTAAAAAAAGGTATAGGGTCCTTAAGAACCTACGAAAATATACTGTGTTTGGATTGTTTTGTGTGTTAGTTAATGGTTATGGGTTGTATTAAATACATATATAGATAAAAAAGAAGAAAATTCATATACATAGTTTATTTAAATATTCTCACAAGTTCATAATCGACCGAAGTGCCATTAAACCGAAATCAAATACAGACGAATGCTGATTTTATAGCTTCAGCATGACATTTTTATGTAATGGCTTACGTTTCCAAAACATGCAAAAAAAAAAAGTTATGAACATATAAAAATGGAAAAGGTCTCCAGAGATCTTATTGCCAATATAGGGATTAATATTCCCAAAACATATCTAATATCTAAATTTGTAGTAACTATACATTAAAAGATATACAATACAGCAGAAACATAAGTATTTTTAAAAATTTTATTCATAGCATCAGAAATAGACGACACAGTGTGTATGACAAATTGGAATATTTATTGAGATTTATGTAAACTTCTTATGTTGCAACAAATTGTCACGAAAACATCATTATTATGTAGGTAGTATTCAGCAACCAATTAAAATATGTAGTTCGATAGAATTTAAATTCAAAAAGAAAGATTTTTAACTCCAAATGACAATATGATGAAAATGATGTACCAATTCAAGGTCAACAAAACTATATAGCTTTGTGTGTAGAGAGAGAATATTGTGTTATTTTGAATTAAAATTCTATTTTTTTTTTTTATTTCATGAAAATAGCATCACTAGAAGATATCTAAGTTCCAGCTTTCGGAATATCGTTTTAATCAATATAAATATATTAGTAGGAATTCAGTTTTGAAATTTTACTACCGATACCTATTATGTGGAACAAAATTTATATTATTTGGCGCCCCCGTGTAAAATTATTTTATTTAAAATATAAAATTTTTTATTTTAATTTTTAAATAGTAATTATATTGTCTCGGTATTCATATGCATATAATTTTATACATAATTTTATAATTCGTTTTGCAATTTTACAAAATATTAGGATAATAAAATTTTTTCATGAACAAATTTAACATAATTTTAAATAAATATTTTTTTCTCATACAGAATTTTGTAAGAAAGAGAATTTTTGCAATCTACAGAATTTCATCGTTTAACAATACATTGAAAACGTGAATGGGGGGGGCATGAGATTTCAAGATGACGTCATCACCTAACGGTAGAACAAGTAGCTCAGAAAGTCAGAATATATAGGTATGTCGTTATACCCACAACTGCCATCTAGTGGCCGAAAAATGTAATTTTTTTTTTTTTTTCTTTTCTGCAACTTTTCCGCTAACGTTAAGTCTTAAATCCTTGGTTTTTTTTTTTTTTAAATGTAGAGAATAAAATTTCCCACATTTCAGAAATTTTCAGAGGCTCCGAACTAAAGCGCTTTTATATCCATTTTTGGTCCGTAGCTCCTTTTTTTTTGGGGAAGGATGAGAATTAATAAAAAAAAAAAGTTTTAACAAAAATGTAATCTTTTATTTAGTGATAATAATAATTCGATGGGGTGTTATAAAGCCTTTAATAGATTTATTTATATCTTTATATCTTCTTTGAAAAAAAAAAAACATACGTATTCTAATGAGCCATTCTTTTCTAAAAAAAAAAAATAAAAATAAATATAAATAAATTGATAAACATAAATTTTGGTTTCTAAAACAAATTTAAAATCTTCTTTCTTTTTTTTTTTTGCAATACAAATAAAAATTTTATTATTATTTTACTTAAGTAAAAAAAAAAAAATTAAAAATATTTGGAAAAATATTTTTATTTTGTAATAAAAAAAGACGCGCGCAATTTTTTTTTCTCATATTTTTATAACTACATACTTATAGCTACACATATCTAGCATACAATTTAAACACAACATATATAAGTATACGAAACAAGAACAAAAATAATAATAAAATATATATATAGGTATATAATATATGAAATTCATCAAAACACCTCATACTTTTCTAATTCTACGAAAATTTGTAAATAATATTATATTTATGAAAAAAAAAATATAAAAAAAATAAAACTTGAAAACAATAAATTTTGTTTCATGAAGCTTAAAAGTAGAAAAAAAAGATACTTACAAAAAAAAAAAAAACAAAATAAAATAAAATAAAAATAATAAAAAAAAAAAAAAAAACAGTGATGGAGAATAATAATTTATAAAATAAATAATCCAGTCACATCAACTCTCTTTCTCCCTTTTAATACATTGAATAATTTTTTTACATACATATACTCAACTGAGAACCAACCCAAAAAAAAAAAAAAAAGCTTTGAGTTCCCCATTTTTTTTTTTTTTTTAATTTTGTTTTTTTTATTGTAAAAAATTATTAACAAAGATACTTAAAAAATAATATCTTTATTTATTTTTTTTTTATTTTTGTACACTTTTTGGTTATTACTTTTATTTTGGGTAGGTAACTTTTCATACAACAATGAGACAAAATATTTTGGAAAAAAAAAAAAAAGAATACCTATATTTTACTCGATTTTTTCATTTCACCAGTTAACTTTCTACAATGTACAGAAACGATAACTTGAATGAATTTAATATAAATTGATGGTATATAACTACTTTTACTTTTGGAACTTTTCTTATATCAAAAATAAGTGTTTTTGAAAATCCACTTTAAATCCTTTGATGAGATCGCCATATTGTATGGGCTCTCCACGTGGAACTAACCTAAAAATTAACTAGAAGTTGGATTTATTTCTTACAAAATATAACTACCTAACCTTTGTAGGTTAAAGTAAAAAAAAAACCAGTTTGCAGACAACAAATTAACGAAACCAATTGACAATAATATTTTTTTTTTAAACTAAACTATACACTGGACTCTTTAAAAAATATTTTGAATTGCTCTTAATACCTAATTAATATTTCAAAAAAAAATCTATTGAACAGTTTAGAAAATTATTATTTTTTCATTCAAATTCGAAATTCATTCATGAAAAAAAAAATACCATAAATCATTCCATTTTTTAAATGTTTGTTTTTATTATTTTATATTTACGATGATTGTAGGACTCAACAAAAACTCAAACCATAAAAAAAAAAAAAAAATGAAATAAAGTAAAAATTTTCTCATAAAAAATAATAGTTAATAAAATAAGTACTACATACTTAATTATTTTTATTAATTTTTAAAATATGTGAGCACGTTAAAGAAATTTGTAAATAAATAATTAATATATAAGAATGAAAATATAGTAAATACGTTTCCAAGAAGTCTGAATTAACATTTTCCAGCGAATTTATAAATTTTCAATGTTGTGACTATTTTTCTTCTCAAGTTTTTAGAAAATCTTCAAATACTAAATTTTCAACCTTCTGTACGAATTTGTGTTGAATTTAAACAATAATGTATGTGTAGGTACCTATTATCATTGATTAAGAATACAGAAAGTATTCTTAATCAATGCTATTATTCTTTTTCGACGAAAATGAAAAATTAAATTTATAACTCAAACATAATTATTGACACGGGAACAAGTTCTCTGAAATCTGCTCTAATGTCACTTGGTACCCTAAGAAATATTCAATGTAAAGTGATACTTGAAAATTCTATTATCCATTATATTCCAATGAAAACAAAAGAATCAAATTTAATTAAAATAAAATCTGGAAATAAATTTTTTGAAAAACTAAGAAGGTATCAATCAATAGTGAGTTCACGCGTTTATTCTTCTATTAAGAAATTCCTCGTTTATCAAAAATTACAAAGCTATTACATTATTTAGAAGATTCATAATTGTGACCACAATATTTAATTAATATCAAAAAATTTGAACAACTGAGACTTGAAGGTTACTTATGAAATGTTTTCGATATTTTTTATTAATCATATACTTACATCCTTATATAATTTTTGATCGAATCTTGTGATAAAATAAAAATAAATAATTAACTATTACTCGTATACTGTGAAAATAAAGAAATAAATTAACTGATTATATACTTATATGTTGACATTGACAGGATTTGAATGGAAGAGGTTTATTAATGATTAACTGAAATCAAGAACGAAATCACATTACTTATTAGTTTAACTACTTGTTTCATTCAATGTCAATGTAGTTATTCTTTTGTGTATACCTAAATTTCCTACTATTAGACCAATGGTTCCCAACCTTTTGAAATATTTGTACCCCTTGATAATGATTTGAATCTTTACGTACCCCTAAAAAAGAGTGCATACAGGTTATAACAAACGGAATAAAAAATTTTAAGCACGTTGTGATTAGATACTCCTCGCTTTGTTAGCACCAAAATTGATCCAGCATCATTGTTTCAAAATCACTGCGAGTTTTCATGTTATTTCTCAAGTCAATGGGTTCATCTTGCGTTATCATTATCAGTGTCAACAATCTTGTCTAATGAAATTGTGAAGGTGTTTCTAATCCAATTATCGACATTAAAAGTTGGAGGAATGATACCATCAACATTTTTTTTGAAGATTTCGTTATGAGTTTTAATATACTTATTTAAAATATACACAATTATACACAATTCACAAAATTTTGGAAAGAAAATTAGATTTTGAAATTATGTGTAAGCCGTAAAAAGGATATACATATATTTTTTTCAATACGAACAGTTCCACGTACCTCTCAGAATTGGTTAACGTACCACCAAGGGGTCCATGGACCCCAGGTTGGGAATCTCTGTATTAGACTTTTAAAAACAATATTTCATTTAAATTTATAACTCAATAAAAAATTCGTTTCGATCTTGGGTGTAAGAATTTATATATAGGTAGTATTTTATTATTACTTAATTCGAAAATTTCTTGAACTTTATTTTTATTTTATGTACCTACTTAGTTATTTCGATATAATATTAACATGTTAGGAGCTGATTGAAATTTATGTCAATATTTAATTCCATTTTAGAAAATTTTTGGGTGAGACGGATTCTTAAGATAGCCATAATGTATAAATAAAAGGGGGCAGACAGTTGCCCAAATGACATTTAAATAAAAGTTATGCGCATATCTACATATGTAGGTAAGTAGGTATAACCTACAAAGTACTCTACTTAATATTTGGAGTGATACTATTACATCAAAAGCCCACAAAAATATAGGTTCAAAATTAGATTTAAATACTTAATACAATTTTCTAATTAATTTTAAGTTGATTTTTTTGGTTTAATTTTATGCACAGATATTTAAAGGTATGTTACAATTGAAGTTATCAGATTTAAATTTTTCATGTGGTATCTGTCCAATCTATGAGCTCCCGCCACATTGTAAAATGAATTTAATTGATGACTACTAATCAGACATTTGTAAACCTAAAATTAAAAGTAAACTATGTACCTATGTTATTTTTTTCTCTGGTTTCTAAAAAAAAAAAAAAAAAAAAAATTAAAAAAACAAGGGGATTCGTTAATTTTGCGCGTTTTTTGATCATTGATTGCAAAAGAAAAAACAAGCAAAAATGAAAACTAAGAAAAAAAAAATTTATTGTAATATTGCATTCAACGGCAACAAACAATTTTATAAAAAAAAAGTCAGTTTTTATTATTTTTATATTTATTTTATTTTCAATTAACGACCAATTTTGTTTTAAACCAGTCACTTTAAAAAAAAAAAAACCCCCAGTTAATAATTTTATTTTTTTCGTTTTTAGTTTCATTCCAATGAAAATTACAGGTTACTATACAAAGTATTTTTTGTATATTATTTACAAGAAGAGACAAGGAAACTTTTTTTTTTTATTTAATATTATGCATTTTTTACAATATTTTCTGAAAAAGGTCACAAAAATATATTTTTTTTATTTTGTAATAAAAAAAAAAACAAAATAGTAGTTGCTGCTGCGAGTTATCTGAGTGAGCTGCTGAGAACCACATATGTAATTATTTTTTTTTTCTTTTTTTTTGTAATTGGTTAAAAAATTGAATGTATATGTGCACGATTTAGTTTTTGCGTTCTTTTTTGGTGTGGTAAATTATTGACAGGCAACAAAGTTTTTTTCTTTCCGTCTGCCGCGTTATGCCAGAAATTTATATGTATGGAGAAAAAAACAGCAAAGTGTAAAGAACCCCAAAAAAAAAATTTTTTTTTAACTCAAGATTTTTAATCTTTTTAATAAAATTATAATAAAATAAAAATAATAAATTATAATTCTTAAAAAAATAGAATGTTTTTTTTCTCTCAGTCTCACAGTTCATAAAAAAACCAAAAAACGTCAAGAACAAACACATTCTTCAATTTAAAAAAACCAACCTAAATTTTGAGAAAATAAAATTACACGCACACAATGAAATATTGTTTTTGTTTACAAAATTGAGTTTGTTGTTCTCTGCTGCTGCTGCTGCTGTTCTTTGGTTCTTTCATGTATAAAAAAAAAACTTAAAATGACAATCAAAGAGTAAAAAAAAAGGATGAACAAGAAAAACTATTTAGCTACATCTAAAAAAAAATATTTTTTTCCCCTTTTATTAGATTCTTATTAAAATAAAATAAGAATAATAATGTAAAACAATATATTTATACATTTATTTATATACTATGGAGACAGAGACACTGTAGAAAAATTTTATATAAAAGTTGTTTGTTATTTTCGAAAGCCAAAAATAAAGGGAAAAACATTTAATATTAAGCGGCCATTTTGCAGATATAAAACTGACATTAATTGAAAACGATAGATTTTAATTAAAAAAAAAAAAAAAAAATACAGAAATTAAAAGCAAAAATTCTGAGTTTAGGTATTTATTGTCAGTTTTTTATTTAACGCGTTCATCAAAATTTGCTATTCATTTCGACTACGGGAGCCAAAAGTTGCATCTTTTTTTTTGAGTCAACCAAATTAATAATAAAATGAAGTCAATTGCGATATAAGGTACTATCTTCTACCCAATATTTTTTAAAATTTCCATTCTTTGAAATGATTTCTTCGTTTCACTTAATAAGAATCACAAATCCTTTCTTAATTTTTAGTTAAGGTTCTCATCATGCCTTATTTTATTTATGGGTTGGAAGTTTTCTAAGGTGCAAATGTTCAACAGATTTCTCGATTGTGGATTGCCCAACGCAGTTCGTTTTGTTTTTTATTTTCGTAACCGAGATCTTGTTTCTCTTTACAAAACAATTCGGTCACAGAACCCTTATTATTTGCTTAATTTTTTTTGTATAGGTTGTAGAACTAGACATGTTCTACAGGTGTAGAAGTTTAATTCTAAAACACTCTTACAAGATTAGGGCAGGCAATTACTTTTTGCAACACCAGGCAATTCTTTATTTCTCTTAACGAATTCAAAGACAACGTTCGAATTCTTTTTTTTATAGTTTTTATTTTGCCACTCTATTTTTAGATTTATTTTGCTTCTTTCTATTTTTCTTTTGCTATATTTCTATTGTTTTCTTTATTAATTTAAAATCCATTCATTTTAAATATTAAAACCAATAAAAAAAATAAAAATCAATATTTTGTTTTTATTATTATTTTTTTTTTAATGAAAAACTATTTTTTGGCCTGCGTCGCTTCGTCGTATCCAATAAACCCAATAAACAGAATTCTCTCAGTCATCACTTTAGTTTACTAGTGTGAGTGAGTTTACTTTTTTATTTATTCGGTCTTTTTTACACGAATTATTTTTTCCCACCAACACAAACAAATTTTATTAAAAAAAATTTATTTTTTTTGTTTGTGAAATCTGCTCAACAAAAAGCACTAAAAAGGAGAATTTTCCTTTTTTCAAAAAAAAAACCGTCCATTTTTAATCCAAAGAAAAGCAGAAAACCAGCACGCCCCGCATTTATGAACATTTTAGTGATTTTTTTTATTTATTTCATGAACCCGTGACGATGGATCAATTTTCATTTATGTGACTCAACTTTTCCGATTTGTTGTGAAATGATTCATTACTTTCTTCTTTTCCTTGGAGGTTGAGTTTTTGGTAGTATGTAGATTGGAAATGAAAGGGTGTTCAACAACCAAAAACCAAACAACAATCTTCTTTTACAGAAGAATAAAAGAATTATTCAAAATTATTAAAAAAAAAAAACATAAGCTGCGCTGATAGCAGCCGACTGCAATCTAAATTAGAAAAAAAAAAAAACGGCGTCATTTTTACAGCCAAAGAAAAAAATAAAAAAAAAAAGAAACCGAATCGAACGAACAAAAAAAAAAGACCCAACAAAATCAGCAAAATTTTTTTTTAAATTTTTTTTCTTTCAAAATTTTCAGTGCGTGTTGAATTTGAATATTCTTTTTTTTTTTTTTTTAATTCTTACCTTAGTTTTTTTTTTTTTATTATTATTTATTTAAATCTTATCCTTTTATGAATATTTTTTATATTTAATTTTCATTTTTTTCTTTAATAAATTTTTCCCAAGTTATTTTTTTTTCTTTTTGCTTTAGAAAAATTTTTTTTTTTTTTTATTATTTCCTTCGACGTTTTTTTTTTTTCATTCGACTCTCGGGCACCGTCTTTTTTATTTACAAAAATTTTTATATAAATTCAACATATTTCTGATAAATTTTATTAAATTACTAAAATTTATTATTAATTTTATAAAGTTTTAGTAAATTTATTAACTTTTAAATAAATTTAAATTGTTTTAAATTGTTTTAAAAATTTGAAACACATCGCGCGCGACATTTTCTTTCATTTTTTATGAAAAACGAGCTTGCACGATATTTACCGAATAAATTTTGTAAATTTAAGTGAGACACAAATATGATATAAGAGAGAGTTGAATATATAAATTAGAGTGGTATACTTTCAAAAGCTGCAATAAAATGAAGCTTATTTGTTGGATTCATTTTTAAAATGTGGGAATTGTGCAAAAATTTTATTCTAGGTAAATGCTCTCTTTTGAGAAAAAAATATATACTACATAAAGTTCAAGATAAAATAAGATGTCTGGCTGGATGTGTGGATAAAATAGGAGAACAAAAAACAAAAGCACCGTGAAAGTATATTAGATAGGTGACTACCTAACCTAGTTAGATTGTATTAAATAAGAAGGAAGGAAGTGACACCTAACTTCTGACATTTGAAATTTATTATTGACTGTTTTGACAACCCATTTATTTACATTTTTTCTATCCATAAGTATGTGCCTTTTTTCGCCATTGGAGGCACTATTTGAATATTTAACTAAGTAAGACTTTTTATTTACATTTTTTCCATCCATAAATATGTGCCTTTTTTCGCCATAGGAGTCGCTATTTGGAGTAGATTTAAATAAGTGAATACTGTATCCATATTTATTTTGGAGATTAATTCTCAAGGATTTGCGGGTAGGTGCTAATACGAAATTTCGATGAATTTAAAAAAAAAAAAATTTAAATAAAATGTTTAACACAACTTGTCCTTAAATACTTTGTACAATTTATTTTATTTGCATTTAAAAGTAGGCCGAAAAATATTGAGAAAAAAACCTATAAAAAAATACTAGACTCACTCTCACCTCCAAACTGGTTGTTCGCGCTGTGGTTTTCTAGCGTAGCGAATTGTTATCCGATTAGCGATTGATTATTTATTATAAATTTTTAAATTTGTTTATTTTGAATGAAAAACCAACTGATCAAATCAACAATCAACTAGCAGTCCAACCAACTCCAGCGTAGAGCAAATCGTTCGTTAACATTTTTTTTTATTTTTTGAGGAAATAAAATATTTGTATTTTATATTTTGTATTTTTTTTTTTCAATAAATGGACGAATGTTTGAATCAGGAGGAAGATTTTGATAAAATTAGTTTTTCATCAATATTAAAAAAATCATTTCATGTGACTTTGAATGAGAATAAAACAAAGATATTGTTAAAAAAAGGTGACTTATTGCGTTTCGGCTTCAATAATTATAAGTGTTTAGATTCTAGATTGAATTCTATGGAGGAAGGAAATATTGAATATGATGATAGTAAAGAGGGAGATTTTGTTGTGCCAACAAATGCTGAAGATATAAGCTTAATTGCAGGTATTTTTAATATATTTTTAGTTAGTAGAGTAGGTACCTACCACAGAGCTCAAATTGGGAGGGAAAACATTGCCCAATAGCGTTTTAAAGTTAAGAAATAGAAGTAAAGATATTTTTTTGTTTTTTTTTTAGGTACAATTGTAACTAACGCCAATCACATTCCTCAAAGTTTATTTTGTCCATTTTGTGCTGATGAATTTATGTTTGAATTCACTTTGAAAGATCACCTGAAGAGAAATCATGTTAAGGAAATATGCGAAAGAAATCCAAACGATTTACCGGAATGCGAACAACAAAATTTCTCGTGTCCGTATTGTGAAGCTAGTTTTTTCTATGGCAGTGTTATTCCAAAACATGTCGCTTTACATCATGGTCGCAATTGGCTTCAACATTGGCAGCGTACTCACCGTAAAAGTGTGACCACTGAGAATTTGGAAAAAATGGAACCAGAAATAATTTATGCGTCCTGTTCACCAGGGCTAAGTGATATTTTTGATAAATTATTAACTCGCGATATTGTTGAGCAAAATTCTATGGATTCTCCACAATTAAAATCAATATTAAAAAGAACTCCAACTTATTCTAATCGTTTTCTGTATACACCATCTAGTGCATCGGTTCGAAGAGCAAAATCAGGGTTATTAAAGCGATCCCTATCGGCTCGCAGAGAGTTAAGATTTGATTTGCCTCCATTGAATAAATCATTGTCACCGGTTGTACGAAAACATAAAAAAATGTTTGATCTTGTAAATTTATTTCGAAATTTTAAACAAAATTCTAAATTAAAGAATAAAATTGTGACAGAAAATAAATTGAGTCCGATAAGTAATCAAATTATGAATACAAGCCCGAAATTATCTTCAATTAAACAAAAAATAATTAAAAATAAATATAAAAAAGTTGATAATATTGAATCACCGAAAATAACTAGCACTCCAATTTATTTTCTAGAAGATGATATCTTAGAGGAGTCTCCTAAAAAGAGAATTACAAGAAAAGAAAATAAAGATTATAATGATGTAGAATCAATTTCGAAGCGCTATAAATTTAACAAAAATCGTCCATTATTATTAGATTCAGAACGTTTTCAATGTAATTGCTGTGATGAAAAATATTCATCAAATCTTGATTTATTAATGCATTTAAAAAATAATCATAAAAGTTTTAAAAATATTCTTAAACCAAATTTTAAATGTAGTCAATGCCAAAAGAAATTTTATAAAAATTCAACTCTAACGAAGCATTGTCATGATCAGCACACACCGCAGAACAAACGAATCTTTGGAAACAAGATAAGAATGTAAAAAAAAAAACTATTGGATAAAACTATTATAAACATTTTTTTTTAGAAGCTTTTATAATATATTAATAATTTTTTATCGGTAAGTTTAAATCCAAAATATTTACAAAATAGGCCAAATTTATTGAAAATAAGAATTTGTTCTATTTTGTTTTTTTTTTTCAATGAGAATATTTTATATTCTACTCTGTTGTCCCAAAAATAGAATTCTTTTATTTCAAACGTTAGTTAAATAAGTGTAGGTAACAGAAATGCTTTGAAATACCTATGATGCATTGATTACACGGATGGAGATAGGTTTATGAATAATAAATATGTTTAATGATTTAATGATTTAATATTACATTAATTTTTAAGTTTTAATTCAATTATTTTAATGTAGAAATAAAAAAAAAATCTTTCAATTTTAATTTATTTATTCTTAATAATAATAATTATGAGATAGATTATATTGTAAAATAGTTACACTTAAAAGCGAAAAAAAAAATAAATAATCACTATCGAAAATAAACTACTAATTAATCTCTTCAAAGAAATTAAGTTTTTACACTTTTGAGACTAAAACTTCCGGTCTAAATCCATGATCATCTGCAATGTAATTCACCTGCGAAATAGAAACTCGAAATTAGTTTCTTCTGCTGTTAATTTTATGAAAAATTGTATTTGAAATTATAAAATTGAAGAAAAATTTACTTTTGAATTAAAAAATACGATATTCAAATGGACAAACAGTTAATCGTATGGGGGGCAAATAAATAATAAATGTTGTATTTCTCTTCAATTTTTTTTTATTAAATAAATAAATAAAAGATTATTAGTTTACCGTATATTGGAAACCATCTGGTAAAATATACGAATATGACCCACGGGCTGAAACTTTTTGAGGTTCATCATCATCATCTTCATCAGTCTTTGGTTCAATTGAAATCATTTCATCTCGTGAATGTTCATTATTTTCACCAATTGTGTACCTAAAATCAAAATTGAACTGAAGTTATTATAATATTATAATGAATTTAAGTTACTGATTACTGAAAAAAATCACATTTTTTAAGAAATTTATCCTCAATTTAGAGAAGTTTTCTTCACTTACGAAAATTGTAATTGCTTTGGACCGCCGTATGACAGTGATTCGGCGTCATAATTTCTTCTATCTTCTCTACTCAAAATTTACAACTTTTAACAACTTATTTTAATTTTACAGACATTTTTTTTTTCACTTACGAAAATCCAAAATTATTTGGTCCAAATGATTGAAATTTGGTGCCACCTCTATATTTTTTATCTTCTTCTCTGTTCGATGTGGTTTTCTTTGTTTCTTTAACTTCGTTTTCCTCAACATTATCGTCTATATTCGTCTCAGTCGAAGTTTCTTGTTCAGCTTCATTTTCTGCCGCCGTTTGAAGTTCTTCAACTTTATCTTCAACAATTTCCTCTGAAATTTTGGAGTCTTCGTCAATAACTTTTGTGGAATTATCATTGTCTTGCAGAGGTGGTAAAAGTGAATCATCTGCATTAATTCGCCCTCTTGTTCTCGCTGATAATACAAATGTGAAACATAATGTTATTGCTAGAAACTTTAGAAAAATTAGATACCATTAATTTTTAATAATTCTAACGATATTTTAAGCAATAATAAATAGAGTTTCATTAGTGTCAAACACATGTTTGGTTCAATTAAATATTAATTATGGGAGCCTTGGAATGTTCGGGTTACGAAAAACATTCGATATAAGTGACAACAGTTGATAAACAGAAAAAAATTAAAATAGTAATAATAATTAAAATAATTAAACACTGAACTTATTAGTACTTTAAGTTAATTTTTTTAAATCTAAATTTAAAATTTTTAACATTTATTTTTTTAATATTTATAAAATTTTTCCTATGGTATGATTATTCTAATCAAAGAAATTATTATAAGCAAATTTTTTTAATTTATATATATAATATTATAATTTTTCTCTTACAATCACTTTCATTTTAAATTAAAAAAAAATGAAAAAATTAATAAATAAATATTTTAGGTTTAAGTTGTTTTAAGTTCTTAAAATAAACTATCAAAATTCTTATTAGCGGTGTCATTTATATTAACTTTTTCCAAGCCCGCCAAATCAAGTATTTTTGTTTTTTTTTTTAAATTTTTTCGAATAAATTCAATATTATGTCATATTTTTAATAACAAGTTAATTTATATTTCATTTTAATTTAATGATTATTAAAAATAAATATATTGTTATGGAAATTAAGAAAAATTACAGATAGGTAAAGTTATTTAAAAAAAAAAATAAAAGTTTTGAATCAACATTTTTCTTTAAAAAATTATGTTGATTTTAAAATAAAAAAACTTTAACACAGATATTTTATATATATGTTAAGGAATATAAATATTTTAGGCAATTTAACCTTCATCAGCCTTGAACTTGAATTATTAAAATTAATATAGGGATCATATTTGGAAAATCGATTCCGATAACTGTAGTTAAAATAGAAAACTAAAAATTTGCTCAATATATTGATTGCAATTAAGTAAACTTTAAAAATTTATAATAATATGTATAATACTTTCCACATACACTTACTTAACTTCTATAATAAATTATTATTATTATATAAAATTTTCCACATAAGAATATAATATTTTTCGAAGTTAATTTTAAATAACTGCTTTTTTAATTGGTTTTGGTCGTGCATTATCAAATTATCATTCAATTTCAATACTGGGCATTTGGTTTAATTTAGTAGATATCTTGGGTACTTAAAATACAAGCTTTTCAAAGCAACCCCCTTTTGGAATCATCTAGAGAGAAATATATATAATATGTAAATTAATGTATTTTTTTTTATGATATTTTTCTTAGTAATCTTGCTTAGTTTTTATCGAAACTTTTTTTTTCGAATTCATTAACCCATTTCTTTTAAAATTGGTTAGCAAACGAGGTATAGGTAAAATACACCAACATTATTATTTTGAATAATTAAAAAAAAAAAAAAACCTTGATAATAAAACAAATTTGAATGACGAATAATATGCAAATAATTGGTAGAATATTTTGCAAAAATTAAGTTCAAAAAGTTTATATTTTTTATATAAAAAAAATTATAAGCCGATTATGTTTGTAATAAATAATATAAAACAATAAAATAGAGAATTAAGAATTTTATTATTAGGGATATATTAAAACTGAATTTTGGCGGCTTATAAAAATAAAATTCATAAGTTGTTTTTTTTTATTTTACAAATAAAATAAAATTTCTATGATAAAAGAATGTTCCAACTGGTTTTCTTTTATACAAATTTTTCAAAACACCAGATTTAAAACACTTCTGCTTGTTGATATAATAAAAAAAACAAAAAAAAAAAAATTATAATTGATATTTGTATAAAAATTTCAATATCAATAAATTAATAAAAGTCTCTTATCACAATATTAGGAATTTTTTTTTTTTTTATTATATGGTTGTCAGTTAGATAATATTATTTATTAAGTGTAAAAATTAAATGTTGTGCTGAATAAAATTAAATAAAGGTGGCTCCCTCATCTTTAATAATACTTTTCCATTAAAATAGTTTTAAAATTAATTATTATTATTATTATGAAATGTGGAATAAATTTCACTTTTAAAAAACTTTTAGGTCATTCATTTTTTAATTTTTAACATTTTTTTTTTTATGTAGGTACCTAGTTGAGTGTTTTCCAAACTGAACTATGTACACAAGGTGTAGTCAAAAAATGATATTTATATAATTTAGCTACTTATAATAATCATTGTGGTTCCAACAACCCAAAAAGAAGAACTTGTATTAGGAAATTTTTGATCATTTCCAGCTTTTATGATTTTTTATCATACCTATCGTTTGAATTTGACAGATTATAGAAAAAGGAACAAATAACAAAATAATCGCACTTATTACATTTTTAAAATTCTAGATACACTTAACGATCAAACTGAAAATAAAAGGGAGAAACTATTTTTTTTTGAAGAACCTATCACACGTCACCCTTCTCAAATGAATATTAATTATATGAACGATTTAATGGTTATTAAAAAAAAAATCATGGTAACAATTTAAATTATTTTTGAATATTAAATTAGGAAGTAACAAGCTATTATTAATATGTTAAAATTTTTTGTTTTCATTTTTAAAGAATGTTTATTTTCGTTCGTCAAAGAGAATACAAAAGTTATCTATGTAAGTGCATATTATAAACATATATAAATTGAATAAAACAAGAGGAACAGTAATAATAATAATCTAAGCTAGATCGAAAAATTTTTCTAGTAAATCAAGATTTGTTTTATGTTTGATATGTCCGTTAGTTTTTGGCAACATTGAATCATCTTAGTATTTTTCTTAGGTCTAGTTTTTTTTAGATATTATTCATCGATTCATTCAATTTGATTTAAAAAAAAAACTTTTTCTATGCAAAATAATATTTTTAAACTTTAAAATTATTGAAAAATTGTATTTTTTTTTTCAATTGAATTATTTTTATTTTTAGTGCTCTCAAAATTCTCAGCCGACCCTGGAGGTAATGTTTCGTGTACTAAGAATTTCTAGCATAACATATTGATAATAAATTATTTATTATTCAAAGGTATTAATAATAATGAGATAAGGGAAGCATTCAGAGAAAACTAAGCAAATAATAATAAAAAAAAAAACAAAATGTGGAAATAGATGTTTGTAAGTATATATAATAATTAATAATATGTATATACAATTTTTTATTATCTGATAAGAAATCATTTTCCTAAAAAAAAAATAAAAACAAATATAGGGTGAATAAAAAATGACAATTTATACGGAAATGATAAGAATTAAGGTATATGTATATGAATATTTTAGATCAATGACAGATTGGTTAAAATGCGTATTTTTTCTTAAGAACATGTTTTATATTTTCGATTCACTTACTAAAGGATAAAACTAAGAGATTAGTAGATATTATTTATTAATATTTTTTTAAAGTATATTCACAGCTTTACAAAAAAATCCAGAATCTGTGAACTATAAAGAGTTAACTAAATTTTTTTTAGCCCCATCTAGTATGTGGTGATATTGATACTATAATCCTTATACTAACCATAATATAAGCAACAAACCTAATTTTATTTATAACACATTTACATTATTGTTTGAATAAGTTGTTATTTATTAATAACTAATTAATAATAGTTAAAATTAATTTTACATTTAATGAAGATTAAAAAAAAAAAGTATAATATCACTTATTTTCTAAATTCAAAGTATTTTTTTTTTTAATTTTATAAAATCTTAATAAGATAAGATCACAACTATTCTACTAATATTCAAAATCGTTTGCCTGCTCTGGGATACAATCATTTATACATAAGAAATCTCAAAATTTCAACTTTTATTAATTTGTATATTTTCATCAAAAACAGTAATTATATTTCTATGGCAAATAAAATCAAGCTGTACAAATTTTTTAAATCGCATAGTACTGAGTTAACTAACGAATTAAATGTTTAGGCTTTAGTGAATAACTAAAAATCAAATTATTAACCGATAATATTTATTAAATCTCGATAAATTTATTTGTGAAATTTCAAGAAATAATTTTGGTAGTTAAGAAACTTAAAAAAAGAAAAACCAAAATTTATCAAACCTTAATCCAGAGGTTATATTATGAATTACGATTAAAAATTTTACGAAATAGAATTTTAGTAATATTTTTATCACACTAACTAGTAAGTTTATGATTTCATAAATCTAATGTAAGTTAAACATTTTTTTCGAGTTAATTTGAAAGAGTGATGTTAGATGCTACAACTGTAGCATATATTTTATAATAACATTGTAATAATTTTGACTAAAACTTTATTATCTTGCGATAAGAAATAAGTTTTTGTAATAAGTAGTTGAAATTTTCATCATAAATTTTTAAGTATTATTATTATTATCATTTTTTGTGTTTTCATTTCCGGTTTCGTAATTGTTATTTGTGTTTGTTATCGTTTCGTTATATTTTTCAGGATATTTCCGATCTCTCCAGTAGTCAATCATATATCGAATACATTTTTTCCTCTTGTGCATCATAAATAATTGGGTTAGTGTACCCCAAGTTGCATTATCGTTATTTCGAGTCCAATCTAGTAAAATTTGAAATATAATCTACAAAGAAATGAAAAAAATTAGTTTTTACTTGAACTAAATTTTCATATACAATCGAAAAAATTTGCGCCACATAAAGTACTTAGTTAGAATAGAACATTAAGCATATAAGAGTAATGTTTATGTAAATAATAATGTATATTTAAAAAACAGATAGAAAAAAAATTAATTTAACTTTGGACCGAATTTTTTTAATTTTAGAGTCCCAGCCGAGAGAATCATGAAAAAAACTCCTAATTTCAACTCTAAGGATAATGTGATTTCTAGTTTAGTTTAGTTTTTGTTCTAATTTATTATAGAAATTGGTTTCACAATAAATATAAAATTGAATCTTACTTCTTCCGGTGGATACATGTGAAATTGTATGCATTTACTTTCAATAATATTCTCATCAATATCTATGTCTCTAAGAATTAATCGATAATTACGAATAAATCTTTTTGAAATTCCATTTAAAAATTTTTGATCATTATTTGGATGAATTAATTGTTTGCATTTTCTCATATCTTCTAATATTGGTCCATCAATTAATACATCAATTTTATATTTATCATCATTACTGGAATCTGAAAATTTTCTGTTCGTTTTTTTATCTTTTCTATCATTAGCAGTACTTCTAACATTATTAGTATTACGACCATTTTCAGGTGATGCACTTCGAACACATATTTTATTGCCTATTTGAAAATTTCGACAACCACTAAAGTGCATAACGTTTTGACCACCAACATTTGTTATACCCATATTCGTTGTGGTTTGATTATTTGTAAAAGAATTCACTAAATTTCCTTGGCTAGTGGGAACTAATCCGTGAACATTATTTGCTGTAGTCGGTAAAAGATTTGTATTTCTCTGAACCATTAATTCTTCGCCGCTTATATTAGGGTTATTAAATGAAGTTAATCTGGCATCTCTAGAACTGGTGCTATTACCATTTATGATATTTGTAGTACCAATTCGAATATTTTCTAAGTTTTGATCATTCGTATTAATGTTATTTAATTGAACCATACTTCGGTCAGATGGAATTGTAATCGCTAAAAATATTTTTAGATAATGTTTATATAAAAAAAAAATAATTATTTCATATTTAGTGAGTGCAATTGTACTTAAGGCAAATAAACAATTGAAATTGAGGTCAAAAACGCAAATATTTAAAAATATATATTGTGCCGATTCTTCAGCACAATGCGATTTATGTTAAATTTTTTATCTTGTTGAGAATTGGCTAAAATGTTTACAAAAAATTATATTCTTTGAAACAATAACAAACATAATTATTATAAAGTTTATAAAATAAATCTAAAATGCTGGGAATTATATATAATACGCATAGTTACTAGCCCTGTCCTGTGGGTAAAATAATTAAATGACAATTTTGTGGTTTTTTATTTGAATTTTTTTTTAAGACAAGAGGAAAAAAATATTAAGAATGAGTGAGTCATCGTTAAAGTTTATTTATTTAATGGAACATTGACATGATGCTTAAAAATAAACCTCTTAGTTTTCCGAAATTGCAATTTAATAGTTTTTATTAGTAGTATTCTTTAAGAACCAAAAAAAATTCAAGAGCCAAATTCTATAACTATTGTCTAACAACAAAATGTCTTTCGAAAATGTTCCCAGAGGACTTATATTTTTAAATTTCGTTTTTAATAGAATCAAAAACAGGTTTAGTTGGGTTTTCCCATTAAAAAATACAATTAAAATAACTTACAATCTCTATTATTATTATTATTTCCATTTGTTAAGTATTGCTGAAGTGATAATGGATATTCTTGACTATCATCATTATTTCCAGCCTGATTATTTTCTGTATCTGCACACGGTACGACAACGGCATCAGTTTCTTGATTTTTATTTGTACGTTTTAGTAAAATTTTTCGAATTTTTTTAATTCCTTCCATTTTTAGTTTTTATATTATTAACTTTTTCCTCAAATATAATATAATTATATTTTTTATGATAAAAAAATTTCATAAAAAACTTTTAATTTGTTACTTGAAAATTTAATAACTTTTTTTTTATTATTATTTTATTTTTTTTTTTAAATACTAAGATTTTAAATTTTTAAGTTAATTTTAACAATTTCATACAGAGGACAAAGATTAAAATGTATAAATATGAAAAAAAATGTCTCTACACAACAATCACTCTTCAAGATTTTAGCAATAAAATAATTAAAAAAATAATATAAATGATGAAAACAATCATTATAGATATGTGAGTATAAAATAAATAAATAATAATAATAGTATTTGTATCTGACAAAAAACATTAAAAATTATATAAATATGTATTAAAAAAAAAAGAAGCTTTTACTTTGACTTCAGTGTATTAGTATGAAAAAAAAAAAAAGTTAAATTCGCAGAAATTATAAAACACTACTATCAATATTTAATAAATTACGATTTAGGAATTATCAATAAATTTTGTATGACAAAAAAACATTTTCGTTATTATACCACCACGATCGATATCACCGTCAATCCTACATTCGAATGTTTATGAATCAAATTAGAGTTTTACAGAGAATTTCATTTTTACTGCGAAATTATGCCTACTTTTAGAGTTTGATAACAATAGCATGATCCAATGCTTAATTTATATATATATATATATATATATATATATATATGAGTATGAAGTACCATTGATTAAGAATACTTATATACCTAAATATTCTCTTAGTTATATAATGTTTGTGTTTATATCCATTTTAGATATTTGCTAATGCAAACAATAACAGATCAAAAAATGTTTATATTGCTTTAGTAACTGTCGAATTGTTTAAGTTTATATTCCGATATGATTCGCATCACATCAAAAGATAGACGTATTTTTTATATATGTACATATTTTTGCAAACATTTGTCTAAAAACTTGTAAAAAATCTTTAGACATTTAAAATAAAATTTTTATTTTAGAAATTTTTTTCAACATTTTTCCATGTTTCGAATTTCCAATTAAAAGAACGTTATTTGACTTTATTAAACATAATTCTTCTATATATTTTTATTTTTAATTTTCAGTCATAAACGAAAAAACTATCGAATTAATATTATTTCTTGAAAAAAGAAAAAATCATTTATTCAAGATGATGAACGAAATTTACCATACAAGCGTAAAAAATTAATATGATGTGTATAATATTGAATATAGATAGTAAAAGGTCGAATAAAATTTAATGATACATTTTCAATTTTTATAGGTATTGTGCTACAATAAATATTATGTTGAAAATTAAAATGAAATTTAGTAAGATCAATGAAAACTTTAAAGCTTTGCTTTACACCTTAAAAAAAATTCAATGAAGATATTCAATAAACATACCAATTTTTTATAAATTTTAATGGATAGATTATTTGGAGAAATTAAATAAAAAAAATTTCTTAGATGTGAGAAACATTAATTTTTTATATTCTTCTAAAGTTCTAAACTCTATTAACTTAAGGTGTAATGCGGGTGTAATTTATTCGATAGGACTAAAACTTTATAATTTTAATTTACTGAAAAAAAGATTTTATGCCTTCTTTTATTTTAGAATCATTGTTGAAATTGATAATTAAAATTTTAGTGGTAGAAATGTTCAATCGTAATAGGTACATATCTGTCCCTCTGTCCATTATGTTAAAAAAAAAAACAAGTTTCATTATTTGCAAGGCAGAGGAGTTTCGTTCATAAATATCAGATGTTTTTTATTTACTATTTACAATCATTTAAGTAAAAGGTTTTGGGTTTAAACTTTTTGAACGATTTTGAATAAATTTTTACTAATAAATCCACTAAAGCCGGTAAGAAAAAAATTAAATTTGACCTAAATTTTAATTGAAGGTTTTGTTTACAGGATAAATGTTTTTTGGGCAGCATCGTTACGATTATACAAATTTTATTCAAAAATGTGTTCGGAAGAAATTGATCAAAGTGATTGCTGTGGAAATGGTTGCACTAATTGCATTTTAGATGTAAAACCAACAATTGGTAACCACAATGTAATAAACAATAAGACAAATTGTTTATTGATTTATAGAAATTATGAATTGATTGCCAAGAAAATATTTTGCCGAAAAATATTGAAATTAAAATTTAAATTAAAAAATTTTAATTTATCTGATTTAATGTTGTATCTACCTGCTGGCCATCATATAATGATGAAATATGAAAATCATCGTCGACCCTACACACCGTATTTCGTTGATTCATTTAATATGGAATTTGAAATTTTAGTAAATCTGTATCCAAATGGTTTAATGTCAAAATATATAGAAAATTTGAATTTAGGAGACTTAGTTGAATTCCGTGGACCTGTCGGATCATTTTATCACCAACCAACTGATAATAATTCAGATAAATATTTAATAATTTTTAGTCAAGGAATTGCTGTTGCCCCAGTGATAAGAATTATTGAAGAAGTTTTGGAAAATGATCTAGATGAAACACGCATTAAATTTTTTGGATGTTTCAAAAATTTGGATATGATTTTTTTTCGGGAGAAATTAAACGATTTCCAAAAATACTGGAATTTCAGTGGAAATTGTTATTTATCTGAAGCCAATTGTAGTACAAGGGATTGTGTAATGAATAGTAGATGTGAACATTTTTTAGTCAAGTTAAAATATGATGAAAAAGTTTTTCCATATCGTTTGGAAACAGAAGAGATCTTAAGAAACTTAGAAAATTTAGATTTCAGGAATTTAGAAATTGTAATTTGCGGTTCAAAGAATTTTGAGAATTTCATAAAAAATGCTTTCAATGATATTGAGCAAAATGATCAGAGTTGTATTAATGTTTTGTAAAATCTATCTATACCTATATTTTTATCACCTTCACCGAACTAATCTATCTTTTTTTTCAACAACAATACCAATAAAATAAACAAATATTTTTAAAATTTAGATAAAACTTTACTGTGATAATAAAAAAGTTAAAATTAAAAAGAAATGTTTTAATTAACTTTTTTAAGCAATTCGCGAATTTAATAATGAGTACGTCTATGATACAAATACGTACGATAAAAAAAACAATATTTGTTTAATTTTTACGTATGTTAATGGGCAATTAAAAATCAAATTTGATGTTTCCGATCTACAAAATTAAAATTTAAAAAAATATACATAAATGAATATTTAAATATTTCGATTTAATATACAAACTTCACTTTTACGACCAGACATATTTTTAGGTTCTTTCAGTGACACTGACTCTAAGAATACGAAAAAAATATATGAAAAGTTGTCCTTTAAAATAGTTTTATTTGTACTTTTAATATTTTGAGACTCAAATTGAAATCTATTTAGCCTTTCATTAGTTATAGCATTTTAGTGGCGGATAGACTGACATTTAATGAAAACATAATTATAGTCCCTTTTTTTTGTAATTTATAATGGAAATCGAGACAAAAATTAAAATACATTTTTTTTTTGGAATTTTTTTTTATTTTGTATAATATAATTTGATAAAAACTTAATCCGTCAAATATTTTTATTGAATTCGAAATTTGCTAATTTTCTTGTTATAATTGAATTAAATATTAAATATTGCATTTCTAATTTTTATTATAAAATAAAATTCATTATTTCTAAGATTATTTTATATTAAATATAGTTTTTCTAATTATAAATAAATTAATTTTTGTTTAACTATCAATTTATTAGAATATTAACATTCATAATTATGCTTGTTGCCGTTCAAAATCTTATAACACTATGCCCGCTAATATACAAGTACAATATATAACAATTGTTAATATAAATCCTTTCATGTTCTATGTTCTTAATTTTTTTTCTCTAAATTGTCTAACTCGGTGTAGAAGACAATAATACAAACATCACAAGTAAATGTAATAAAGTTACATAAATTAAAACAAAAACTCTTGCTAATGGAAATCTTCTTAAAAATATTCCGATTTGAACTCCTAATGAATCCAAAGATGAATATGCTCTTTTTACTCGCCTTGCGACTCTGGTATCAAATGGATTCTCCCTCATAATAAATGGAACAGAGGCTTTTGCTGAAATTATGAATGAAAAAACTAATTACAATTAATTACTTTAATTTAAAGAAAGAATTCAGTCTTTATTACAAAGGGCTTTTGATATAAATAACTTACCATCATCTGTATCATTAACATTAATCACTTGAGCACGATTTTGTGTTCGATTTTGTGCAATAACGTGTCTTAATTGATCCTGAAATATAAATTTTAATTGTAAAATTAAACAAAATGAAAATGAAGAATTTCTCTTTTTACCTCAACTCTTTCAAGTTGTAATTTCATAGCATTTTTTTCCGCTGTAATTGATTCTATTGTTGTTTGCTTTTCAACTAAAGCTTGTGTTAAAGATTTCATTCTCATTTCAATTGAATTCCCATCACCAATTATATTTTCTGCAGATTTTTCATGCCTCATTTTCTCTTTTATCAGTTCTTGATCTTTGTGATGTAGCTGTGCCAATAATTGTTCGTTTTGTCTATTAGACTCGTGACGTATTGCTAAAATTTCCTGATTCAAATGCCTTAATTCTGTTTCCGATTCTTCAGATTTATTGATTTCAATTTTCAAACTATTTTTCATTAATTGTTTTTCCTGATCTGAATCAATTCTCAATTGATTTAATTGTGATTCATATTTTTCTAGCATAATTCTGGAATGTTCTAATTGTAATTTAAGTTCAGATAGTTCATTAGATCTCATTAAATTCTCTTGTTTGACGCTATCAATTTCGATTTGAAGAATTCTTTCACTCGGTTGTTCATTGTTGTGTTCATCGGTACCGAGTTGTTTATTTTTAAGCTTTTCAATTAATTTGTCTTTCATTTGAAGTGTGTTTTGAGCTTTCTTACGATATTGTTCAAGTTCTGTGGATTTATGCTGAATTTCTTTTGTCTAAAAAGAACATAAGAAAAAAAAATTATTTTGGATTTAAAGTTAGATTTGGACGATTGAAATCTTATTTTTTGCTATGCAATAATAAAGAACAGCTTAATCTAGAGAGTAAGGCAAGTTATTTTCTATTATAAGATAAAAAAAATACTAAGATTAAAGATTAAAAAAATTATAATGCTAAGTTCATTCTTTGGATGTATATTTCCATCTACCTGCCACAAATATTTCTCATTCAATTCTCCCAAATTGTTGCGAGCCTTTGATAAATTCATTTCCAATTCTGATATTGATTTTACATAGGTTTCATTTGATTCCCATAATTGTTGCATTTTCTCATTTAGATCACTGCGCTGGTGGCATAAATCTTCGATTTGCATTTCAAGGTCACGAATAACCTGAACACCGTTGGCTTGATTCAATTCTTCTTGTAACACTAGAATTTCCTCTTTCAATTCATCACGTTCAGTTTTGATTTCGGCTAATGCTATTTTAAATGCGGCAAGTTCTTGATTAACTGTCGGCGGCGGCGGCGGAATAACAAAATTGGATGCCTCTTCTTCAGCTTTTGAACTGAATGAACTTCTGCGTGATGAAATATTCGAATTGCTTATTTGCTGCTGCTGATCAACAGATTTCATCGATGTGTCCAACAAATCAGTTTTACTCGAAGATACTTTTAAAATTTGTGATTTCCTTGGAGACGATAGTTTCAATGGAGTTTTGGCAGCAACTACTGATGTTGATTTCAAGTTGCTGGTTGTATCTTTGTCTACTGCAGTTGCAGGAATGTTAGGAATGTTGTACGTAGTAGTGGACAATGATGATGCTGCTGAAGAAGAAGACGAAGAAGAATTTTGTTGAAGCACTGATGCTGCATTTTGATCAATTTTATTTAAAATATTTTCTGCTTTTCCAGCTAAATCTGAAATCCATGACATTTTTTGATTTTGATTTTACGTACGTCCAAAACGACCAAGGGAGTGTGACGTTGCACGAATGTGAGAATTTGTTGTTGTTGTGTTGATGCTGCTAAATTAAAAAAAAAATAAATATAATTCAGATATTTTGTTTTTATTTACAATTTTCTTCATTCTAATATTTTGCAAAATTTTGACGTTTCTTTATTTTTTTCTTATTTCACTCATGAACAGCAGTATTATCAGATTAGAAAAAAAAATCCTTAGATTTAAGTGTTTTATAGGGAAAATTATGAATTTCAAAATATTTGCTAAAACCCCCCAATTTACACAGGCTGTTTTCGAAGATTAAAATGAAGAAAAATGTGTATAAAATGAAAAAAATTTATACAATTTTTACACACACATTCAAAAAAAATCTTCATTTTAATCTTCGAAAACTGCCTGTGTAAATGGGGGGTAAATTTTCGGAAAATATTCTCAAAAGATGTTCGAAAATTTGATTTCGGGCTTTTCTCATTACTTTCTCGGTTTTTGTGACCTGGGCATTTATATTAGCAGAGCCAGAACATCACTGCTTTGATATTAGGCTTATTATCAAGAGAAGGAAGTAGGTCATACCTCTTGTGGGACATACCATTTGCCCATACGCAGCGCCACCACATGATTTGCTCTATCTTATTATGTTTCATGCAACATGCTATATAAAAAATTATCTCATAAATGAATAGTATAGAACCAACACCAAGCCTAAGCAATCAGCCGTGTAGTTGAAAAGTAAACAAAAAGTTTCGTAGCGATACAAATATAAAATTCATAGATTCCTACTAGATTCTTGTCTTCTTTATACTCTAAAATGATTTCACTATGAAATAATTGTTGGAAAGAACTGCTCTGCTTGTATACCTACATTTCCTTTACCGTATGTAAAGAAGATAGATTGATTGCTCATATTGCAAAATATGTAGTAGAAATAGAAAATAATGGTAAATTTGAGTTTTAACTTATTTAGTTTTATTCGTAACATCAAAACTGCCTATGAAACTGTGTACTTAATTTTTGGTTGTTATTTCTGTCTTCGAAAATATGTCACATTTTTAAAGCAAAATTCTAAAAATATTTTCACATTTTCTTTTTTTTTAAGCATTCAATCAGCTTTCTTCAACCAAAACCTGTTGAATTTAAAATGTTGAAAAATTGAAAATCTATTTTTAATATTTTCAATAAATATTTTATTTATATATTTATTTGTTTTCATATATATATATAATATAATTGAATATTTAGCGACATTTGCTAATAGCTCTCTCTATAATTTATGAAATGTAAAATTTGATTTCTGTTTAATTAAAATTTTATTTTATGCTGTACGTCTATAAATAATAATAGATCTGTGTGTTATTAAACATATCTATAATTATGAGTTCAGAATAACATATCATCATATCATAATGTTCAAAAAAAATACTGTAACAATTATTATACATAGTTTAAAAAAATACTGTGTAAAGTTTAGAAAAAATTTAATGATTTTAAAAATGTAATCTTCTCGATTATGACATACATTATGTGGAACGATAAGAAATAAAATTACAAAAGAAAAAAAAAATTGAAGTTGTTTTTGTTGAACTTAATGCAATTGTTTATCGTACAAGAACGTTTTTTATTTTTATCATATAATATAAAATGGCAGGACTTCTACTACTTAAGTAGAATTAGATCGTTTAACTTTGTACAACAAAGTCCGAATTTTTTTCGTTATCAACTTCATTACAAAAATTGATTCGTTCGTTTTACAAACTAGTTTTTGATGTTCGTAATATTTCCCGGGTCGATTTAAATTGTAAAAGAAAATTAAATTCAGTATCTTATTTCTTGACCTCGAAGGTCTTAAAGACTTCAAATTTTGCAGGTTGGTATACCAATTTTTTCTGAAACTATTTAACAAAATCGGAATAATAATAATGATTGTGAGGAAAATAGAATTGATTGAATAAAAAAATTTCAATTTTAAAAATTTTGTAGAACAATCCAACCTCCATAATATTATGTAAAAATTTTATTGTAGTCGTAGACATTTTTGTAAAAGTTTCAAATATAATATAAATTTTTGTCTGAGATAAAATACAAATGCATACATCATGTTGTTGTCCTTTGCTTTATCCTGTAGTATTTTTTTGCAAATTCAAACGATAATAATTAATAATTTTTCACACTTTTAGATGATAGATTGAAATTTTATTTGCATATTAAGGTGCATATAATATTTGTTTGGATTTTAAAATTTTTTTTTATTATTTTATTTTAAGTGAATAAAAGGAATCAAATCAGTCGAAAATGTAGCCGTTTATATGTAGATAATCTCAGAAAATTAATGGATATTTAATTTGTGTTTTTTTTTTTAAATTATTTCTTCTTTTTGATTTTTAATATAAAATGGAATGTTTTTGATATTTGGTCTAAATTTGATTTTCATAATTTCTAAATTTCTAACTTATTTTTAGTTAATATAATAGTTTTATAAAGGTTTTTTAAATTTTAATTCAATATAATATGTAATTTAATTATTATATAAATTTATGCAATAATATAAGTGATCAATTACATAAATATTATTTTTAATAAATATATATATAGAACAGAAATATTTTATTTACATATTTGCATAATTTTGTTTTTTAGATAAACTTCACAAAAGTCTCAAGTATCAAATTTTTTTGATTTCAATTATAATATGGTTTTGAATTGATAACATTCATGTTATCAAACATCAGACTTAATAAAAGATACAAAGTTTCTTTTAATGAAACAAATAATTTTGATATAAATATTTGTTAATTTGTTCAGTAGGTTTATTTTTATGTAGTTTTTTTTTTTAACATGAATTATTTTGTGAAACTGTAATGACAAGTATTAGGTATGTGATGAAGAAGCTAGTATTAATAAATAATAAGTTCTTGAGATACCAATAATTTTATTATAAATCAAAATATTATTAAAGTATGCAGTACATGATAGAGTTGTTTAATTTGATAGTTTCACAATTTCTACATAATTTACACAGCCCTTATATACCGTGTATGTTTTTGTATTGTATATAACAAAATTTATGATCCATCATATTTTTAGGTTCATTCAATTTGTATGAATTTTCATAGTGCAGTATTCTTATAAAATTAGAAGGCTGAAAAACTAATTCGAACAAAAATTATGTTCACTAACTTTAGTGAATAATATAAGTAATTATGCGGAGTTAAATTTTTATTAGAACTTTTGATTCCTCTTGGTTTGATTCTTTATCTTTAAAAAAGAAATATTTATTTTTCAGTCGATCGGCATCTGCGTTAAAGTATCTCCTATATGTTGGTGGCTTAGAGGTGGTCAACAGAAAATTCGCCAAAATAATCGAATTAAATAAATTGAATGAACCTAACCTTACAGTTGAGATGAAATATTTTTATTTGATTGACGGAAATTTCTTCTTTTTTTTTATCAAAATATTAACAAAATAAATAACTGAAAATTTGTTAATTTATACGTTTTTTTTTATAATAAGAACTTAATAATTTCTCATATCAAAACACAAATGATAGAAATCTTAACTTTTTTTATTTTTATTTAACCTTTTCACATTATACAAATTTGCTTAATTCTATATTGGGGCGAATATTCGTAATATTTTTTTATTTATTTATTTTATTTTAAATAAATTAAGGCGTGTTAATTATTTGCCCTAATATAAGATTATGCATACAAATAAGATTTTCAATAATCAAATTATACGCATATATTTAAAATAAAAATCACATTTTTAATTTAAGAGATTGTGGGCTGAAACTTAAAAAATTAACAATTTAAAATCTTTCAAAAATTTGCGATTTAACAAACCGAAATAATCTAAAATTTACATAATTTTTGCTTAGTCTCGACGATTTTTGTTGATTAATTTTGTTTCAAGCCACAAGTTCTCACATTTATATATTAATAATAATTGTTCTATATTTTTCACATTATTAATTATGTATGTGTAATGTAATGCTTTATTTCGACCAAAGGTAGTCAACCCTAAGGTTCTCAAAATTATTTTTTCCAACCCATTATGTGTTTTGTGGAATTTATGTATTTGAATAGCGATTTAATTCAATTTTTGAATTATTCATAGAAATATTTTATTTATTAGGAACCGAAAATAACTATATCTAATCCATCATTCATCAACTCGAAAACTTTTATTTAATAACTTTTATGGAATGTGAATAAGAAGAGTATAGTAACTATGGGAAAGCTTTAATATGTAAATTTTTAAATATTTATACTAATAAAAAAAAAACAATTTTTAAGACACATTTCACAATTATGTTTTAAATTTTTGGGCTTCCGAATAAATATATTATTTTTCTAATTCACGAGAAATTAAAAAATATTTTTTTACGTACATTTGAACTTTTTAGTTGGAAAACATTTAATTTTACATTGAAAAGAAAAAAAATTTACACATACAATATTTGTAATACATTTTATGTTTTTTTTTTATACTCTTTTATTTTTAAGTAAAAGAACACTTTTCTAATAAATAACACATATGAAAAATTATATATATAACAGATAATAAAATTAATATAACATAAATAATAATGGAAAAGGTTAAGACCTACATTAAAATACAACATTTTTTTGAACTAGTTGAATCACTGACAACATCTCCAGTAACACCACTAAATTTTGTTACAAAATTTTGTGGTGATTGTAATGGAGATTGTAGTGAAGATGATGTGGTTGGTGATTGTGTTGTTGGTAATAATGTTGACGAATACTCATATGCTGAGCCATTTAATAACGGTTGTGCTGATATTGATAACGGAGGAGGTGGTGATCCAACACTATTACGATGTGTTGTATTCGGTGATGAACCCGAAATTATCGAACCATTTTCATTTAAAACATTTGTACGTGATAATGAACGTTGTTTTTTTAAATTTGCTAATGTTGTTGCACTGTTCAAATTTCCAGTTGATGATGCTGTTGATAATGTATTTGTACCACCGGATGGATTTTGTGATAATGCATTATCTAAATTGTGAGTATCTTTGTTTTATTAGTGTAATAATCATTATTTTAACGTACATAAAATGTCAATTATAATTTTTTTATTATTATTACGAATAATGCAATGAACATAAAAAGAGAATAATAAAAAGAAAACAATAACGAATTAACATAAATGTAAGTTAGTATAAACATTCAAAAATAATTTGTAATATAAATATATTTTCTTAATATATATAATTAGATAAAACTAGTGCGATAATAAACTGTTAGTTATGACAAATGAATTTCAATGGGCTCCCGTGTATAGTGTATAGTAAAACCGTTCAAAAATATAAAATGTGACTGTGCCAAATAGGCAAATTTTAAAATTAAGAACTCCTGAAAAATTATTGATTAGAATTTTTGACATTTATTTTGAATGTATATGTTTAAAGTGTGAATGGAATACTGAAAAAAGCAATGAAACATATACACATCACACAAAAAATTAGAACTACGAAGCTTAAATGAAAGATTTGAAAACCAATTGACTAATTTATCAGCTATATTTGATTAGTACTTTTAACTTTTACATTGCCCATGTTTAGATTTTTTTATAATATCGTTATCAATGTGAAGTTAAAGAAATTAAATGCAAGTACACATGAAATAACATTTCTTTCAAATTATCTGAAAAATGATCACACATCTTGTGTTAATTAGTTAATAGATACTATAATAGTATAATATAATAATAGTTTATTCTTTAATTCAATTTATAAAATGAATAATGTTCATAATTAATAATATTGTATAACAATAAAATAAGTATATTGTGAACATAACAAAATTAATAGCAAACAACATTATGAAAAATGAAATTACCTACCCACTAATACTGTAACTTGAACATTAATTTTACCATTTTCTTTGCTTGCTTGAAATATTTCTCTAGAGCTATTATTATCGGTATTCGTTGTTTGTTGACCTGTGGCAATATTACTTCCACCTGAACCACCTAATTTATGTAAATTACCAACTGAATTAGCACCAGCTCTTAAAAGACTATCACGTAATGGAAATTCTTCGTTATCTTTACCTTCAGGTGGTCGCCTATCTACTTGATTATTAGAATAAGAATTGCTATGATAATATGAACTGGACGTTGTACTATTTCCACCACCATTGATACTTCCATTAATTAAAGCACCATTATTATTGTTATTATTATTGAAATTATTTATATTTCCAATAGGATTACTACTATTTGTATTATTGCTAGTTAATTTAAAATTTCCCCTAAAATTATTATTTCTACTTCCGTTGCTACCATTACTTCCATCATCATTATAATGACCACCATCAGTGACATCAGCTGCTGATGTGTTTGTTACTTCAGATCGTACACCCGTAATTCCGCCAATCGACGATGATGATGATTTTCTTTTATTAGAATTTCGTATATCGGAATTGTTATTGGGTAACGAAGGCAGTGAAGCGTTTGTTGTTATTGTAGATAATTGCTGGGAATCAGTAGATTTTGGTTCCGTTGTGCTATCTGGTGTTATAAAAACCTAAAATGAAAAAATAAGAAAAAAATTTGGAATAAAAAACGAGATTAACACAAACAAAATGATTCCTGCGATCCCTGAATACAATTGAAATTAATCATTCTTCTTGATGACAGAACAGTAATGGGTGTTATGAAGATTTCGTTTGAAAAATTCTTATAGAAAGAATCGACTTCTTGAGGTGAAACTGAAAATTTCTATAGAACACATTAGGAGTTAGTTTCATACATTATCTCTCTGAATTTTGAAGCTTTAGTTTTTTATTATTATTTTTAAAATTTTCCAGAATAAATAACTTATGTGGTTATGTGTGGGTTATGTATACAGTACATATGCATAACTATCATTTCCATGCATTTTATACTTATTCTATAAAATTGAGAGCATAAGTTTAACAATATATTTTTATTCCCATAATAATTGCATTGCAAGATTGTGTACTATTTGTTTTATTTTTTTAAATTTTATTTTTTAAAGTAATTTTTGAATTCATTTTTTTATTTTTTTTTTTGTGACAAAATTTATGATTCCCACCTGATGATATTTCAAACCAAGAATACCATATGAATAAAACTGTGAATCTGGGTCATAAATCCCTGTATTTATTATTCTTGATTGATTACTACGATTGTAATAATTTTTACTTTGTCCAAGGATAAATTTAACCATATTTTTATTTTTCAAAAAAAAAAAAAAAACAATAAAAAAAATTTAATAACATTTATTGTAATTATTTATAATGGCAAAAAATTTTTTTTTTATTTATATGCAGAGGAGTTGTTGTTAATTCATTTTATTTATTACAAACATTATTTTTTAAATTTAATTGGTAGCTTTTAAATGAAATTTAGATTTTGGAATATTTTAATATTGAAGGAATTGCCTTATAGAACTCCCATTAGACAATTTCTAGAGTAAAAATAATAAATTGATAATGTAAATTCAACTGCTGATGGACATTGGGTCTTGATTCTTTAGAAATCAATGATGAGTTATAAATTATATTAAGTATTACTATAGATACTATACTATCGCAAACAACGGATGCAAGTTCTACTTTCAACTGTGTAATACCATAGATTAAGAATACACAAAGATTGTTAGCTTCATACAACATTATTTTTGGTATTTTTATGTTAATGTGTTAGTAAAACAAAATAAAATACGTGATAATTATCAATATATGAAAAGAATTTTATTTAGTTTTACTAACACCTTCACATAAAAATACCAAAAATGCTGAAAAAAATGTTGTATGAAGCTAACAATCTTTGTGTATTCTTAATCTATGGTATTACACAGTTGAAAGTAGAACTTGCATCCGTTGTTTGCGAATCTTACTCGCTAAAAACCTAAAACTTTTCACATTTCGAATTTTGTTAAAACAGAAGATGCATATTTCACCGAACTCAACCCGTAACTGGGCCTCTTTTTTCTATTTTTTTTTTATTTTGAAGAGGGCAGGGAATGTTATTTTAATTTGTAATTATGTATTAAGAATATCTAAATCGATTTTCGCATATAATATTCAATTTGTCCAATTATAATTAATGGCGGGAAAATTGTTGTTCCCTTATGTTCATTTTCAATAAAATGGACAGAATTCGGGACCGGGAATGCTTTTTGCTTTAATTAATAAGTTTTTTTTGTAAGAAGAGACGTTGATTAATTTTATCCTCTTGGGATATGTGACAGATTGTTTCGATCGCATTCGTCCACTCTAATCTCGTCAGTGGCTGATGAGTGGTAAAACTATTTAGCTCAAAATTTGACTTCACAGAAAATCTATCAAGTTTTGAGTTGTTTTAAACACCAATAAGATTTATTTTTACTCTATAATTGATCCCTAAAAATTTGATTAATTATTAAAAAAAAAATTCTTTTATAATTTTTTCAAATATTTTATTTTATCATTATTCGATGCTTATATTTACATTAAAAAAAAAAATAAACCAAAAATTTTAATTTAAAGTGTTAATCCGATAACGCGTTAAATAAAACTGAATATAAAATATATTTTATATAGGAAAAAAAAAATATAATTTAATTATTTCTTTTTTTCATCTTTCCAAAAAAAAAAAAATTCAATTAATTAAAATGCAATTAATTGTTAATTGGACCTCAATTTATGATAATAAATTGAAAAAATAAAACCAACAACAATATTCTTTTGCTAAATATTTCATAAAAATCATGTTGTTCAACAAAAATAATAATTTTTTGAAGGCGAAAGTTATATATGTATATTTATTTTAAATTATTTTTTCATGCTTGAAAATAAATTATGTAAAAAAAAAATTGTAGCATAGAATTTTTTATTTAAACAAAATAATAAAATAATCAACAAAAGTTTTTCGCTTTATTACACTGCAAAAAAAAATTTCATAGTTCTACAAATTAATGAAAATTTTTTATTTTTCAGTGTATTTATTATAAAACGATCTTTTAATACTTATTATATAGAAAGATAGTTAGTTTTAGCTTGTGTTCTCTTCACAACGAAAATAATTGAATAATTGGCCAAATATGATGCTCTTACTTCAGCAGTGACTTTCTCTTTTATATACTTGCAAAGCAATTGGCACATATAGTTGGTGTAATTTTCAGCAGACCTTTTTCTATTAGCCTCTGTTTTTACTCTATGTTCTTTGATTGATAATTCGAGATTTCTGCTATTAAGAATATTTAACAGCAGCTTTCTTGAGAATTCTCTTTTAACATAAGTCTTCATCACAGACCAAACACTTTCAATGTCTCTAAGCATTCGACTATATGTTTAGGTTTTTTATATTGTTTGACGAACTATTTGAATATATAGAACTGTATACAATACTAATGGTACAAAAAATTGTTTAGACAATTCAAATGTAAATTTAATACAGATTTGTTCGAAAAAAAAAAAAAATAATAGTTTCCAAATTGAAAACTTCTAGTTATTTTCTTTTAGTGTTTTATATATATATTTTTTTTTTTTGTGTTTACTCTAAAAATTGTATTTGTAACAATAATAAGTACAATTTTAAATTGCGGTATAAATTACATTTTAAGTCATGCAATTTGAAAAAAAAAAAAAAAAAATATTTATATATTTTTGAAAAATAAATGTAAGGTACAATCACATTATGAAATTTCTAAACTTTTTTTTAATAGAGAAAGAAAATATATATGTCTAATAACGTTAAAATTTTAATATTTTATATATGGTATTATAATATTTCAAATATTTCACACTTAATAAATAACAAAATAAAAGAAAAAATAAATTATAAGTAAAATGTGGTAAGCCTCTTGTCATTTTGATTAAAGAAATATAATATGTATACAATTACTTTTAACTATCAACACACAATTTCTACATTTATATAGAATATGAATTTAATCGAATTTAAAATTAAACATTGTTTTAGGGGGGAATAACAAATTTGACAAAAATTTTAATATTTTTAAATTAACTTAATTTTGCAAAAAAAAATAAAATAAAAACTCAACCACAACAAAATAATTTAAATAAATAAAATTAACATTTTTAAATCGAAATGTTGAAAACGGACTTCATTTATATGAGATAGTGTTCTATTTTTTTTATATCATATATAATGCCAGGGAATTTATACTTCTTGTATGCGGTTAATTTTCCACTAACTTGATGTTTAAGAAAAAATTACCTCCAATTATCCGTAGCTTATCGAAATCTGAAACTAAGATCTGAAACTGGCTCTTTTTTTATTAAGTTTACATACAGAACGATTCGTCGATTTATATTCAATCAATCACAGAGTATGAACTGTCACTTGTCGGTTCTCTTCTTCTGTACTTTTAGATATATATGTACATAGATAGCTCTGTCGTTTAAGCTTATTTTGTCAAATAAATTTAATTTTTTTTTTCCATTCATTCATAAAAAAATTATAGGTATATAAATATTTTTGTTATTTTGTAAGAAGCAAAACAAATTTGTTATTCCATTTATTGAATGGAAATTAAAATGAGGGAAATAATATATTACTAACTATATGAATACCTGAAGATAATGTTTGTGGTTATTTTGAAAGGAAAATATTATGTACAAAAGTAGCAAAAAAAAAAAAAAAAATGAAAAAGAAGTTAATTTAGTTTATTTTTTTTTTGTTTTTTTTTTTTGAAATTGAAAGAAACGAACATCAGAGAAAAATTAGATAAAAATAGAAATGATAATAAGATAAAAATATAAAAATTGATTTGATTTCGAATTTGTAATGTCAGATACTTAGATATATTGTTACAAACAGAAAATGTGTGCCTACTGTGTTATATTCAATTCTTTTCTGTACACTCAAAAAAAGAAATATATATCGTGAATGAATAATGTAAACAGTTTTCGATTTAAAATACTTTCGGATGAATTTTTTTTACAGTCGATCTCTATCCATAATTCCATATATCAATTAACATCTAAACTCATCCCCCGGCCCGATTCCTTCAATCGACATTTACTCATATAAGTACCAAACATTTTTTTTGAAAAATTTAAATTTATATAAATTCTATAGAAAGAATCTCACTCTTAAGCTTGACTGAGAGTGATGAAGATTACGCATATTTTGGCATTTATGCGAACGAAATCGACATTTATACGAAAGACAGACACAAAATTAAAATAAATAGTCGTTTTTCTGATGGCAAACGGGCTAAAAATCCATTTCCTTATGAATGGCAATATTGCGATCTTTGTGTTATCTTGATTTAAAATCTGATAAAAATATAAAATTATCAATTTTGTAAAATTTTGCAAATTATAAACAATTTTAAAAACCTAAAAATATTGGGTTAGCCGCAGCAGGGAAGGCTGTTCATAATTAATTACAATATTTTCTTATCTTTATTTGGGAAAAAACGTATTGTGTTTTTTTTTTTTACCGCATTATAAATGTCTTTTTTTTTCCTTTATACCTTAAATAGAACGAAATTTAATTAGTGGTTAAGAAAAAAAAAATTGGTGATTAATTTTTGGTTTGTTTTATTTTTTTGCTTTTTCTTAAGGTTGTTAATATGCCGGAATTATATTTATTTTTTGTATATAAATTCCAAATAAAGTTGAAAAAAAAAATTAAGGATATATAATATAGGTTTATGGAAAAGGCGCGAAAATTAAAATATATAATTTTTACACACTGCGAAAAGAATATACAGAAAAAATTTATATTTAAAAAAAAATTTCACATATAAAAATTCAATATTATGCAAAATAAATTGTAGATTATATTTTATCACAGCATATTATTTAACAATTTTTCAACTTTTATCCTTTTATATTTAAAACTTATTTCCCTGTGCTGTTGTTTGGAAATTGATAAATTTAAATATATAAAATAGAATTTTATCAATTTATTGGTTTTTTATTTTATTTTTATTGTACATAAGTATTATATTCTGAAATACCAAAAATAAAATAGAAATTTGTTTTATGGTTTTATTTTTTGTTTTTTTTTTTTCGTTGAAAAATATTGAAAATAAATTTTCTTAAAATTTTACCTAGGTATACAATATTATCCGGGTAGAAAGATATAAAAAAATAAATAAATATATGAAATAGAGAGATTAAGGTTGGATATAATTTAATGATAACTCAATTTTTATTTAAGTTTTCTATAATTTTTAAATATAGGCTTAAAAAATGCGCAAAAATCGAAAGTACTTATTTCAAATCAGGGGATAATATTAAAACTTAATTTGTTCTGGAAATGTTTGAATTAAAAATCTATATTTGCAACAAAAACTAGAGTTTTCTGGGGTTTCGTTAAACGTGTAGTTTAAGTAGGATCTATTGAAGCCCACAAGATTTAGTATGAGATAATTTTTTCTTTTTTTTTTCAGATCAGAACGATTCATGTATCGTGTATAACCTTAAATATTGTTTTGAAAAAGTTTGACTCAAAATGTAAACTTTTTTTTTGAAGTTTTTTTTTTTTTTTTGGGAAATCTCATGGTAAATAGTAGTTATAGTTTTTCCACTACTTTTGGAATAAATTCTAATAACTATTATACATACATTCATTTTATGTTCATATGTCCTAAAAGCCGTTTTGTTCTATGAATTTATATAAATTGAAAACAATTGGCCTATAATAGACCTCAAGGATATTTTTAGTTAAAACTTTTAGATATTTTTTGATGTATGTGTACAAAAAATAAAATAGTTTTATTTTAATAGTGTAATTAAGATTGTTGTACCCATGAGGATCTCAATAACAAAACGATCAAATAAAATCGTTTTGAAAATTTATTACTGATTTTGTTTTATGATATTGAATTTTTTTGTTTTTGCTAGTCTTTTTTTTTATTTTTATTTCCAATTAAAATAGTGCAATGTGCATGAAAAATTTTCAATGCAATAAAATATTGAACTTCTTGCTATTTCATGGTAAAAATATTTTAATATCCAATATCTGTTTTATAATGAAAAAAAAAAAAGAAGTTTTTTTTCTTGATAAACCAATATTGGTAATTCATGAAACTGTGTGTTTTAGATGAGAATTTGATTGGAACTAAATCTTAACTAATTACAATTATTATATGTGTATATGATAATCGTTAGATTTTTAGATGATGTTATTATTGCTGTACATGTGAACCAGATTTTAAGGTTCTAAATAGCTAGATTTGGAATATATATGTTTAAGTTCTGAAATTTTTTTGTTATAAAATTTTCTTCAAGCCGATTAACTTACCTCTTGGGCTTGCAATCGCAGTCTTGTTTCTTCAACAGCATCTTTTTTTGTTGTCAGAGTTTTGTCACGCAATGAAGTACGTCGCACCGATTGTGCTCTGTAAGAAAAATAAAATAGAAAATTATTGAAAATATATATAATATTATGCATATATACATTTTATTGAATTTAATTATTCAAAATTAGGGGAAGTACCCATTATAAAAAAATAAAATAGCTACATATGTACGCGTATCACAAAAATGAATAAGGTTAATTAATAGGACACCATTGGAATGAAAATAGAATTTGATTTTCATTGAATTTTCTCAAAATTGAATTTGAAATAAGGATTTTTGTTGATTTTTACGAACGGATCGGAATCCAAAGTAACCGTAGAGGTAATTATTATTAAAGAAATCATCTATTATAGGAATACCTCCCTTTTTTGAGCGTACTATAATTCGATATTCGAATCCATAATTCAATAAAACTAAGTTTTGCGCCTTTTTTTTGCTCAATTTGGATGATATTGATTATTTATAACATGTAGATTAGTTGATATTGTATTATTTAAACATTTTTAAAGCGAAGCACACGCAAAATGTATCTAAATATGTATATAAATATATATGTATTTTTATAAATTTTTCTTCCTTTTACTTTTTGGTTTTTGCGAAAATTAATAGGTATGATAAAAAAAAAAAATGATTGATTATTAAAATGTGTTTACAAAAAGATAAACCATATATTTAATATGAATTAATTATTACACATGTTTGATTTATTGAAAAAGAAAAGGTTTATAATCTTAAAGAATAAAAATATTCATACGATTGTTATTTTAGCAGCTTAGTGTTATTCAAAGCCATATAATTCGATTGAATGAATAAATTTTTAGGGGCTCCTTTCTTAATTTTTCGATTTAGTTGATCAAAATAGTGTACTGCTCTCAAGACATTTCAAAAGAGGATATTGAAAATTCATAAGGAATCATATCAAAAATATGTATAGTAATCATATCTAAAAATATGTAAAGTTTGTATGCGCCCAATATAACACTCTAATATCGTAATTTGATTTCAATCATAAAATTGACATATTTTCTTCATGTTCAGTTGAAAAATAAGTAATTAAGAAAATCAATATATACAATTTATTTTTTTTTTTCGAAATTTACAGTCATCATTCATAACTATATAATATAAAATCATTGAAAAAAGGTATCAATGATTATTTACAATTTAATTTTAATTATGACTGACGTAAGAGGAACATTTATGTCCATTTATATTGATTTTATTATATTTTTTTATTTTTATAATCATTCGCTTTTAAAAATAACAAAAAAGAAAGTATAAATAAAATACACATATATTTATATCCAATCCAATCTATTTTAAAGGTTTATAGAGATATCCTAATAAAAGATTTTTTTTTTGTTTTTCGTTTAAAATAATCTTCATAGTATAAGAATTTCACGAATCATTCTTAATGTATTTTCCTTATTTATTACCTATGTTCATTAGGGTGTGCCATTTTTAGGCGACTTTTTTTTTTCAACGAAAAAACAGGCTGAAAACTTGCAAGAAGGTAAGAAAAGAAGCATGTTCAAAGCGGAGCTCTTAATATTAATATTTGGAGGTGCCTCTATCTAATTTTCCATTTCCCATATAAATAACATGGGAAAAAAAATTTTATTTTTTTTTTTATTTTTCTAGCTTGGCATTCACACCTCATATAAATAAGTCGATAGCATATTCTTGTAGAGAATTCAACGCCATGCTAGAATGCCAAGCTAGAAAAATAAAAAAAAAAAATAAAATTTTTTTTCCCATGTTATTTATATGGGAAATGGAAAATTAGATAGAGGCACCTCTAAATATTAATATTAAGAGCTCCGCTTTGAACAGGCTTCTTTTCTTACCTTCTTGCAAGTTTTAGCCTGTTTTTTCGTTGAAAAAAAAAAGTCGCCTAAAAATGGCACACCCTAATGTTAATATATAAATAATTATGTGGGATACTTTAAGAATCTCACTTAAAGTGATATTAGATACGTCGCATCGTCTATCAACATCTTTATTATGGTAAAATTTTCTAGTTCTTATAAATTTGTAAATTTTAAAGAAATTTGAATAATTTAAGTTTGTTTAAGCAAAGACACGTCAATGAAAATCTTAGTGAAAATCATACAAATTGAAAATTTCTAATACAAAAAAACACTTCAATATTTTGCTTTCAAAATTAAGATATTGAAAATTTTCATTCATAATATCCGTTTTGTCTAATATGTGTGTACAATTTTACTTTGTATTCAAAATTATCGTAAAATTGCTTCACATGTGAATGCTATTTTAATTTACCGAAGAATAACATGTTTTCTAGGTCAATGAATTTTCATTGAAAAATAATGAAAAAATGTTAAAAAAAAAGTGTAGTATCTATATAGTATCTTATACATAATGTATTTATATTGTCACTTTTAAAGTTTTCAAAAATGAAAAACTTTATTTGTCCACCATATAAGACAAAAAAAAAAAAAAATATGAAGTGACCTATTGTGAAAATGAACCCTTAGTTTTTACTGAAAAAAAGCAAAAAAAAAATAAGGGATATCTATATCGGTCCTTGAGGATTTTCTTTCTATGTAGGTAGGTACTAGACATTATTATACAAAATAAGTTATCCTTTGAAAAATTTATAATTTTTTTTTTTCCAAAATTGAATTCAAATCAATTTATTTATAAAAAGAAAAAATAAAGATTATTATTTCAACTAAAATTTTCATTTTGATTAAGTTCTTCTCAAATGTCAAATTTAATAGCATCAAAAATGAAAAAGCAGAATATATATAAGTTTCAGTTCCTGTCTGTTTGTCGTGCACTTAAATGTTTGTAACTATTGAACTATGAACTCTATTTGATCGATTTCGATTCTTTAAATGCCAAAATAAGCCGAATCTGGTTCGGACAACGTATCTAAATAATTTTCATACAAAATGTAGAATAGATTCTGATGAAAATTAGTATGTGAGATCGATAAAAGAAAACTGAAAATTCGGACTGGGGTCTGAAAATGTACACCCGTGAAAATTGGAATATGAGTTGACGTCAATTAGAGAAGAAACATAAAAAAAAAGTTTATCCCCGATTATGACTAACGACTTCACTGGTATTTCGATGAACAGAGAGGCTCTACTCTTCATTTATGGAGTTCCGTTCTTTATTTTGAGAAGAGAAACTTTTGAGTTTAATTACATACTTTAGAATTCAATTACAAGAACTCACTTTTGACAGATAAATGTTTTGTAAAATAATTAATACGAAGTTGGTCGAAGTAAACAATGCTTGCCTCTCAATATTTGTTTTCTAATCCTCGAATAATATTATTAACTAACAAGTGGTGTAAGTATTTTAGTGTTCTCTAGTTTTTAACTATAATTAATTCAGAATATTAAATTTTTTTTTTTTGAAAATATTAATTAATAATTCAATTTAAAAAACTTTATTTTGTAGAAAAACTTTTTGCTATTTTTTTTTCTACTACTTAGGTTTTATAAAAAGTAAAATATGGCAACAAAAAAAAAAATAAATTCAACTTGACTTTGATGGTTTTTGAGAATATAATATTTTACACAAGCGATAAATATTTAAAATGGACAAAATGTTGAAAGCAATTATATAGTGTGTGAGGCGTGATATAAATTTTTGTTAGTTTAAAATTTTATAAATTCTGAAATAAACATTTTTACTAAGTGAACCTTTTTTCCGGTCTCAATGTTATTTCTTTTTTTTGAGGGAAAATTTAAGGAAAAAAAAAAAAAATTAAAAACGATAGTAAAATATGTTAAAATTTTTTTTTATGTAGTATAAAATTTTCTTAAAGTTTATGGTTTTTCATTTTAAAGTTTTTTACATAGGGGAAAATTTTTTATTTTTTATTATTTCATGGAAAATTTAAATGAAATATGACACTGGCAGAAAATTTCTCAATTTTATTTTTAATCGATTTGAAAAAAAGTTTATACAAATGATGGTTAGATTTTAAGTTTTTTTAATGTCCAAATTTTAATAGAATTTAAAATTTATGAAATTGATGTTTATATATTTGAATGAAATAAAATTTTTCTTTGAAACTTATTAAATCTTGAAATATATAGTGCGTTAAACACAAATTCTTTGAATTTCTAACGCACTTAACTATTGTTTGTAAGCCTCTTGATTGCCTCTTGTGAATGATAGTCACTATTATATTGTGTATAGATATTTAGATATTTTATATATTTATGTATAATTACATTAAATACGTAGAATACATGTATTTGTTATAAGCATATTTATTTAGTATAATTTAACATTTGTAATTGTAAAGAGGTTTGCAGAAAATAAAGAATATTTAAATCTAAATCTAATCTAAAATCATAGTACTTATAGTAAAAGTCATATATTGGCATTTAGGTTGTTATCGCATTTTCTTTAATTATTTTTTCGGTCGTACAATTGGAAATTTTCACTTACAATAACAGAAGAAAATCTAAAAAATTTCCAATCCTGTAAAAACGTTTAAATATATTTCAATCCAATTCTATTTCGTTTTATTTTATTTTCAGAAAGAGAGAAAAAAAGAGAAAAGCAAATTTAATTTCCAATTACCAATTGGGTATTCATTGGTAAACTGAAATTAATTGAAATCATTTGGGATTAATTTAATAGTAGATTACAATACATTTTAAGAAAATTTGTTATTCTTGCGAGTTTTGTATACACACAAACACATAGACACGAGTCATGTTTATATCACGAGACCGAAGGTCGAGTGATATAATATTGACGAGTGTCTATATGTTTGTGTGTATACAAAACGAGCTGTATAACAAATTTGATTAACATGTATTGTATACTGCTTTAATGTGCATGTGAGAGGGAGTTGAAAACAATACATTTATAATGAAAAAAATAAACAAAAAAGTTCAAAATGAAGCAAGGAAATAAAATTTAATAAGGAAGTTTATTTATTTATCGAAATGATTTCAAACCGGAAGATTCCTAAAATATTAAAAAAAAAATTAGTAATTTTTCCAAAAAAAAATTATTCATTTTCTTTTTTGCAAAAAAAAAAATCGAATAATTTTTTTTTAGAAAAATTACTAATTTTTTTTTTATTATTTTAGGAAATAATGGTCTTCTTAAATTTTACTTAATTTTATTTTTAATTATTAAAAAAAATAATAATAATTTTATAATTATTTTTTTTATAATTAAAAATAAAATCAAATAATAATTATATAATTATAATTTATATTTACAATAAATAATCTCCTTGATGCTGCCATTTTCTTTGTTTGTTGATAGAAGAAAAAAAAATTCTTACTTGACATTTGACAATCACAGCAAACTTTATAATGACAACAAATATATTTTCAGGGTTACCATTGTTCTATTTTTATTCATTTTGTTTTTTTGAATAAAAATAAGTCCAATTTTTGAAGTGTGGTTTAAATTTTTGTACTAAAATCCAACCACACTCGTTTAAAAATTTAGTAGTAGAGGTTCGAAGATCCTTTAAAAATAGTAGATTGAAACACATGTTAAGAAAATTCATCGACTGATCGACTGGCCGCTTTTTAGAAAAAAAAAAAATAGCCGCGTATTTTTTTATTGGTTCTTTTTTTTTTTTTTGTTTGCTCAGAGGGAAAATATAGATTAGCTCAGAGGGAAAATTTAGATTTTAGCATTATAAACTAAGCTTTGATTGACATTGATATGATGCATGTGAGAGGTATACATTTGCAATTTTTTTTTTTTTTTGGTATTTGTCTGTATTGAAATATTGTGAGTGTGAGTGATATTATTTTTGTTTATAGTATTACGCAGTTGAAAATGAAGAATGTAAATACAATATAGAGCAATGTAAATACAATTTACATCACAGGGAAATGTAAATACAATTTACATTCCTCTATAATTGCATGTGTATTGATGCATGTAATGGACCATTTACCGAGCTAAATTTGCGAATGTAAATACAACTTACCGAAGACATGCGCATTAAAATATTATATCATTAACATAAATTAAATTAATTTTGAATTATCTATAAATTAATATGAATTGTGAGACAATTTTTGAAATTTACACTGATTTACAAATATTTGACACCTGATAGCCACATAGTGAACAATAGTAGATTACAATACATTTTAAGAAAATTTGTTATTCTTGCGAGTTTTGTATACACACAAACACATAGACACGAGTCATGTTTATATCACGAGACCGAAGGTCGAGTGATATAATATTGACGAGTGTCTATATGTTTGTGTGTATACAAAACGAGCTGTATAACAAATTTGATTAACATGTATTGTATACTGCTTTAATGTGCATGTGAGAGGGAGTTGAAAACAATACATTTATAATGAAAAAAATAAACAAAAAAGTTCAAAATGAAGCAAGGAAATAAAATTTAATAAGGAAGTTTATTTATTTATCGAAATGATTTCAAACCGGAAGATTCCTAAAATATTAAAAAAAAAATTAGTAATTTTTCCAAAAAAAAATTATTCATTTTCTTTTTTGCAAAAAAAAAAATCGAATAATTTTTTTTTAGAAAAATTACTAATTTTTTTTTTATTATTTTAGGAAATAATGGTCTTCTTAAATTTTACTTAATTTTATTTTTAATTATTAAAAAAAATAATAATAATTTTATAATTATTTTTTTTATAATTAAAAATAAAATCAAATAATAATTATATAATTATAATTTATATTTACAATAAATAATCTCCTTGATGCTGCCATTTTCTTTGTTTGTTGATAGAAGAAAAAAAAATTCTTACTTGACATTTGACAATCACAGCAAACTTTATAATGACAACAAATATATTTTCAGGGTTACCATTGTTCTATTTTTATTCATTTTGTTTTTTTGAATAAAAATAAGTCCAATTTTTGAAGTGTGGTTTAAATTTTTGTACTAAAATCCAACCACACTCGTTTAAAAATTTAGTAGTAGAGGTTCGAAGATCCTTTAAAAATAGTAGATTGAAACACATGTTAAGAAAATTCATCGACTGATCGACTGGCCGCTTTTTAGAAAAAAAAAAAATAGCCGCGTATTTTTTTATTGGTTCTTTTTTTTTTTTTTGTTTGCTCAGAGGGAAAATATAGATTAGCTCAGAGGGAAAATTTAGATTTTAGCATTATAAACTAAGCTTTGATTGACATTGATATGATGCATGTGAGAGGTATACATTTGCAATTTTTTTTTTTTTTTGGTATTTGTCTGTATTGAAATATTGTGAGTGTGAGTGATATTATTTTTGTTTATAGTATTACGCAGTTGAAAATGAAGAATGTAAATACAATATAGAGCAATGTAAATACAATTTACATCACAGGGAAATGTAAATACAATTTACATTCCTCTATAATTGCATGTGTATTGATGCATGTAATGGACCATTTACCGAGCTAAATTTGCGAATGTAAATACAACTTACCGAAGACATGCGCATTAAAATATATTATATATTATATAAGTATATAACGAAAATTGTATTTCGATTTGAAAAAATCTACTTGTTAAAGTTAATAAAAAAATGGCAAATGGAAAATTATTTTATTATAAATATTTAGAATATTATTATCAGATTTTTCATCACTACTGTCGTAAAAACAAGGTCAAAAATATAATTTTTTATTTATAATTTTAATTTATTTTTAGCATAATTAAAAATTATAATTTATTATCACGGTATATACTCAGAAATCCAATATTCACTTTGTATGGCTTAATGTATACATTATGTTCGAATTTTATAAAATTCTGGTACAAAAAAATATATAACTATAAGGTAACCATGATAAATATGGATTAATTGATTGAGATAATATTGCATTTAAAAAGTCACGAACTCGTATAACAGATTGGAAATAAATATTTTTATACGAAATGAAAAAAAATTAAATATATTGTCGAAAAAGGTTATATTCGAAAGTATATTATGTAAATAATACATATCTGATTTTTAATTAATTGAATATTTTTCATCACGTTTAAATTTCTTTGTTAACCTTTTTTTTTTTTTTTGCACAGAACATCACGATTATTTTATAATTAATTAAAAAAATTATATACTAACCTTGTATTATTACTTTGGGATCTTCTAACTCTACGTCTTTGTTGTTCAGCTAATCTTTTACTTTCTTGTTCCGTTTTTAATAATTCAATGCGTTCACGTATTTCAGGATCCTCACAAATGTCTGTGTGTATAATAAAAATGTTTTAAAAAAACAAAAATTAAATATTTCATATTAAAATTTTATTTTAAATTACAATTTAATAAAATATCAAGCCATATTAAAGTCATTATCATTTAATTGTAAATTAATAATTGTAATAATAAATTTTTGTATCTTTTCCAAATTAAGTATTTGCATCTTCTCAACATTCTTTCATTGTGATTTTTCATTGAAGATAGAAGTTAAAATTGTAAATGATTTTTCCATAATATATACATATATGAATATTTTTTTCCTATAGGTACTATTGTTTTTTCAATTGTTTGCTCTTCTATTAAATTTTCTAAATAGGATCCAATTGAATGAAGTGAAATTTTTCCATTATTATTATGATTATAAGATAAGAATAAAATTTTCTCAATTGATTATAAAGTTTTGCCGGCTTGAAGAATTTTATTTTTTGTTTCAATAACATTGATCATTCTTATATTATATTTTTTATATCATTAAGTAGGAATACTATATATTTATATAGACATTTTCAGTTTGGCCTTAAAAAAAAAAACATCATCAATTGCATCTGTCAGAAGATTATAATTTCTTTTTAATGTTGATTTTAAATGTGAAAACTTTTGGTAATAAAATAAAAGAATAAAAAATAAAAAATAGAAATCATAAACTGATTTTCTTTCAATATATATAAAGAGAGAAGAAATTTATAATAATTTTTCGTTGAACTTTATTTATATTTTTCTTATGGTTTTTTTTTTTTTTATTAAAAAAGAAGAAAACTATATTAGAAAATGTCCTTACGGAATAATATATTATTATATTTGTATTTATATCCTTGATTTGATTTGTTGTTTAGATTTATTCCCTTTAATAGTATATTTACAAAACAGATCTATGATTAAATTTTTGTATTTTTTTTTATTTTTCGTTTTTCGTTTCATTTTATTTCAAGAATTTTTATTTATTTATTTATTTAAGTATATATTTTTCTTTTATGATTATCCAAAAGGATGAATCATATGTAACAAAAAAGAATAAACCTAAACATATATTTGTTGTATATATACATTTTTTTTTCCTTCTTGTCAACAAAGATAGACAAATATTATTTTGACAGGGTGAAAAAATTAAAAAAAAAAAAAAACTAAATATTTATTTGGTACTTTTTCGTTCCAATAATTATAAAGTTTACTTAAAAAGTTTGTGTACGAAATAACCATGAATTGAGTTTAAGCTTCGATGAGTAGGAGAATAGGACTTTGAGCAATAAGTTACCTTCTCTTCGATTAGATCCACTAAAAATTTTGGAAAATGTCAAACACTTTGAACTAATATTAACGCTATGTGAAGCTTATTATTCGTTTCTTAAATATGGACTTAGTTATATCGGGTACAAAGTATAAATGATATTAGAAAATTTAATAGGGAATTATTTAATATATTTATTTTATCTACTAGAATTTACATTATTTAAATTCATATGTTGACTTAAAATTATGTAAGCAATTAGTTATTGATTCAGAATAATCGTAGTTACTTCATTGAAATTGAACTTTTAGAGCTTCATTATGTCTAGAGTAAGAAATAATAAACCAACCCTTCTTCTAACTTCCAGAGTTTCCATATCAGTCTTCATCAAGTTATTAGAAAATTTTATGAAAAATTGATTAGTGTTTCTAAACGGAAACGATTATTAGTGTCTGTCTCTAGAAAATCTAAAAGCACTTAAGTGGCTTTTAGGATTTTTGGAAATTTTTTTTTTACTTTTACAATTTTAATGGATAATTTAAGTTGAATATATATTTTTTTGTTTGTTTTTATTTTTGCATGTATCGTTAATATATAACTAAGGATATATACCACCTTCAGGATATAATATTCATAATTATGCATATTTTCTTCTTTTTTTTTTGTATTTGTATAAAATCTGTACAAATATAGTATTATGACACCAATTTTCCCATAAGATAAAAGTTTTTTTTTGTTTTCTTGTTTTTTGTAATGCAAGAGACATCCTTTAGCCTAATGAAAAACTATAACAAATAAAAAACAAAATTCTTCATAACAAAAAAAAAAATAAAAGAAGAAAATATTATTTTATGAGAACTTTTGGTATTTTGTACATTTTTGTGGTTATTGGCTTACATGCAGGATACTTAAATTTATTTGTGTTTTTTTTTGTTGTGTGTTATTTATTTAATTATTTCGAAGAGGATTTTTGTTTGTTTACCAATAAAATCATAATAGAAAAATAATATTGCTTTAACTTTTATTATAATAAAAGGATTATATCATGGGAATGTATTTTATATGGGTTGGGTAGGTATATGAATGGGTGAGCAGACCCATTATATCCACTCTGATTATATCAGATAGTAGACATAATATAAATGTATTTTAAATTGTTAAGCGAAGAAGATCTGAAAGAGCTTTATAAATAGACACGTGATTTTCCAAAGATATTAGAAAGGTTTCTTTTGCGATTTTGTTAAAGGAAAATTCTTATATATAGAAATGTTAAGTTAATGGTTTTTATTTCTCTATTCTTAAATCTATTCTATTACAACTTAATGTTTATTAATATTTTTTTAATGTTCTTCTATGTATTATATATATATTCTTTCTAAGGCTCTATTAAAAACAAATAAAATTAAGTAAAAATAAGAAAATAATATAATTCGAAGCTAAAGCGAGGTTATAAGGTTTGGAATGAAAGAAATTTTTATCGTTTTCATTTTTTTTCTGTTCTTTGTGGTTTTACTGCACTGCACACTAGTTAAAAATTCATTAGATTTAATTGTGCGATATCGTCATTGATTACAAATTTCAACGATTAATGACTAGTGTAGTCAGTGACTTGTGATTCATTTTGGAAAATTAAAAAAAGAAAAAAAAAATGGGATCTATCAAAATATTAATGAAGAATTAATGAAATCATAAAAAAAATTCTTACCAGATGGTGTTTCATCATCTTTATTTTTCGTATATAAATCAGCACCACATTGTGATAGCATTTCTAGTACTTCAAGCTGTAATTAAAATAAAGAAAAAATTTAAAATTCAAATTTTAAAAATAAATTTGAAAAAAGAAAAAATTAATAATTTTAATTCATTGACTTATATTTACGAATTTGACAGATCTGAAAGATTCGCACATAAAAGATAAGTGCGTATTTCTGCTACCTTGGAATATTATTTCAACCTATATGATATGAAAATTTAAAAGAATCTTTCGGTCTTCAATTAAATAATTTTTGCGAAATTAAATATTGAAAAAAAAATAAAATTTTTAAAATAACTCCAAAAATTACTTTTTTAATATTTTCCGGCTTGTTAATTTTTTATCTTCATACTTTCGCACAGAGACTAAATTTCATTTCATTCGAAGAATAAATTTAAGTTTAATTAAAAATGAAAAAAAATTTTTTGTAGGTTTTTCATCAAATTATTAAAATATTCATACGAATAAATTAACATTATTATTTTTATTATTTTTGTTTTTAACAAATATTTTTTTGAAAAAGCACCTGCTGGAAAGTGTTGAAATTGGAAAATGGGATTATGACGGGCGCGTAAAATTATAAATATTCAATTAGGTATTTATTTATTTTTTATTTTTTTTTTATTTTTTGCATAAATATGCACGCGCATATTTGAACTTAATTTGTCAGAATAATGTATATAGGTTTTTATAAGACTAACCAAACATTTCTATTTCATCAAGAATGATAATATATATATATATCTGTCATATTTTTTTTAACAAAATCATAGTATAATTTGATAGTGTAAATTTTATTGCCCAATTTATAGTTTGAAGCAGATTTTTTCCAAGAGTAAAATTTTCTGCACAGTTCTAGGATAGTCTGCAGTAGAAATATTTTTGTATTTTATCATAATGCTTGGGCAGGAAGCCTAACTTGCACTGCCGCCAATCGTTTTTCAAAATAATAAAAGTCAATCGTATATTTAAAACAGCAAATTTATTATTTTTTGTGGAAAATTTCTCAACACATTTTTTTTCGGGGTTTTTTTTAAATTAATTTTTTTAAACAATTGAGGATGACCTCTCTATAAGTAAATATAATTTTCCATTTTTGGTAAAATATAAAAGGAAATGTTAAATTTTCATATTTTCTTTTATCATTATTCAAAAAAAAAAAATAATAAAAATATATATATACAATTTCAACAGGGAATTTTTATATTTCTCGTTCGAATAAAAAACACAAATAAATTGAGAAAATAGAATAAAAAATCTGCTCGTCAAAACATTTTGAAAGTATATAAATATCATTATCCCCTTGACGTAGAATGGCAATGACTATGAGTGTGGTCAAAATTTGAAAAATTTTAATTCAATTTAATAAATACTTTGGAGAGAGAACTGAAAGGGTATTACTGACTACAGTATAAGATTCGTAAAAGTTTAAATTAATTTAAGGCTTTAGAGAAAATGGTATAGGTATACATGATATTGAGTAGTAGACAGAATGAATTTCTTATCGTAATCGAAATAAAAGTTGAAAATTTTTCGGAACGATAGAATTGAATTTATTCAAATAATCGCATGCATTAAGAGGTTAAAATTGAACCATTATTCATCACAGTCAAATGAATTTTTATTACCAAAAAGGTTTAAGAAATTTTCCAAATGAAAAATCTTGATATAAATAATCTTAATGAAAATTATAATTTTTTCTCATTTTTTTTTTTTCGTTTGTGATTTATGAAAGAGGAAGTATTTTTTTTAGAAATTGTTCATATTTCCGATCTTATTACTATGATTGGTTATTATTATTCATTACATAGATTGTTAACTTATATAATTTCTTTTTTATTTTGTAATGAATTTCCTTATTTTTTTCTTAATGTTTTTGATACTGTGAAGTTTGAAGTTCAAATATTATTTTAAAATATATATGTACCTAATAATAATAATAAATAATAAATAAGACTTCTTTTTTTTTTTGAGATTCTTTTAAATATTTTGTTCTGGTTGGAATTGAGAGTAATAATATGGAGGCTTATATTGTTTTGGAATTATATTTTTTACACTTTCTGAAAATATAATGAAATTTATTACGATATTGTTCGGTTGATACGGAATCGATATTAAAATTAGAATATTAAAAATGTTTGCAAATTTTGAAACTTGTCATATGTATAGAAATTTTGGTCAAACGGCGAATAAACATGATAGAGATAGTCCACTATACTCACTTTACTTTAATTTAAAACTAACTACTATTTACTATTTAATACTTACATGACCCCAACATGCAGCCGCGTGTACTGGTGACCATAAATCTTTATCATTAGCATCAACATTAACATGATGTTCTAATAAAAATTCAACAACTTTAGTGTAACCATTTGCTGCGGCGATATGTAACTGCGAACAAGAATAATAATAGTATAAATAGACCAATTAGTTAGTTTTATGCGAACTCAACGATTTTAATTTTTAGTTAATTAAATGCATAACAATAAATTTTCTAATATATAAAAAAGTGAAATCGGTTCGTTGATGATGACAAATTAACAAACTACCTAAACGTACAGAGTTGGTGTTTAAAATAAAATCGTGTACGAAGAAATGTGTAAAAAAAACAAAATTGATGAAAATTTAAATAATTTATGAAATTCATTTAATTTTCCGTGTAGAATAAATTATATACACCTAATAGACTTTAATTTACATTTTAGATTATTTAATATTCTGTTAACCTCATTTAATATAGACATTTTTTTTTATTCTCGTGTTATTTTTTTGCTTAGTTATGTAAAGATTTCCTCACATAGAAAGTAATATTTTTATGATAAATATTATTATAATTTTTTTTTTGTATTAAAATTGATTTCTTTAACACTTTATTTTATTTTTCCATTGAGATTTAAAATAAAAGATTTTGGCCAAATCCAAAAAATGTATTTTTAACTACAATGATTCGTTATTTTTTATTGTTTTAGAAATTTAATAAAACATATAAGTCCTTCGAATAAGATATTTCATTACGTATTATTTTACTGTATATTTAGTTGATCCTTTTTGAAATTCATGTCTTTCCAAGGCCACTCTGATCAGCTTTTCGATTCGTTGAGATAAAGAATCTCTAAATATGCTAACTTTTCTTATATGAAGTTCTTTAGCAGATTTCAATTTGAAGCGAATTTGCACATTGTGCTTATTTACCGACGACTGGAAATTTTATGAACCTTGTTTAGGGGTTTTTTTAACCTTAAATTATTGCGTATCGTATCTTATGAAGAGCTTTTATTTTTGTAAACACTTGTCAATAAAAATTAATACGAGTACAACATAAAATTGACAAAAAGGAGCAAAAAAAAAAAGTGATTTTATACATAAAATTAATTTTTTTTCCACTTTTTGAACCTTTAATTATCTCCCCATCAATATAAACTTTTCGTTAGCAGTACTAAAGAGTATGTATATCATAGAGGCTTCATTCCCGCATATAAAAAAATAGAAATTGAAAAAATGAAACAAAAAATCTTTAATCACAACCTCATGAGCATTTACGTTTTTTTTTCGGGAATTTCGTTCTCACAAAAGCTTTTAAAACTTAAAAAAATTATAGAGATCTGTTGTATAGTATGGGATTGAAACCTCTATGATATACATACTCTTTGGTAGTACATATATACTTAAACATTTCCTGCCCAACTTCAGAGAAAAATAATAAAATAAAATCAGGATATTTCAATGTGATAAAAAAAAGAAGATTTTCATCATTTTCCATCAACAACAAACCGATTAATCATTAATGATAAAAAGGTATTTAAGTATTTAAGCAGTATATAATTTTAATGAAAATTTCATAAAAGAGCTTTCTTTTTACAACAACCAACCCATAATAAAAATATCAAAAGAAAAAAGTAATCAAGATTATTTTTCATAAAAAAAAAAAAATAAATAAATAAATAAAAGAAAGTTAAATTTAAATTGCATTAAATGAAGTAAAATTTTCTCTTTATTTTGAATATTTTAAAATTAAAACAAAAACTTGGTTGTTGACAAAATATGTAATTAATTATCTATTATATTGTTTGTATACAATGACAAGTTATCATAATTTATAAAATTTATTACAGAATATATAAAAACATACGTACAATATAGAATTAAAATTATGTCAATCAAGTATATAGAACTTTAAAAACCCATCATTAGGTTTAATTTATTAATACATATTTAGTTTTAAAATAAAGTTTATTTGACATTGACAAAACTTTGAAAAATTGATAAAATAATAAAAAACAAATTTTATTATTAAGTGTGTATGTTATAAACATTATGATGATGTTTAAAATTTAATAGTTATAGACTTTTAACCCTTTTCATATCATTTGAGATGTTTTCTCAACAACTGGCAGATATTCTTGTAGATAGTTACTAGAATACATAAGCTTTCTACTAAAAGAATCGAATTCTCTTATAGAGCTAATTTGCTAGTTGCGTTTATAAATCCCATAATAATTTCCCGAAACTTATATAAACGAAATCTTATTTTCAAACTTGTATTATATTAAAGTAATAAGTATATATTATATTGCTTTAATATGCAAAAAAAAAAATAAAGAAAAATTAATATAAAAATAATTAAGAAGTTAAGAGTCCTTAGAGAGTCCTTAGAGTTCTTCGTTTAACAAATAAGTGTAGGTAGAAATTAAGAAAATAATTTCCTACATAAAAAAAAATAAAATTCAAATAATTTTTTGGAATAATTCCAAAATACATAAAATGTATGTATGTAAGTATATATCACATATAATGTGTATTATATGTACAATTGCTATCTATATGTCTAAAACCAAATGTACCACTTTATTGATAAAAATAAAAAAAAACATATAGTCATGATTGCAAAAATCGGAAATAATTATATGAATTAAAATGAAAAAAAAAATTTAAACTGAAGAAATTGCATGGCTGCAGAATTTTTAATATTAGTAATGTTTTTATTTATGTTCATAAAAATAATTTTTTTTTTATATTAAATTAAACCATTGATGTGAAATAGAAAAACAAAAAGAATTGAAATAAATTAGATTTATTTATTTTTTTTTTTGATTCATAAATTCGTTCTTTTTTTTTTTTGTGAAAGAAAACATCAGATACAATAGTAATATGTATAGATACGGTAGTGAGTTTAATAATGTAGCAAGGTTCTATTTATACATATTTAAACTATTTTAGAATAATTAAGAACTGTATGTGAATATGTAAATGTAATTTACATACTCATGTATAGTATACATAAGTTAAAAAAAAAATTTAGTTGATTGTAATAAAAAAAAATTATTTTGTTAGATAAAATAGTTTTATTAGATTTAGATAAACCAATTTTAGATATATTTTTTTTTAGTTTTGTATTTTCTAAGGTTTCAAAATTTTCTCATTTAGGTACATTTAATGTGTAACTTTTTTGAATATTTATTTTCAAAAGTTTATATTTTACAAAAGGTTTCAAAAACGTTAACATAGTAATTTATTACCAAATTATTTAGAAAATTTAAGAAATTATCAAAAATCTCAATTTAAAATGGAAAGTAGGGCAAATTTTGCAAAACTCTGTTCAAATTGAAAAAACATCAGATGTCTTCCTCATATTAAGCTTTCCTAACATATATTTAATTTTTATTTATTTTTTTTGGAATCCATAAAAAAAATTAAACCTTTTTAAATTATTCAAATATTTTCCAAAAATTTAGTTTTTTATATAAAATGGATCTAAAATATAAAAAATTTCAATCTTTTTTTTTTTTTCCTTCTTGTTTTTAATATACGGAAAATCAAGTTGTATATATAATTTAAAATATAAGGGAGAACTTAATGAACAGAGGATGATATAAAATTTAAATATGTTTTTAACATGTATCCTTATACAAATTTTTTTTTTTAATTTTTTTTTTTTTTAGGGGGAAATTAGCTGAAAAATTGCTTCTTCACTTGAACAACATTAATTTCTTGTAAATTTATTTCCAAACTAATTTATTTTGTAAATAAAAAAAAATAATAATAATAATAACAATTTTGGCAATTCAATTTTCCTTAAATAGGTACCTCAGCATTTTTATAAAATATTTCTTTCTAGAATAATTATTACCAAATTATTAGAAAACTTTTTCAGAAAAGAAAAAAAAAATTAAATTAAAATTTTCCTATTTAAACTTTTTTAATTTTGAAAAATTTAACTAAAAAAAAAACTTCTCTAAACTAATTTCTAAAATATTTTCCACCCCAAACCACAATTGTTAAAGTAAATATTCTGTAAAATTACAGAATTTCAAAAATAAGTTTTTTTTTTTTTTAACTTTAATTTGTTCCCTTGAAACCTTTTTATGGGTTTCATAATTGCTTCAACAATATATGCAAAATACAAAAAAAAAACATTATGTACATTGTACATATATTTTTTTAATTGTTACCACATGACTTTATTATGGTTTTGGAATGTGCATCGTTTTCTGGGTTCTTTTTTTTTCAGGAAAAATTTATTTTTATTACATTTACATATGGAAAATTTAATGGCTAGAATAAGGACTACAAAAAAATATATATCTATGAAAAAAAGGTGCAAAAATAAATATGAAAATTATATTTTTAGTAATTTTTTTTATAAAATCTACCTTTTTTACCTATATTAATAGTTGTGTTTCGAAAGCCTTTGTCATTAAAATATATAAAATGTATGTAAAACTTACCGGTGTCGCACCTTGAATATCTGGTTCATCTAAATCTCCACCTCTATCTGATATTTCTATTAAATCATTTAGCATTTGTTTTTCTGTCAACGCTCTGGTTTCATCAATTAATTCTTGAGTAACACCACGTTTTGACATCTCAGCTTCAATATAATCTAAAGTCTCTTCATCATCACACAAATCATAGGGCATATTACCGTCAGTGTTAACTGCTAATAAATTAGCACCACGATTAATTAATATACGAACTAAATTTAAATGACCACATGTGGCAGCTGCATGTAATGGAGTCCATTTATCACTGTCTTGAGCATCAACATTAGCACCATAATCTAATAATAATTTTAACATTTCAACATTGTTATCTATACAGCACTGATGCAGAGCTGTTAAACCATCCTCATTGCTAGCATCCGGAGTTATACCGCGTTGCAATAAATGACCAACTTCTTGAATATCATTACGACTAGCTGCTTCCAATAGTACAACACTATTTTCAAATGTTATATGACGTTTTAGGTTGCGCATCTGATTCAATTGCATTTGTGAATGCTTTTGATTGCGTTGCATTTTGGCCCATTCTTTTTCTTTTTGACGAGCTACTTTTAATTGTTGTGCTCGTCTCCTGAAATAAAATTTACAAAATTCAAAATTGATAAAAAAAGCTAAAAACTAAAGACTAAAAATCTACTTTTCAAATATTATACTTTTGAAGAAAGATTTGTTGTTATGGGTTGAGAAAGTTGTTTTCAGATTCGAATTCAAAGAACATAGTTGTCAAAATCTGAGCTTATAAACAGAAGTGACTATATCGAGCATATGTTTTCAAATTTATACATAAAATAATCTTATTCATTTGAAGGATGCCGTCTATCATCATTACCATCATTATATACAAAGAGGATATTATGCATTTGTCAAAGAGATTAAGAATATTTTCATAAAAAATTATTAACTTGTTTTACAGCGAATTATCTTTCTTTTTCTCTTTTTAAAAATGAATGAAAAAAAAAAATTTATTTTTGTATAAAGAGAATATGAAATGTCCATTACTGTGTTATTAACATTTTTGTCTTTAATTCACCCAATTACGTGCCAAGAATATCGTTATCTTTACTTTTATTTTTTTTTGAATTTTATGGAAAACAAATGAAGATATTATGTTGAAAAAATAAATAAAGTTAAAAAATCATGAAAAAGAGATTCATTTCTTTAATTTAATGTGCAAAAATTAAAGATTCAATGAATGGTTTAAAAAATCGAAAAATTTTGAGCGCTAGAGATTTTACATTTTATTAACTGTCTTTTAAATTAAGCCACTTAGTCTGAAAGTTTTCTATACTTTTCGTAGTACAGGCTTGACTTTATATTGCTTATTTAAACAAACCACGAATCGAAGAATTTTCCCATACAATTTCTGAAAATAACCGTGTAAAACTCTTATTCTGGAAAATTTTTTCTATACCAACTATATTATAGGTTATAATTTTGTTATGGCTGAGTTTAGATAGTTTTACATTTATTCGAGGTTAGCAATAAATTTCAATAATAAAAAACTTGGTATGGAAACTAAATTTAACTAAATTTAAAAAAATAAATTTTAAACATTTTTATACACATTACTTACATTCTGGCCAAGTGTAAACGTTCTTGTGTTGGCAAATTTTCAATTGAACTCATTTCTGCAACTAAATCAGTGTGCTCCATTTTTCCAGATGTTGTTGGTAAGTCCAAATCTTTATTTGGCTTAACTACCAAAATTCCTTTTCCCATTTTTTCTTGTTATTTTATTTTTCAACAACAATTTTATTCTATATTTTTATTTTGTAAACTTTTTCTTTAATACTTATTTTATTTTTTTTATTTGTGACAATAAGTGGACAAAGCTTTTTTCTTTCACGTAAATAAAATAAATATAGATTTTTTTGAAAATGAATATCCTTTTTTATTTTGTTTTCTTAAAAAATTAATTTTTTTTTTTCTTTGTATAATGAATCAAAGTAATATGTTCTTAGTGTCAATTAATTTTTCAGTATTAAAAAAATTGTAATAAAACGAAAACATTTTATGAAAATTTTTATATGAAAATGTTAACAACATTGTGAAAAAAAATTTTATTTTATTTTTTTTAAAGCTTTAATGAATTTAATTTCTTTTTTTGTTAATTTTTGATTAATTGCGCTTGAATTATTTATTTTTTCAATTTGTGGCTTTTGTAACATTGAAGTTTTTAGATGCTGTTTTTTGGCCTTGGCGAATCTGGAAGAAAAAATTAAAAATTTGTTTATTTTTAAATCATTCTAAAGTACATAATTTTTTTTTTAACATGAAGTTCATTTCAGTAAATCGATGTTAAAGCTATAATTGTTATTGTCGAACGTTCGTATGCAACTGAGATAGTCGTCGCTTATGAGTTTCATTATTTGTAATCCTTGTGGGTGAACAATATTTTTGGCATGAACAGACTATTTTTAGAAGTACTACTTGTCTTGTTTTAAATTATCCACAGATCAAAAACTATTTAATTTTTTAGTTTTTTCTTTCAATTGACATTTATATGTCCACTATCGGCCTAAATCGATAAATCGAAGCTCAAAAATAATATTACCTAAGAAGTTACATTAAGTACAGATAAGGGATAAACTGCGCCTGTTCCTGTTCTATTCTATTTAAAAGTTAATTCGATCTACATAATTCTGTGGTAATAAGAAATAAGAGCATATGTCGAATTATGTCGAAATCAAGTTATTAATGCCATCTTTTTCTACGTGTTCTTTTTTCTATTCTGTCAATTTTTTGGAATAATAGCTCAGTTATTTACTGAAATATTCCTTATTTATTCCTTAGATAACAGCATAATCTCGTTTTGACATCATTTTACTTATGAAAAAATGGCTTTAAATTGCTCTCCTGAAGAATCGTTTTTTTGGACTTATGCTGTTATCCTTTTTGCCACAGAATTATTCCCAGACAAATTAGTTAATAATTTTGATGATAACTTTGAGGAATATTCCTTAATATCTAGGCCCTAGGGTATTTCTGTAGGTATGTTTTTTTTTTGCTTAATATAAATACAGTATTTTGTTAAAAAAAAAAAGGATTAAGGACTTATCCCTTGTTGATAAATAATAATAAATAAAAAAATTTAATCCCAAATTTCATAAATATGAAGTTTCTATATTGTCATTAAAAATAGGTAAAAAAAAAAAATAAGTTAATTGAGGTAATTTTATTTCTATATCTAATTTTTATAATTTCATTAAAGCGAACAATTTAATCAAAATTTAAATATTGAAATCAAAAATTTAGATTCTCCCTTAAATCTCTGTGAAAAAAACAAAAAAAAAAAATTAAGGAAACATAAATTAATAAAGAGGAAAAATGTGACATAAATAAGTTTATTATGCTAATTTTCTGTTTTATAATACCTAAAGTTTGTTTTTTTTTTTTCACTGAGATTAAATCTAATAACTTTATAAAGATATAAGTATATTTTCTTGTCAATTGTTATTCCAGGTTTATGATATAAAAATATTTTTGTTGGTGGAGAATGGGGAAAATTTTTTAATAGAAAAAAAAAAAGAAATATTTTTCGGTAATATATAAATTGATTTGTTTTTTTTCTTTATCTTGTCATGTCTTTTCCTTTAAATTGAATTCAATGATAAAATTATTATGCCCTTCTTATTAATGTTCAAAAAGCTTCTCTATCTCCGTATATTCAGTTTTCAAAGTCAAATAATTATAGAAATAATTTTTATTCGATTTGTGAAAATGAGAATTGTATTTGTATACTATTTTACATTAAATGCATAAATCAGCCGCAACCACGTAGAGGTATTCCTCACACAAGTCGAATTCAAACCTAATGAAATGTTTCCAGGCTTACAGCAGTGATAGTAACTATTACTCAATTTATTATTTTAGAATACTGACAGCTTTTTCAAAAATATTTCAATAATATGCCAAAAAAATTTTAGGTTTATAATTAATTTTTTTTTTTAGGGAAATAAAGGACTTTTAATTTAATAAAGCCTAAAAATAACATATAATTTTTTAATATCTAAATGGTATTATTTCGTGTTTTTTTTTTAATTAAGTTTTAAAGGGAATTTTTTAAACTGAAAATAGTTTAATGAAGAATAATGATTAACAAAAGGTTTTTAATAAAATTAATTTGGGCAATTTTTATTATATCAAACATTTTTTATGGTTGTTTTATAAATTAAAGAAGGAATGGCTATTTAATTTTTATGTTTGAAGAATTAGATAGGTGTATGTTTAATTTTTTTTCAAAGAAATTTTTCTTAAATTTTAGATAAGTTTTGAGAATAGTTGTTTCCAAAACCCCTGTGAGAATTCTAAATATTCATCTTAATATTGGTCATGCTCATGCAAATGTCAAATATGATATTTTCACAACTAAGCGTTGGTATGATATATAACAGAATAAATATAAGATTCTGTCTTTAATTCATAACTTTATAAATCTTTGTTAGGAATAAATAAAAAATAATGCTTCAATTTTGTTCAAAATTAGAAAAATATACTTCTTAATTTTATACAGTAAATATTGTTATAATTTTAAAAATTAATTTTATTTATGTACAATATTATAATAGACTAGTACTATAGATTTATAATGGTTTATAAATTTACGTGGGATTTTCTAAGATTTTCAAAGATCTATATGTAAAGTTTCTTTGCATAATGCAGAAAATACATTAAAATGGTCACAACTTGTTTTGTACTTACACTGTTCGTACATTAACAATATTATGTTGTTTATGGCACTTATTAGTTTCTTATTCAATTATTATGGCATAGAAGTATTTTGCTTAAATATTGTATGTAAATTAAAATTTTTCATATAATTTAATTATTTAGATTTTTAATATGATCTGTAGATTTCTTTTTACGTTTCAAATATAAAATTTCTATTATCCATGGAACTACACATAAACCTAAAAAGAAATTCAATATATGGAATGCTACATGAAAACTATTTGTCATATCTCGCATATATCCAACAATTGGTCCAACCATAAAAAATATAGTTCCTTGCAAAAACATGAATAAACCAAAACCTGATGGAAATCTTTCTAGTGGCAAATATTCACTGAATACCAATGGTAAGGTTACTTGCATCCACGTGCGCACTGCACCCAGAACCGCTGTTATAATAGTGATACCAATTAAACCGAATAGATTTAGAAATACACATCGGGCAATTAATGTAGCAGCAGCTCCTGCCAAAAATGCATGTCGTGGAGAAACGCTATAAAAAGCTGTAACAAATGCAAATACTATTCTAGAAACTAAATCCGCACCGGCACCAATTGCTACAATATCTGCAGTCTCATCTCTTGAAAATCCAATACTCATTATGTAAGTTGGCTGGAAAGTGTAGAATGCCACATCAGAGTAGATTGCAAAAACAACACCCAAAGCTATATTAACATATCGTGGCTTTTTAAGCAAAGTCAAGTCTAAGAAGTCTACAATTAATCGTAGTAATCCTTTCTTTCGTAGTTTTTTGTCTTCGTCGATATGAATGATGTTCTTAATCTCGCAATGAATTTGGTCAGTACCTCCCTTTAGCATTTTAACATTTGAATTATTTTGAGGCTTCTGTATTATCTCCGTATTTGTTTTTGAGTTTTTAATAAGTTCGTTTCCTACGAGTAAAGGTTCTTCTACCTCATCTATTGCATGTTTATCATTAGCATTTAATTTCGATTCTTTTTGAATATCACAATTGTTTTCTTTGCCATCAGTTACATTCTCTGCATCGGTATAAATTTTCCGCATGTGCCATTTAACCGGATGCATTAATATCATACCAAATATGCAATTAGCATTAAAAGCAGCATTTATAGCTAAACATCCTCGAAATCCGTAGTGATTTAAAAGTTCCTTAATCAAAAGTGGATAAAACATTATTCCTAAACCAATCATTGTTTGCGCAATACTCATCATCATAACACGTTTACGCACAAAATAACAATTAAATGTTGTAAATGAAGTTGCCGTTGTTAATCCGAATCCAGCTCCTTGTAATATACTAAATGTAATAAATAATTGCCAACTTGTGTCAATGAAAATTTGAAGAAAAGTTCCCACAAAAAATACCACACCACCAGCTATTCCTACAGATCGAACTGAGAAACGATCAAATAATGGACTTGATAATAAACCAGCCAAACTCATTGCCATAAAATATGACATTGTTATAAACGCTGTGGCACTGGATTGTTCTCCACGATCCCTTAGAAAATCATCAAACATTAATGCAAACGAAGGCATAGAACCTAGCGGTGTTATAAACGACAGAGTCATACCAATGCAAATCAATATTCCCCATCCACCTTCTGGTGGTTCCAATTTAAATTTTTCTTTATGCATTTGCGCCATTTACGTTTTATTAAAGCTAGCTTGGTTTATTTTAAATTCAAAATTTTAAAATTTTAGGAACTTTTATAATTCGAAATTTGACGACGAAGTTTATTCGTCTGAGATATAATATTTCTAAACCGAATTATTTAGAAATTATTATTAAAAGATGAGACTTTCGTTACACTTATCTAATCTAAAATTAGATAAAAGGAATATTTATCTTAAATTCTTAAATAAATAATTTTTTATTACAAGTAAGCAAAGATATATTTAAAAAAAAATATATTATCAGCATCATCCTAAACTGTAAGTGTTTGAAAAGTTTTTGATTTTAAGATCTTTTAACGTAGAATCGTCATAGAACGTAATAGTGAGATGAAATGAAGTATTGGACGTAAGGTACATGAATTGTTAATTATATACTTAAAGACAAACCAATTTTGAATGAAATAAAATTAAATTATAATAATTGATGCTTAATTGATATTATTTTACCCTATCAAGTATGTATGCAAGAAACAGAAAATAAATTATGCATGTGCTGTGCGTACGCCTGTTTGTAGTTCAAATAATGAAAATAAGTAGTAATAAATGTCAAAAGATTTGATTAAATGATTAGGTAAGCTTAATTAAATATAAAGTTTATGAATCTTTTTTTATTACTATTAAGTGCATAGTACAAATTTGATTAAAGATAAAATTTTGTTCAATAAACGTAGAATAAACGTCAGAAGAAGGTTTAGTTACGCTTTTTTTCAAGCTTTTTAGTGGTATATATTGTGATTGTATTTTAAAACTTAATTATGATATTACTTAGAACAACAGATTAAAACGAAAGATAAGATAAATTTTACGAAAATTTATAATTTATTTCAAATTCACAAATTAAAACACTAAGCAAGGTTACTTTTTTTTATTAGAGCAGATGTTTTTTTTTTGGATTTTTATTTTTAGTTAATTATATGCGTATATGTTTGTGCTTCACATAAGTTTATATTTGAAAATCTAGAAATAGTATCCGTAGGGTATACTTAAATAGTATGTAGATGCGTAGACACGAAAAATGGTTAGACCACGATTGTTTGCAAGGATTCTATCAAAATTAGTATTTGTCGATTTGGTATTGTTACAATGGTAGTGAAGGAACTTATAAATATGTTTGGCTCCATGGTTGCAACCAAGGTATTTTAAAATTAAATATTTAAAATGGGCCCCATACACTGTCCTATTTTGTTTTTTTGGCTATTTGTACTATCTGTATTTTATAAAATTAATCTTAAAAATAAACTTAGGTACTTATTGTTTATTTATGAATCACATTCATATAGTTTATGTTATTTAAAACTAATTAAAAGATACATAATTATAAAACTATGAGCACCATAATAATTATTAATTTGTTCTAAATTATCGTAATGAAAGAATTATATACAGAAGAAATAAAACAATAAAATGAAATATTTTAAAGCTTTATTTCAAACTTTAAAAAAAAAAAAATAAAATAAATAAACTTTTGTGCTTCATATAAAATTTGAAAATAACTTTTCTAACTTGGCTTTATGTATAGCTTATTTTATTATTATTTTTTTTTTGTATTCTGCTCTCTAAAAGAATTTCTTTTGTGCTTAAAAAAGTTTATGGCTTTTTTCGTCGGACAAAACAGAAAACTTCAAGCACTTTAAGTTTTTATTAATAAAAACTGATATTAAAAGCCCTTATGAAATTTTTGGATGAAAAAGCTTTAAATGAATGAATAAAAAAAATTCATATAATTGAAAATAAATTTTTTTTAATAAATCTGTAAAATATTGATAACAATAATCCCTCCATGACATAAATGTAAGTTTTTAAAAATTTAGCGGGTTTCATTAAAAACATGTCAATGATCTTCTGCTTGCTTATTGGGCTGCTTTTGACTTTTTCAATAGCTGGGTAGAGGCATCTATCTGTGGACTACTGTCTTTATTATTCTTGTTTCATTAAAAACATGTCAATGATCTTCTGCTTGCTTATTGGGCTGCTTTTGACTTTTTCAATAGCTGGGTAGAGGCATCTATCTGTGGACTACTGTCTTTATTATTCTTGTTTTTCTGATTCGTTTGCCTTGGGAAGTACGTTTATATAAATGTTATTTAAAATCTTCTGAACCAATGAACTGATTTGGGAGAAACCAGCACCATTGGTTTTTCGTACATAGTTTTAGGCTGTTTTTTTAGGACAACTTTATCAACTTCTTTTGCAATAAAGACTATGCTAGACATATTAAGAAATTTTTTGACATATGCTTTCAAAAATACACTAAATCAATTAAATTTGTATATTAAGTTCAAATATTTTAAGTAAAAATCGAATCCTCTAAAAAAATATTGTCCAAATATTTATTTCCAAATTAATTTTCAAAAAATTTTTTTTAGGCCCCAAACTGGAAATTTTTGAATGTTGTAAAGATTTTTATAATAAAATAAATTTTCTAGCCAACTTGATTTTTTATTTGAATTTTTAACTGAAATTTAAGAAAAGGCGTTTGTAAATAATTAATTTTAAAAATTTCGTTTTTAGAACTTGATTAAAATCTCATTTGATTCAAAATTTTTTGGTAAATTTTGTTTATTTATTTTTCTTCTGCTGCTTGTTGGAAGTAGTAATTTTTATTTTTTATTTTATTAAGTCTTGTATGAAATTATATACATACCAACATGTGTGTACGAAAATTAAAGCTTTGAATTACCAGGGAATCAGAAATATAATTTTTGTGTAAATTAAGACTGATTCTGGGTGAAAAACTTGATCAAAAAAAAAAAGTTCATAAACTTCCTAAAGCGTTTTCCATATTAAAATTAATAATATTAAGTTTTTTTTTTTTTTTAACAACGTGACATTAAACTGAAAAAAGCTGTTAAAGTTTTATTGTAATTTTTTTTACTTTTATTATGTTTACGCAAAGTTTTCATTTTTATTATGTTGAGTGATGTTTAGTGCAGGATAAACTTTTTGTTACGAAAAAAAAAAAAAGTTATTATAATAAAATTAGCATTTTTTTTTTTATTTAGATAGGGCTGAAATTTCTTACAATTTTCTTTTTTTTTTATTATTATTTTATTGTTTATTGATTTTTTAAAGCTTCCAAAAGGATATTAAAATTATTTGTTTGAAAGTTTTGAAAATCCTTAATTTAATTTTTTTTTGGATAATTAAAGGCTTAGGAATCTAAATTAGAATTTTTGGCGGTAATAAATTTACTTACATATAAATTTAGACTCATTTTAATAACTAGTCTTTTACGATTGTGATTGGCCTGCAGCACCCAGATATATCCTCAAAAACAACACAAACACTTAATTCAAGTGAGACAAATTGAAAAATTGACACAAATTCCAGTCCGAGGTGGGAATCGAACCCACGAACGAACACGCCGTAGGATAATGGCAATACCAATACACCATGAAGGCCGACAAGCTTAGATTGTTATAGTTTAAAACAAGACAAAAGTTTATTTTAATAAAAAAATACCAAAGTAAGATAGCTTAGAAATTCTTAATACAACTTTCTTTAAGGATCAAGTTCGTGGAACACTGGCTGAAGAGAACAGTATACAGGACGAAAATTCATTATAGTAATTGCTGGGATATCAAATTCGAAGGCTGTTTGTTTCGCTCTTACCTAGTTTTTAATAATATAAGAACTATGGTCTTGAATTCATACACAAATCTCATAATAAAAGCACTTTCACCGTTTTTCCTAATTTTCTAATTTTCCGGGGCAACTTATCAATTTTTCTTTCCCAAAAAACTTATTCGGACTATTACACACATTTAAAAACCAAAAATTATCGAAATCGATCCAGCCGTTGCCAAGTGATTACCAACGAACAGCATTTAATTTTTTATATATCTAATTTAAGCTTTAAATAACATATATTAATAGTGATCTCTATATCAAAACGTTGTTTAAACTTACATAAATATAAAGAATGCTCTCGGCTGAAAGCTTATTTTTACAAATAAATTTTGTATAACTTAAAAAGCTTTATGGTGATCATTATTTTTAAGCCATTAGACGGTAGCTCTGCGGCTTATGTCACATTGAAGTTCACAAACACAGAAATTTGGAATTTTTAGTGGTTGAAGTTATTTTTTTGTTGATCATCAAGTTCAGGACTAAATTTATAATTAAATTTTAAATTCTGTAAAGCAACTACGAGTGATCTTGATTTTATATAAGTTTCTAAAACTCAGTTGAGTTATCAGCTATTAAGTGAATAATTTTCTAATTATTATTTCTTTGTATGTTTGAGAAAAAAACAAATTCAGTTTCAAATATTGAAATTAGCAATAAAAATATATAATTTATTTATTATGGAGAATGAAATTGTCAAATTTGTCAAATTTAAGCTTTAATTAGGTATTAAAAATCAAAAAAAAACTAAATAAATATGATATTATACCTATTCTCTATAGGAATTGAAAGAAAGTTTTGAAAGTTCTTCTGAAAACACACACTCTTTTGAATATCTATGTATTTTTGCATTTTAAGATGAAAATTTATACAATAAAATTTTACATTAGTCGTGCAAAAAACTTTTTGCTCTTATATTATTAACAAAGATTTTTGTACAATAAAGAGGGAATTTGTAACTTTTTCTATGTACTCAAAAAAAAAAATAGTAGTCAGAAAAGTGTATAAAGAAGAAAAGCTCATTGATCAAGTTCAAGTTCAAAGTTTTATTTTTATTTTTAATGTATTCATTGAGGAAAGCGTAAATATTAAAAATTATTTTTAATCTTTTTTTTTTGTTTTTCGTTAATCAATGACGAGTGCTATACAAAATTTTGGATCATTTAATTTTGGTTCACTTCTATGATTTAAATACAAAACAAATTGGTTATATTCAAAGTTAGAATTAAGAACAATTTTATTATATCTAACTTGTTGGCTGAGAAAAATATCTGAATTGGTTTATCTTAAGTTATCTTGATATTTGAATTTGAATATTACATTAAGACGATTTATCCTTAATGACTGTGACGGTAAAGATGAATTCTGATGACATTAATATATGATTCTTTGTTAACAAATTTTTTTCTCAATCGTGGAAGGATTTGAAGTTTCATGATTTTTTAAAGATATGATCTTGTAAAAATTTCGACATTATTATTTTTAATGTTATCTTTCTAGAAATGTTTGAAGTTGAGGATATATAATACATACGAATAAAAATTTCAAAGACCGCAAAAACTTATATATAAAATTCTATATATATACAAAAATTCTTCTTATAACATATGAAATCTAGAAATTTTATTCTACAGTGTATGTTTGCACAAATTAATTTATCTTAAAGTTCAAAAAAAAAAATAAATAAATATTATTAAAAAATATATAAAATATTGATCAAACTTAATCGTTTTTTTTTTTTAGTTGAATCTATAACTTGCGACATTTATTTTTTTTCCTTTCTAATTTTCCCTGTCGTGACAATAAAAAATTATGTATTTCCTGTATTTTCTTATATTTTCCCTATTTTTTTTTTATTTTTTCCTTATCAATATTCATAGCATTCTTATTGATTAAACAAAATGTTGTAAAATTGTTGTTTTATTAAACAAAATTCTCTTGTTTTAATTTTTTTTTTAGGGAAAAATGAAACTGATTATTATTTTCCCCTTCGGCATATTTTATGCTTTAGCGATTTCTACTTTTTTCATTTTTTTAAAAGAATTTGTATTAAATAAAAAATAAGGATAAAAAAAAATAAAAGATATCGTGATTTTAAGGTAATTTTAGAATTAAATCAAAAAACTAACAAAATTGTGTTTCCTGAAAAAAAAAAAAAAATTAAAATCAAAAGAAGAAAAGGTCGTAAAATTTTTTGCTTGCCTAGTGCATCATCGTAAATGATATTCCTTATATAGAAAATGCCATTTACAACTGACAGCCCATTGTTACATAAGGAAGGGTCACCTACAAAAAAAAATCAGGTTTTGGAATCAAAAGAAATCATATATAACACAAAAATGTTTCGCTGATAGTAGTAGACCTTAAAAAGTAATCTTTGGTTACAACCTTACAACAAACCTAAAGAACTAACCTATAAACTGGCTCTTTGACAAAAAAAAAAACAACAATTTATAAAAATTAACAAAAAATACAAGTGTGTACGGATTTTGAAAAGTCGACCTTAGAACTTTAAATTTAAGTCAGTCAGACAGCCACACACAAATCTTACAATCCGCATAAGTACTATACAGAAATTTCCTTTCAATTTGGAGCAAAAATTAATTTATTTTATTTAAGATATTTCCACACACTAAACTTTATTTTATCTTATTTTTGTTTCAACAATTAGTTTTGTTTACACATCAGACAGCAGCATGAAAACTTATCTTATTTCTAAACATAAACAATTAGTTCAAAAACAAACATATCAACGTCCTTCATTAATTGATCAAAAAAAAATATTTAAAAAAAAAATCAAAAATTATTTTTAGAAAAAAAAAAACAAAATAATAACAATTTGAATAAAATTCTATTAAATTATATTAATTAGATATTAATATATATACTGAAAAATATTTTGGCGGTAAAAAAAAATACGTACATCTGAACCTAATCTACCTGTTAATATGTCAAAGGTCAGGAAGCATAGTGATCATCACTATTTGAAGTAACAATTTGATTGTTACCCTTCCTCCATAATTCCCCAATCGTTGGTTCCCAACATCATATGAAAAATTTTCATATATGTATTATCAATTCAGGTGATTCATTTTTTCCAAAAAGATTCATAATAATAAATTAATTATATATAAGTATAAAATATCTTTCTGAATATAAACATACGCGTGTGCAAAAAAATATTAATTGAAAACTAAAAAAAAAAAAAGTTAAAGATAAATATTTATTTTGAAAAATGCCAGAAAACGCAATAAAATAATAAAAAAAAATTATTCAAAAATTTTTATCTATATTATAAATTTATTTCAATTGTACAATTAAATAGTAAGGTATATAAGTATAGTAAATAATAATATAAAAAAATTTCAAAAATATTTTATCACGCAAAAAATATTTTTTTTTTACATGAAAGTAAGTAAAATAATATCAAATTTATATTTTCTCTTGTTCTCTTGTCACGATTTTGACAGTAAGGTGTTATGCGTTACAGAAGAACTGCCCAAACTGGAGCAGCAAGTGACAAAAATAATGTCGAATGTTTTCCCGCACATTAAAAGAGTTTTTAATCAAAATAAATTCCAAAAGTTAATGATGAAATTTCCAAAGAGATTTGGGAGACTTAACTAAGTCGCTTAAAAATAAACTCTTGAATAAAGAATATACATTTACGGTTATTAGATAAAGCAATTGGTTTCAGTGTTAATAAAAATTATTTTGGTAAAATTACTGACCAAGTTTAAAATAAAAATATTCTGAAATTCCATGTGCATTATTATATTACTTACAATACATATAATAATATTTATTTTTAGTAGTTACATAAAAATAATATTATTTTATTAATGCGAATAAATTAATTTATATAATTTTATTTTGTACAAAATTCTTAAATAAATAAAATGAATTCCAAAAATTTTGCATCAATTAAAATTATTAAAACAGCAAGTGGTATTGAAAGGAATCCAAATTTGTTGCTTGTGCAGCATTCTCCAAATTTGTTGCTTGTGCAGATCTCCCACTTTTTCAACTACTACCGGATCTTCTACAACCTGGTATTTTAACAATAAAATTATTAATTCCATTAGATGGGATTACAGTCGCGAAAGTTAATATTAAAAAATCAAACATTAATATTTTGCAAAGCAATCTCAAAAAGTTTTTTTTCTTTTTTATTTTTTAAGTTTTGTATTTTCGATATTATAGCTTGAATTTATATAGAAAATTTTCCTGATTATAAATTCATAAATTTGTTAATTATGTACATTAATTAAATGTTAATTTTGTATTTTAATATAATTATTTTTTAATAGTTTCAGTTCATCTGAATTCTTATATAAAATTCTACTTATCACTAGTTCTAAATAGCATATAGCTCTTGGGTGATGAGTATTCCAGAAGAAGTGTACAAGATTTTGATTTATAATTCATTATAAAAAATTAGAAATTATGTAATCTTCAAATTAGTAAAATTAAGTAGGTTCAAAAATAAGAAACTTTTTGATTCAACTTAAAAAAAATATTTTTTTTACTGGGAAGTCAAAAAAGAACCTACTAAACCTGTTTATGAACTGTTTTTGCTGAAATCTAAATTCTATGATCACCAGACCGGAAGATATTATAACTTATAACTGCAATTATATTTTCTCTATTTTAAGGATTTTGAAATATACAAAAGTTCTTTATTTCTTTTTTTATAAGTTATAATATAATTTCTAAAAAATTATATAATAGTTAATATCTCATTTATAGTTAAGGAATCCGCAGATTTAATAATTACTTAACTTATATAATAATTAATTTTCATTAAAATTTTCTGTTCTTGCTATTATAAATAAAATTTAAAAACTATTTTATTTAATGAACTATATATATATATATAATAAACTAATTTTGAAGTTTGTAAACCACAAAAAAATAAAAAATTCTTCATTCTTAAACATTAATTAAATTTTCTATAAATTATGGGTATGTTTTAGGTTGGAGGATATATATTTTTATAATTCCTTTGGATTTTTCAAAAATAATTAACTTATACGTATGTTTATTCTAGGAAAGCGGATTATATGTAAGAATACATATACATGATACACATGTAATGCAAGTAAACAAGTTCCATATATATTTTATGTTCAAAATTATTTGTTTGTTTTCATTTTTAATGGAATCTGATGATAATGAAAGATTTTTTTTTATATCATACTTTTACATACTTTTATATTTATGATTAATATAATGGGAAAATGCATAGGTACATACATATAACATATAATATGGAATATAATCAAAATAAAGTGTAGAAACAATTTTTTTTTTTTAATTATTCAAAAAGAATACAATATACATATTGTACTCATATAATAATATTCTGATTAAAAAAGTTATAATGTAGGTAAAAAAAAAAAAAATTAAAAAATTAAATTTCCCGGAAAATATTGATGTTTTTATTTTAGTACAATTTGAGGATGTGGAAGAACTTTTTTTCCAACATAAACTTTAAATTTATTAAAAAAAAAAAAAAACAAAAGTTTAATTTTAATTTTCTAAAAATAAATTCTCTTCAATTAATAATAAAGTAAGCTTTTTTTGGGGTATAAATATTAATATATAGGAATGTATAATAATTTCGCAGACGAAAGTTGGTATAGTTGAGGTATTTTTTATTTATTTTGATTTTAAGTTCATATCTGACCTTTTCAAATTAACTAATGTGGTCAAATGATGTTAACCATGCTGTTAAACATTTCATTTATAATAAAGTATACACAAAATGGGGGGAAAAAATATGTATTATCATCCTGTCAATTAGAATATTTAGTTATCTAATCGTGATCTGATAAATATTTTTGATACAGTTCTTAAAGACAATTTTAAAGGACTAAGAATATTTCTCTTATGGGAATATAAGTATATTATACACTAATACGTCTTATATACATTAAAATATTTATTTTTTTTAATATTTAAGGAAACATTTATTTTTATACCAGCTGAATTTTTATTTCACTTTCGGTAAATATTTATATAATATATGTTTTAAAAAATTGTATGTACAAAACTCAGTGCATATACTGTACTATACATAATACATAATGTTTAAAAAAAAACAATTTTACGACTCTTTGGATAAAACTGATTCACAGAGAAAAGCTTCAAATTCGCCTGCATGTTGTTAGTTTATGCTTAAAAATCCGCTTTAGTTTTACAGCCACTGATAGTAGACACACGATGGGTCTTAAATTTTAAGTTTGGTAATTAAATAAAAATTAATATCAGATACCTTTATTAAAAACATTCTGTCATATATCAATATTGTGGTAAAATGAAATTTTCGAGTACTTATTTTATTTAAAATTGGTGTAAAATTAATTAAGAAACTTTTTTTTTTTAGATAATAAACATAAATAAAAGTGTGTATATATGCACATATTAAAATTTTGTTTTCTTAAATAAGTGTTTTTTCACATTTTATTCCAACACATCACCCTTTAAATTAACTTCATGCTTAAGAAAGATTTTCTTTAATGAATGAATAATGTTTTAAATAACAAAAAGTTTTAGTGGTATTTAAATAAAGGGACTTTTTTTAAAAGAGTTGTATAAATGAAATAAGCGTGTCATTTACAAGCTAAAAGTATACTTCAAAAAATTTAGTTCAACATTTAATTATAAATACATATACCTCCTACATAATACTACATTTTATACATTTTAGAATAAAACATCGTTCATGGAATGTAAATAATTCTTATATTATAAAAATATATAATGTTTGTCTCCACTATCAGTTTGATTATTTGAAAATAATTAGATGTTTTTAATGTTTTGTGCCAATAGTATAATGAATATCAAGGAAAAAAAATAAATTTTTGTGTGCTTTGAATGTTTTTTGAATCCAATTAGAGATGTATTTTTTCAAGAGATACATTACTTTCAAATCTTGTGTACATTATTTTTTTTGGTCTACACTTCTATAGTATGCATATAATTAAGTGCTCTACAAATACTCAAAGTTCTATTGCGATTAAATATCTTTTGATGGTAATTTGGTATATTTATTTATTTATTTATAATAGAAAATCAATAGGAGGTCATTAAAATAGTATCAAATTGGCATTTAATAAGTTTCTTTTCGTTTGAATCAAAATATATAACTATAAATTTATACAAGTTCTAAATGTGAAATTTATTTTTTCCATAATATTCTTTGTATAGTTAACTTCAACTCACGGACAACTTACGAATCTTTTTCTTAATAATTCTACTCAAAAAAAATATTTTTTGCAATGTTTCCAAATGTGCTAAATGTTATTAACGTTCTATGAAAGATTGTGCAAAAAAAAAAAATTGTATTTATGGTAGAGTGTTTAGTGTCTCTTAATTAAATTTCAACTATACGAAATTAGAGTAATTTTCTTGAATAATAATAATACTTGAAAATATTTATAAAGATTCAGAATCACTTTTAGAAAGGAATAATGTGCGGGAAGTATATACCTGTGTATAATAGTATTAATTAAAGCTTTTGTGTATCTGATTTCTTAAGGGGAAAAATTTTAAATGTACTTCACTTTAAATGTCATTTGATCAATTGAAATTAAGTTTTCAACCACCGATAAGAATTTAAAATTTTTCTTCTGTCACAATACCCGATAAGTCAAAAGATTAGCGAAATGAAAATCTTAATGTTTTTTTTTTTGCTGATATGACAAACTCTAGTGTAAAATTACGGAAAACAGAAATGTTAAAAGCTTAAAAAATAATTGAGTTCAATATTATTTGTTTAGATTTTATAAAATAAAAAATAATTTTATTTACTTTGTTAAATGAAAGAAGAAATAAAATTTGTTGACTTATATTTTCATTTATATGCCAGACTAGACATTCAGACTGAGTTGAAAATATTTTTCATAAATACATATACAACTTATATAATATATGAATTACATATACGAAAATGTTTTTCCTTTGATGAAAAATTTATAAGGTCTATTTTCTTTTTTGTTTTTTTTTTTTATATAAATGTATGATAAATAAAATCGATAGGTTTTTTAGGGAATCAATAAAATGTTGAAAAAAGTAAAAGTAAAAGCATAAAACATAAATAAGGTAATGAATTCAATTAATGACAGTACGAATTAAAAAAATTCAAGAAAAATTGTGAAAGTGTCAAATCTATTTCGATATCCTTTTTTCTAATAATATTATGTTTTGAAAATCAGAAAATTGATCCACATATTTAGAGAGATATGCTGTTGAGGACTCTTTTCAATTCTTTTATTTTTATCTAAAATCAATAACGTCAAGTTTTTATCAATATTAAATATTTTATGCGCTATTCATCCCAAGTAAACAAAACGTTCAGCTCGTGTAGCAATTTATCTTTCTAAAAAAAAAATTATGCATAACTTTAATTTTATTATTACAGTGAAATTAAACTCAATTTAATGTAAATTTAATTTTTAACACGAAATGAAAATTTATTCTTTTTCAATTAAAAAAAAAAAAAACTGAATATGTATTTAAAATAAAATCAAATTGTATAAAAGGGATATCCGTTTTTAAGTTCATGTTTGCTAGAAAATAACAAGCAAAATTTTATAATATATGTTGTTGTAGACGGACGATGAATTTGTTTTCAAAAACAACATCATACTGTTTGAGAACCTATCTTCCTCTATATATACTTTGATTGCCCGAAAACTCTTAATTTTCATCAAATGAAAATTTTATCCTTTCTATATATAGAAAATACAGATATTGTTTATTATACCCAAATTCTCTGATACAGTAAAAAAGTGTCATACATAGTTAACATATTTATGTTTTTTTAGAAAACCGGATAACCTTATAATGAACTTTAGATTTGCAATTCATATACTAATTATAAAATATGTTTTAAGTTATGTAAAATCAAAATTGATGTATGTCATCGTAACTAATATGTAACTGGCTGAAGAGAAAATTTTATGCACAATCATGTTGTGTAAAATTGAATTGTCACTTCTTATTCAGTAGGTTGAATTATTTATTACATAAAAGGCATCATATTCATAGTACTACACGTATATGGTATATACCTATTGCATTTTATCTATTTAATATTTTTTGATGAAAGCTATTGAAGATCGACATTATAAATCTTATAGAATTATGTAAAGGAAAATTAAATTTGAAAAGTTTTAAATAAGATTATAAGAATTAATTTTATGGATATGGAATACGTAGTAATTCCATTTTACATATCTCATTTTATTTTAAAAAAAACAAATAAAGCAAAATGTTCAACTTTTCTTCTTCTTTTTTTTTGGAGGAAAAATTATATTTTGATCACAACATATGTGTAAATCCTCTTTTCTTGAATGGAAACGGATGGCTAAAATAATGCAAATTATACATTTTAGTCTGACATCCATAAACTCTGAAGATAAATGTCTTAAATTTGTTATGAATAAATAAATATCCGAAAAAAATATTCTACTAACTTTTCTTTAGACATCATATAACTTATGAAAAGTACATCTGTAAGTAAGAAAATAAATATTTATCTTCGAGACTAGAGAGTATACATAGAAAGGAATGAAATGAAAAAAAAATTGAAAAATTAAAGAAATTTTCTTTAATTATAGTTTCATCTTAATAAAATTTTTTATTTTACTTAAATTAGTTTTATAATATTGTGAAGTTTATTGACAATTATATGTATATAAATGTACAAAAAAAATTTGTCAGTTTCGTTCGTTGAACAAAAATAAGCGATTAATCTTTTTACCACAAAGAAGAAGTGAATTTCTTTTTCATACCGATTAGTGAAATTAATTTTCGTTTTTAATTAGCTTCTCTTTTTTCCTACACATAATTAATTTATATTATTTGATGTTGTAATGTCAAAATATTTTCAGGCTAAATTAATTTTATAGGTTTGAACAGTATATGGCTGCGAACACTGAATAAAATATTATAAAAAGTCTATGCGGTACAGTAACGAAGTTAACTGATGTGCATTATATTTAAACCCTGTCATATAAGAGGGTTAACCGTCGGTAATAAAAGTTAAATACGATTTTTGAGTGTACACAGGACTAACTTCCGATGTTTATCTTTAAGAAATTTAAGGATACTACGTACGATTCTAAATAATTCTTTGTTGTTGTACCGAGATTCTACCTTCCATGTATATTTTATTTTTATCAAGCTAATTCGAGAAAAAATTTTTAAAACAAAATGCTTAACATAATTATTTTGCATGCAAATTATATGTAAAAAAAAAAAAAAAAAAAAAATCAACGTTATCGGTAGTAACAGATTTTTGTACGCTAATGTAACCTCAATTGAACTTTTAAGGGTTCACAGTAGAGGTATAATGTGTAGAGCAGAAAAAAAAAACCTCTTAATGGCACGCGATATAACTTTGTATTTATTTCACGTTTTTTTTTTTTTTTAATTTTTTTTTTTTTTGTTTTTTGCTGTTGCGTTTTTCTTTTTTTCCAACATAAAGTATTATGCATGCAATGAAATTTTAATTTCAACCCTTAATAAAATATTCTTGAGAACACAAAAAAATTGATATTTTATAAGACAAATTCTTAAATTTTTATGCTAAAAGTGAATAATAGCAAGATTATGCATAGTGTACAAAAAAACATGTATATGATTAAAATAAGCTTTAAAGTTTATTGGCGGGAATTTTATTAGGACTTAAAGAATTGCGTGCTGGCTCTATTAAAATTCTTCTACGTTGTAAACTACTTTAAGTATATCCCTTTAAGTATACTTGCAACTTTCAGTATAATTTCTATGATTTGAACTATATTTACGACACAACCTAGAACAAAATTTCATAATCTATTGGGTGTCAACTTTTACATGCCGAAAACAAAAACAAAAAAAAAAACAAATTTTGTCCTTAATTCACAGTATATCCTTTTTTTATAATCAACATTATTACTTTATGAAAAAAAAAAAAAAAAAACAAAGAAAAAACTTATATTCTGCTGATTTGCAATTTAATGCCCTTAAGTTTATTTTTCTTTAACATGCATAATTTATTTTATAAAAGAAGGTAAGTATATCTAGTATGTAATTATTAATTTAGTTTTGCGGGAAGAAAAATAATGGTTGTCAGGTTGTTTTTAGGTCACACACAGTAATGTTGCTTTTCATTATGTTAAAAAAATAAAAAAAAAAAAAAATATATAACTATGTGTATTATGTGTGTCCCTATAATTATGTACAACATAAATATCAAAAGAAAAATGAAGTGATTAGTGATAAAGTGCTAAAGTTTATTAGTTTTACTGTATAATTATATTCAATATTAAGTAACTACTGATCAATTAAGCTGAATTGTCAATTTTAGCTAACGTGTATATAATATTATCTTTGAACTAATGTTTTTCTTCTTTATAAATGTTGTTTGTATATTTATTATTATATTAAATAGTAATGCCATGATGAACAACTGAACATAAAATGTCATTTATTTATAACTGGAAATAAAACTTGTAAAAACTTAATATTGAATATTGAATAAAATAAATTCAAACTTACATTAATTTGATTAAGCCTCATATTGTTAATTTCATTATTCCTTAGAAAAATATAGAAAATGTTTTTCCTCTTTTCTTTTCTTTTTTATTTATATTTATCTGAAAATAAATAAAAGAAACAATAATTATTAATTATATTTAGAACGAAAACCAATTAAAACTAAATAAATAAGATTTTAGATTTTATTTGAAAAAAAAAAAAAAAAAATTATAATATTTCCAATTAATTATCCTACAAGTTTTTTTTTAAATAACTTTATACTTTTATGATCCTTCAAGGATCATAAATTTTAAAAATATTCAAAATAAAAGAACTTTTCAAAAATCCGATATTGTTGCTACAAACTTTTTTAAATCCATCTAACGACAAAATCTTTGATGGGCGGGAAGAGGAGTATAAGTCAATTTTTATCCGAAATGAAATCAAATCATTGTCGAGGTGAAAAAGTCGTATAACGTGATCTGTAAAAAAAATTATAAGTCTATTAACTTCCAATGGACTCTTTTTACAGAACACATAATACGACTTTCTACAAAAACACGTAATATGACTTTTTCACCTCGACAATGATTTGATTTCATTTCGGATAAAAATTGACTTATACTCCTCTTCCCGCTCATCAAAGAAATATTCGAATCTCATTTTGAAATCTTGTTTGTATATAAATTATAAATACAAATATACTTAGTCAAAGGAAAACATGTTTTTGACAAACATATTTTTATTTGTTAATATTATTTTTTTTTAATAAAAAATTTTTACTTAGCACTTAATTTTAAAAGAAAATTTTTGTAATTTAATTAAATATTCTATATGCAATAATTCTCTTGGGCACTTGAAACTCAAATTTAAATTCATAAAAAAAAATATGTCTTTTTAACTTCAAACCATTAAAAAAAAAAAAAAAAAATTCTTTTTTCCAAACTTATTTTAAAATTCTTATTTAAGTTTTTTGCTTGTTTCTTCTTTTAATTTATAGTTAGATGTTTTTTTGTTTTTCTTAAAAGGAAATGATACCATCGGATAATTTTGTTGTTTGTTTTTGCATTTAAGTTATTTATATACTAGAATAATAAATATAGGAAGTGTAACTATATCTAATATAACAAAATTTTTATAAATGAAATGAAATATGTAAGCTTAAGTGAACTTAAAAAAAAAAAAAATACAAACTTTTTTCAGCATAAAACAAAAAAGTGAAATAAGTTTTTGATGACATTTTTCTTGAATGCAAAAAAAAAAATATTAAATTTCTTTTTAAATATTAATTTATTAAGTAAAAATTTCAGACCACTACTAAAGTCTCAAGTAAAATTTGAAATTTAGTAATGCGGCAGGGGTTTTTTTTTTAATGATATGCCTAATTATTTGAAGTGTTAGTTTCACTTTTAATCTTCAAGAGCATAACTCAATTACATTATGTCAAAAATATGAATATTTATTTCGATTATTATTAAATAAGATAAAGCACAAAAAAATAATTAATTTGAGATAAGCCATTTTACCTATAAATATATTTTAATAATCTGTCATGGAAACTATATAAGTATACCTAATATATATAAATTAGTATTAGAGTAAATACAATAGAATTATGTATATTTCCCAGAATAAATGTTTAATTTTAAATCAATTCATAAATTAAAAAAAAAAAAAACAAAAAAATTAACATGTATTATCTTTCAATAATCGATTCTGAATATTCAAATTATGTTTTTTTTTTTTCTTTATTCTACATAAATACAACATTTATTCTTCTATGTTCAGTATTCAATTATAAGGATATAAATTTTATGTTAATTCAAAATTATGCTAGTAATGTAATTTTTTTTTTTTCTTCTATCTATTCTATACTATAACAATATTTATATTTATTTAATGTTTGAAACGTTGATGTATATAATTAAAAATTGTTTTCCAATCATTTACATACATAACACATATACTGTAAATAGGAAAATTTTTTATGTAAATTTTATACTTTAACATATAATATCCTTATAATATTTTATAATAAATTTTCATTGGATATCGATTTTCAAATTACATTTTCGCGTTTTTATATATATAATGTATGTATATAGAGTTTATTTAACTCTATAAAAGAAAAAATAAGTTTTTCCAATTATTTATATTGCAAATTGAAGAAAATCACTTTTATAACGCTTGCAAAGAATTTTCAATGAAATATTTTGTAATTTAATAATATTGAAGTAATTTAAAATGATTGTAAAAGATTAAAAAAAAAAAAAAAAGGAAAATAGTACTTTTAAAATCATGAAATCTTGTACTGTGAAATATATAATTTATAAGGTGGTGAAACAGAAGGTTATATATTGAAGACCACATTAGATCATTGTGCGATGCTTTTGACGAAGGTTTCATTACAAAATTATTCTAAGAATTATTCTAAGAATAATAATAATAATAAAAATTTTTTTGCTTCTACATAAAAATAGAAATTAAATAACATTTATATAATATCTGTTGATTATAATTTTGATATAAAAAATTTTGTTGACCTTTTTTTTTTTATTGAAACCGCTAATAATAGGGGATCATATGAAAATAATTTTTTATCCTATATGTATTTATTGGATTTATCTATCTGCCTAGACCTAATCAAATTTTTGGTACACAAAAATAAAAATAAATAAATAAATCGATTTTTTATAAACTTAATTTCCTGAACCAATTTCTAAATATATTTATGATATAATTAAGGTTATCGTTAAGGAAATAAATCTCTTAGAGAATTCCAAAAAAATATATTAATATTAAAAGACAATATCTCATATACATATTTCATGTTGGATCAATTTGCCCCACAAACAATTTTTTTTTTTCTTCTTTTTTTTTAAATAAAATAAGAACATTAACACGATTTAATCTTCTATACTATGAGAAATTTATATTTCTTGATTTATTTCAAAATAAAAACATCCTTTGGCAATTTTCCCAAAATAACTAAGAAGAAGAAGAAAAGAAGAATTTTGTCTTTTCAATTTTATATACAAAATAAATAAAAAAAATTATTATAATATTATAAAAGATCTTTATTTAGATAAATTGTATACAATTTCATTTTTTTTTTTCGTAACTTAATATGTCATTATCCTTTATATTTATATATATATATATATATAAAATGTTTGATTATAATACATAATAAGTATGTGTAATGTATATCTATCTGCTGAGCTACATAGAACGATGCACTTTTTGAAAATTGTACATACATCTAACCTGTGTCTTTAATATACCAAAAATGACTCAGTTGTAATCATAATAAGTATATAGTTAAATTAAAATTATGCTTAATATGCTAACTATGCTAATTTTTTTAATAAATTTAAATTGCCCAAAAGTAAGTATTTTAATATTAACTCATTGCTGGTTGATGGAACCTTGTTTAAAAATTTTTATTTTTGCCGGAAAATTAAAATAAAATAAAATTATGATTTATCATCATAAAACAAAATCCGAGACAAAATCGAAAGTTTTCTATTAATAAATCTAAAAGAAGAATTATTACATCAACTATACAAGAAAACGAGAAAAATTTTTTATGCACATATAAACATTTTAAATGTCATTGAAATTGTGCCAATATAATTTTATTTCCTTTAAACAGTTTTCTTCTTTTTTTACGATAATGAGGCTGATTTTTTATGAAACTTTTTACCTTCAATAATAAGTATGTATAATTTTATTTTATTTTCGAAAGTTTTTTACCTTTAACGACAATTTTGAATAATACAATTGTATCGATTTTTGTTAAATGCGAAATCGATACTTTCAGCCGAATCAAATCTTTTGGTTATAATTAGATCTTGGAAAGAGTTTTGTATGAGCTGTTAGAATTTCCAATTGAAATAAATCCAAACATTTACATCTTTTAATATGTTTCATATATTGAGGGTTTTTTATAGCACATTATTAAATTTTTCGCACATATTTGTTTCCCATAAATTTAGAACATTATAAGCTTTTAAGTTTTACTGCGTTTGATCAAAGTTTGTACAAGATTACACTAGGTTAGATTAGAGTTAAACTATCGACTTCATTGATCTCCATGTCAAGAATATAGCTATTTTGTGTTCAATATTTCAATGACCATTATGACAGATTTGAATATTCAACACATTTTTTGCTTTATAAAAAAGTTTCGACTTCTAAAATAATCATAAAAAACTATAATTCATAATGCATACATAATGCATATTTTTATGTTTTCATAATATCAATGTTCTAGATATTATTTTATAATTAAGCAAGTTAGGTATATACATAGTTGTATATTATTAAATTTTTGTATAATTTTAACGTGAAAATTATATAACGTGTTAAAACATTATAATTCTCTAGCACATTTAAATTATAAATTTTTGTATATTGTTATATTAAACAAAAATCAAAAAAAAAAAAAAAAAACAAACTACATTTATACATAACTTTTAATTTGTAGAGACCAAAAGAAAATAAACGTATAATCTGTATAGTATATTTTAATCAAATGTATAATAAATCCCTATTAGAAATGAAAATTACAATCGCACGTGATGTTTTATAAATTGAATTAATGAATAGAAATTTGCTATTCAGATTAGTAAAAATTACTATAATAACATTATGTTGTATATATTTATAATCTTACATCTAATGTCAATCATGCTTTTATAATTATTTTTTTTATAGTAAACATTATTCAAATTAATTATAGGCTAAAATATTCAATGGTTGACAAATTTTTCTATAGTTTTTTCTACTTCTAAACGTGCAATATGATAAAAAATAATAAAATTCAACTTTCTGTACCATATTTTGGACAATTCTAATAATAATTTAATGAACTAATTTTTTGCTATCAATGTTTTAACTCTTTTTTTTCCAGTTACTAGGGTTCATTATTAAATTAAGGATATTATATTGTAAATACAAAATTAAAATACATTATTTTTTACTACATTTATATTTTATTTGAAATGGATTTGAAATTTTACAATTGTACAAATTATAATAATAATTATTAACTGTAATAAGTTTAGAAAAGCTTCAATAGAAATTAAATTGTCATCAAAATTCATTATGAAAATCGAGATTATAGCCGCTCTTATTAAATCTATGAGATAATAATAACATAGTGACAGTACTTTAAGCACAACTTTCTGTACTATATTTTGGACAAATCTAATAATTATTTATTAAAAAGCCGTAAATATTTTTCTATAGTTATTTTTTATTATTTTTATTAATGTTTTAACTATTTTCACTACTTACTATTGTGGGACTCAATTCATTCAAAATAAGGATATTATTGTTTGTAGATACAAAATTAAAATATATAATTTTTTTTCCATATTATTACTACAAAATCATATTATATATGTATAAGAAATTTAAAAATAAAAACCTTTAATATCAAATGAATTGAAAATTTACAATGTTTGGGAATTATAATATACTCTACAACACACTACACAAATGTTAATAATAAAAATTAACTTTAATAAGTTTAGAAAAGCTTCTCGGAAAATTAAATTGTCAACAAAATTTGTTATGAAAATCCCTTAATATTTGTTTTATCTTTTAAATTATTCTTTAGGAAAATAATAAAAAAAAAAATCGTTTGGAAATTAGAATAAATTTCCTGCAACCATCACCATTACAAAAAGAAAAAAAAAATTTTTTTTTAAGAATTTATAATTAAATTAATAACCTTAGAGAATTTAATTTTAAAGTTATAAACAGAGAATATCACAGAAATAATAATTATTACATTTATACTGTTGATTTCATTTAAATTTTTATTGCCTTAAAAAAAGCTTTAGCTTTCTAAAGTTGAAAATCTCACAAGAATTATGTTGTAAGGAATTTAGAAATTTTCCTTAAATTTCTCATCTGATTTTTAATTATTTTGATTTTGTAAAATATGAACAAACATCTTATATACTTTCTTATGTTTTGTAAAAGATAGAGTAAATTGGGTTTCCAAAGATCTTCATTTCGAATCTAATTAAAAAATTGAATTTTCTCAGAATTCATTAAACCTTTTGAAAAAAAATTTAAATCCTTAGATTGTTGAAAGTCTGTAACTCTGTAACTCAAATCGTAAAACCTGGTTCTGAACGAGAACGATGAACATGAACCAGGTTGAGCATATTTTGGAATTAAAATCGGTAAATCAGTTCAGCATTTAATTGCAGAACGGACGGACAGAAAAATATACAGCTATCGCTTTTTCATTTTTAATTGAAAATAAATTAAAAATTATTAGATAAATTATTCTTCGAAATTATACTAATTCTTAAGTAATTCTTAATTAGAACAATGGAATTGGAAGTTTCGCAATGCTATTTTACTAATTGGCACACTTTTATTTTTATTTTTATTACATAAAAAATAATAAAAGTTTTTGCCCAAAAGCTTTTAATTAATTATCAATTTTGATGTAACAAAAACCAAAAAAAAAAAAAAAAATGAAAAACTTTGAAAATTTATGTTTTTTAACCTTGAACCTTAATTTATTTTGGTTTTGTTTTTTGTACATTTCGTTTTGATGTTATTAAAGTAAAATATTATTTTGTATAAGTATTTCAAAATTAAAAAATTAATTTTTCAATTGGACTTTTAAACTTTAGGCGATATAAAATTATTGTTATTTTATTTTATTTTTTAATAAATTGAGACTTATTTGAAATAAATTAAATTCTGCCCACTAGAGGTTAATGTTGTTATTATTTAACCTTACAACTTTGTGTACAGGAAAATTATACTGAATATAGAGAAAAGGATAGCAAAAGTTATGTTTTTCATTTTTATTTGTATATTCAAGTCACAAATTAATATATTACTGATATATGTAATTGGAGAAATTCAATTCTATGGCCGCAAAACTAAATAAATTAATGAGGTGATGATGATATTTTACGTATTGTTACATTCGATAAACCTCAATGAAAATATACTTGATTAATATTTCCCGGGGCGATTTTTTCCTGGAATACACATAAATTTGAAGGCTTATAAAATTATAATATTGAAATAAAATAGTCTATATTAAAATTTGTATCACGTGTTGATTGAGAAATAGGAAATTTTTATTATTAATTAATTATTAAGGAATTATCTTCATGCTTAAGGTTCTTTGCAAAGAAAATATACTTATTATTTGCAGAAATTTACGAATATAGGATGAGAATATTATATTAAATTTTTGTTATTTTCAGAGAATAAATTTCGCTTCCAAATTAAAAAAAAAAATTATTGGATCAAGTATACAATTAAAATACAATAAGCAACCAAATTATATATATAGGATCCAAATCGTTAAACTTAATCGTAATATGAATATTTTAAGATTTTTCTTTAAGCTCGACTTGCTTAATTGCGAAACGTATATAATGCGTATTTTTAAGATAGATTGCAATTATTTCGCCGCGTGATCGTATTTATTTCGAATTTTAAAAATAAATCGAAAAGAAATCACAGTACAAACCTACCGACAATAAGTTAACTCCTGCAAACGTGTATTTTTGATTGCTTTCAAAGGTTCAAAATAAAATAATTAAGCAGTAAATATAATTTGAATTGAATAATTAATTATTAAAAAGTTAATGAAAAACTTTATTTTAATGAAAATTATCCTTTTCATAATTTCGTCATCTATTTTTACCTCTGCTGGTACATTATATAGAAGAATATTCTGTTGTATAGTTATTTTATAGAAAATTATCTTATTTATATCTTCTTTAATCTTCTTCTATGTGTATAAAGTTTTATGAACTTAATTGAGCAATAAAAGATTTTATTTTGATGTTAGAAATCAAATATTTATTATGTTTTTAAAGATAATAAAGAATAATATTTCTTGGTATGCTTTTATTATATGAAAAAAGGGAAAGATAATTTTTGTCCTTTTATACGGATAATTTATTTTTTTATTTAAAGGTATATCACATTAAATTTGTTTTTTTTTGTGTGTATTTAAATTTTTTTTTAAAAAGAATAACATGAGAGGAAGGTTCGGGTGAACCTTTGTAATATTTTTTTTGAGTTTAAGGACTTGGATATCGACTCATGAAAATTCAACATACTTATTATACTTACATATATAAAAAAAATAAATTTTTCTAATTATAATTTTGGAAAAATAAACATGAATTACTAATTAGTTTTGATTCATCAATGATCTGAACCCTAATGAAAAAAATGTAAATAAAAAACCTATTATAATATTTACTGACTGATTTCTTGATTCAGTAACGCTTATATTATATATTGCCTATTCCATATTAAGAAAAATTATTTCCATGCGCCTATATTTATGCAATTCTAAAAATATTCGTTTGACATTGCCCCCAAATTGATAATAATTTGAGTTGAATAATATAAAAATTAAAAAAAAGTTTACAAAACAAAGTATCCAGTTAACAGGCATAAACAACCCCTTTAAATTACTAGTTGATAAATATTTGGAATTATTTTAATTTCAATTAATTGCATGTTTTTGGGTGGGAAATTTCTAATCATGAGACCAAGAAACAATGACTGTAATATTTTTGATATAATAATAATGTGATACAATTTACTTCCCTTTATTTATTTGTATAGATTGCATAATTTTGGGTGGCATATTTTTTATTTATTTTACGAATTTAATTTAAAACTTTTTGGAATACCAATCAAAAAAAATGTTTACATTATTTAATATACATTTATTTTTATTATAAATTAAATATATGTAACATCAGTTACACATATTTTTACATAATTTTTTAAGCTTAATGCAGAAATTTTAATTTATCCGTACTTAAATGTATACCAAAAAAAAATAATGGTATATCTATTGCCTTAATTTTATTAATTTTTTTTTTTTGTGAAAATCTTATAAATTTTTTTTCTTTCCATTTTGTTAATTTTTATTGAAGTTTATCGTCTTGTCTTCGTGCATTCCCTATAGAAAAAAAAATTTATATATTATATTTTCATGGAAAATAAATTTCTGGAAGACACATGTACATACACACATAATTTAGCTAGAAGAAAAATAACCTAAACATAAAAATGCGGAAATTATGTTGACTGTAACGGAAACCATAAATCTTTTTTTCTTTTGCTGTAATGTTTTGGTTATGGTCATTACGCCCAAAAACTGTGAACTTTAATATAAGTAAAAAAATAATAATAAAAAATAAAAGCAGATTAAGTATTATTTTAGTTTTTGTTGATCTCTAAAATATATTATAAAAACATTCAATTAGAAGTTTTATATGCAAAAATTTTGAGTTAATCGACTGGTAAAGTTTTTTTTTGAAAAACGATCAAAAAATATTTTGATTATTTGGGTGGAAATGAATTTTCTTTTTAATATTTCGATTAAAAAATAGAAGAGATGACTTAAGTTACAGAGAATTAAAGGCAATTTGAATTCTTAATGGGAATAAAAATCTATAGACCTTTTTTTTTTTATTAAAGTTACCAAATCACTAGTTGGGATACCTTTTATACTATAAGAAGTATGTATTTGGTAATGAGGACAGGAAGTTTAGACGGGATTAAAAAGTGGAACAGTTAGTACGTAATCATGTACACTCTTCTTAAAGCGGCGCAAGTCCTAAATCAAGCGTCCGCCAGCTGTCGGGAACAATTTTGATGGGAGAGCATTCCACATTCTCGAGGTGCGAGCGAATTGAAAACGAATCTCCGAAGATCGTTCTATCACATCTGGGAATTTTGACAAAATATGGGTGTGAAGTTGAAGCGGTACGTGTTTGGCGTGAAAATACTTGAAGTAGAGGAAGTAGGGCCTTTACTTCCAGGGAACACGTATCCGTTGCAACAAGGTATTTATAGAAAATGGAAAGTGAACCTACATTACGACGGTGATTGAGTGATGTTAATGAGCTGGTGGTTTGGTGATTATCGATCAATCTTTTGGCGAGGTACTCAAGATGGGTTTTAGAGGCACCAACCCATATATGCAAATTGTACTCTAATTTCGGTCGTATGTAGGATTTTTAATATTTAAGAGATATTTAAAAGACTTTTAGAAATTAAGAAAAAATTCTATCTATTATTCTACAATTTCGATATACATATTTGGTTTTTTAATATAAATGGTGACATTTTTAATATCGATATATTAACTGGTATCCTATTATTGTTTTTTTTTTTTGCTTCCTTAAGTAAATTTTTGTACCTACCTATATTGAAAAACTCACCTTTAATAAATTTTTTTGAACAACAAAACTTTGGCGCATTAATAAAATTTAAGAAAGTTTGTTCTTGTTTTTGGTTTTTTCTTGTTTTTGGTTTTTTTTTGTTGTCGTTTTGTCGGAAAATAATATTCTGTTGTTAAAGAATTATAGAATTTTTTCTAAATATAAATGGAAATGTTTAGTTTACCATTGTAGAATTGTTTTTTTTTCTTTTTCATTTTTCGTCTATCTTTTGATATTGCTAAAAAGATGATAGTAAATTTTCTTAATGTCAAGAACACAATTTGTTTTTTTTTTTTTTTTTTTAATTTGTCAGTTTGTTTTCTGGTAAGGTTGTAAAAAGTTTTAAAAGTCAAAACAGATGTAAATAAGTAATTGTGTTTTTGCGCACAAAAATGTTGGTTTATATTTTGGACATTTGTATTTTATACTTGCCATTTAACAAAAAATTTCTTACATTTTATTGTGGTGTCTTTTTGTTTTTAAAGTGACATGAATTAGGTTTTTTTTTTCTCTCACTTCTTTTTTCTCATAGTTTTCATACATAGTTAATATTCAATCAGCATAATAGTTTAAAAGCTTCCTTATTGGATAGTGTAACATGGTACACTATCAAAATTGGTTGTAGTAAGATGAGACGACTGGGAATAGATTTTGGGCCAATATTGTGCACAATATTGAAGAATTCAAACAAGCTAAATTATAATTAATAACTTTCCAAAAAATAAAAACTTAATTTTTTCTTAACATATATTTATAAAAGTTCAATTGAATAATTAAAAACATATTCACGACATTGCATTATGATTATATTTGATTAATGCTTGTTTTGAAAGAAATTAGAATTAAAAACTTTGAAAATTTTAAGTCGCCAAAATTAAATTTTATTGGCGATCAGATTAGAAGATTGTTTTTTCTTGAAAGTTTTATAAAAGTCAAAGTAAAATTCAATTTTTTTATTAATAAACGTCGGTGTTCAACGAAAATATGTTCGTTTGCTATCCAAAAAGAAAGAATTCATTAATTGATCGTGTTTTTTGTGAGAGATTTAAGCTCTATTTCCTAAATAACCGCAGACGCAAATTTGACATGATTAAATTTGGGTACTGAAAAATCCATTTTTTTCAGGTGAACAATTTTTCGCCGATATATATATATATATATTCTTTCTATGTCACAATTAAAAAAAAAAACATTTTTTACATTAAATTTTCACAAAGAACTACTGAATATTTTTTTTAAATATAATGTTCCTCTTTCTGGCGAAATAAATATAAAATTGCATAAAAAGAATTTTTTATTGAATATTGAAATGGTCAGTTTTTAGGTTGCATGAACTTTTATTGTGTGTAAAAATGAACAAAAAAAAAAAGAATATGTATTTTGAAAAGGCAATATCAAAGTCAAAACAAAATTATTAAATAAATTTAACAAAAGTGAAAACATGCATTAAAATATATATTAAATTTCAAATAAATTGTCTGAATGAATTTTTATTTTTTTTGTATATGTTGTATATATTATTTATATATGTACAATGTATACCTACAGTACCTACATTGGTGTGCATAATAATATCATTAGTAAAAAAAAAACTACTGTCCTTGTTTCGATTTAATTTTAAGTCTCAATCAGGTTCTGAACATATTTTCTAGATTCCTTCAATATTATTATTATATCAATATCGTAGAACAAATTACAATTTTCATCGGAATCTAGAGGCTATTCCTACCCACACATATTAATTTTAATTAGAATCCATTTAAACTTTAGTAAAATTTATAAAAATTGTTTATAGAAAAATTATTTAGACCCTTGGCTGGTTGAGATCCTTTTTGTCGTGGACGAACGGACATTTATGAAAAGATATAAGTAATCCGTTGTTGCATTCTAAATGGAAATCGGACTAAAAAATATTGTACTTATAGTAGATTATTGTATATGTAAACTAAATTTGTTATTAATTAAGAGTTGTGTATACACAAAAATACATTGACACGAGTCAATATAACGTGGAACATTTCCCTTGGCTTCTTTTATCTGTAAAAGAAAGAGAAATTAAAGAATGATTAACGTGGAACATTTCCCTTGGCTTCTTTTATCTGTAAAAGAAAGGGAAATTAAAGAGTGATTAACGTAGAACATTTCCCTTGGCTTCTTTTATCTTTATTTTTTATTATAAATTATCTCTATATTCTCTCTTTGCAACTACCTCTCCCCTACGCATTAAAACAGTATATTGGATATGTTAACAAAATTTGTTATAACAACTCGTTGTCTATACACACAAACACATAGACACTTGTCAATATTATATCACTCGACCTTCGGTCTCGTGATATAATTTTGACTCGTGTCTATGTGTTTGTGTGTATAGACACCTCGTAATTAATAACAAATTTAGTTAACATATACAATAATCTACTATTATTTTTAATTAAAAAGTATAAATTGAGAAAAAATTTTCATTATAAAATATTGAGTTTATCCAAGTTATAAAACCAAAAATTTTAGAATGTATAGTAAAACCTTATTTTCTATGCGAGGAAAGGTTTCAGTGAATTTAATAAAAAAAAAAGTCGTTTTTCAACTAAAATTATTCTTCATTTTTATGGTCATTTGGGAAATGCATAACCTTGATGTTATTTTACATGTCAATATTTTATTCAAATTCTTTTTAGTTATACATTTATTTGGGATTAGTACAGTAGTGAATGAAGTGCTTTTATTTTACATAATGTTGAGCATATATTATACACAATATATACATTATCTTTAAAATCTATATTTACATTATGTAAACATTGTTTGTTTTGAATTTTTGAAACATAAATTAAAAACATAATAAATGTTTACATATAAATTTAAATTCAATCAAAAATATACTTTGATACATACATATGTGTATATGGAAAAAAACCAACATTAGAAACATAAATAAATTACAAGAGAAAAAAAATTAAATTGAATTTTTTGGGAAAATCAATTTTGATGAATTTTTAATTTTTTTAAATATTGTTGTAAACATCAACAATAAAACAAAAAAAAAATTCTGATTTATTGTGTATATGCTCTGAATGTGTTGGCCGGACAGTTTCAATATTTTGAATATTTTTTGAACAAAATTTATATAAATTTTTTTTTCCTATATATAAATTTGTTTTCTGTCCAGTGCACGATGATGATAACTAAATGAATTATAGCTTTTATTCTGATAAGATTTTCTAAATTTTGAATTTGTTTTGCAGTTTTCTTATTAAATGATGAATACTATACTTGTATTGAAAAATCAGTCAATGACAGATCAAGTCACTTTTATCGAAATGTAATGTATTGGATCTTTTTTTTAACTATTTTGGAACACACAAAGGCCTCATAGATAAAATTCTCTCCTCTATAGTTATTTTTGTAATACTTTTAATCACTTAAATAAACTTAAACGATTCTTAAAAAAAATTTATTTATAAAAGTATTTTTAGTGTTTGTTTTTACAAACAGTTTCCACCTACTGTCCAAATGATTCTATAATTTAATTTTTTTTTCGATTTAATGGTTAGAATTTGTTTTTAAATTGTTTGTTCAACCGAATATAGTGATTCTTCAGATAATATCATTCGAAAATTATTCAGAAATCGTTGAAAACTTGTAAAAAAAATTCAATATAATAAGAATTTAAAAAAAAATTTAATTTTATATTTAGTATGCAATTTAATGAAAATTTGGCAGAATAACAATCATTAAAACTATTTTATAAAAAAAAATAACATCGAGAAAATAATATCTCTCTTCTACGAACTTAACAGTCAAAAATTGCAGCAATATTATTATCGTGAAGTTTTTAGGCGCATATTTTTATGGTTTCAAGTTATTTATTTTATTTATTTTTTTTTTTTTTGGTTTTGTGCCAAATTGGATAATAAACTTAGATATTATTTCGTTGGTTGGTTGTTATAACTTTATTTCGTATCGATATCGGAAAAAATTCTTGTTCAGAATAGAAGCGTGCGTTAATTATATTTTTTTACTTAACTTTTCCATAACTTATCTTTCTACCGTTTTCAAAGACCTCTCCGAACGGAATATGGCCAAAATTACGGTCTACAGTAGCTAGACTAGACTGGCTCTCATTTCGACAAAAAATTCTGTTTTTAAATCTTGTGCTAAATATAGGACGACGACTGTAATATTGAGTTAAAAGGAGGACGTCAACCGTAGTATAAATACTGTGTACTCCTAATTTAGATCTCTATTAACTAGGAGAGAAAATTTTAGTTTAAACTGAGGCCACTTTTATTTTGTAAACTAGATTTTAAAAACAGAAATAAAATTTTGTTACTTGTTTGCTTCAAGCATTTATAAATCTCTATTTCCCATAAACTTTCTAGTTTAAATAGGGGTTTTTTTTTTATGTAGGTATGGTATATGTTATTTTCCCAAAGTTTTATTTACTTTTCGTGTAATTTCTAGGACATATGAAAAAATAAATTCAATATAATAATAAGTAAATATTTTTTTACCCTTATTAAATTTCATAGTGTTGTTTTCAGAATAAATAAAGTAAAAAAAAAAATATTACACTTGAATAATGTCCACTCATTACACAAAGTTTCAACATTTTTTCAACATATTTTATTTTTCCTTTACATCGTTATTATTTAAATAATGAAAAAATACCGCAAAAAAAAAAAGGGTTAAAATAAAATATTAAAATAGTCAAAGTTCATGTCAAAAAATATTTATATTTCCCACTTGGAAAAATATAGGCAAGCATTATATTTATCTTTGAAATTGTTCTCAACGTGTGTAATAATTGTCATAAAAAATGTTAAATTTAATCTTCCCATTACATATTTTTACTCAATGTTAAGGATTTTATCAGTTGAAAATTTTATTTTCTGATCATTTTGATCGGAAGGAGTATAATACAAAGATCAAATACAAATAAACGATTCAAAACAAAGAGAAAAATATAGTTTTCCATGAGTAACTAGGGAACAAATATTGATCATTTGCGTTATCAATAATATATTTATAAATTTGACAAAATTATTAAGTGCAATAAAAAAATATTTAAAAATTTTCTCAAAAGGATGTTACCAATTAATATAAATTGATTGTGTATAGCAGTGGTGCCCAATCTTTTGTAACCACGGGCCATTTCAAAAAACATCAGAGGGTTTCAACCTAGCTCTACATATTACAAATAAATGACATATTTTGATATTTTAAAAAAAAATTATTGTAAACATTAAAAAAAAGAAAATTTTATTATCCATTTTACGCTTCTGGTTCATTGCGTTGATTTCAATTCACTTAATTCAATTAAAAATTTAAGCACTTCACAAATATGTTAATTATAATGTGTCTCAATATCTAAATTTTTTGAGAATGTGTCTCTAGTCTGCAAAATCAATAACTTGTCTTTTTGAATTTAATATACATACAAGCTTTAAATGTAAAAAATTAAGCCTTCTATATTTTTTCTAATTACTAATTAGTTATGCATGATATATATGATATATTATAGATGTATTAATCATAAAATTCAAAACGAGCCAGAGAAAAATGCTTAGCAGGCCGCATATGGCCCGCGGTCCGTAGTTTGGGCGCTACTGGTGTATAGGATATAAAGTATAATTATAAGATTTTCGAAACCAAACCAATATTTTGTCAAAATAATGATGAATATATAAAAAAGCTTTCATTAATTTCTTCTTTTTTTTTTTTGATTTTTCTTTTTATTTTCCTTTTAATAGGCAGAAGGCAATTAATTTTGTTGGGTCACATCATAATTAACGATTGATCCCAAAAAAATGTATATTATTATTATTTTCTAACTTAAAATGGCACAAGTATATAATTAACATAATTTTTTTTGAAAAAGTTCTCGTAAATCTGCTGGTTAACCCTATATTTATTATAATCTTAATAAATTACTGCGAAAATAAAATTAAACGACAAATTATAAGAAAATATGTTTTCATATGAACAAAAATAAAAAAATAAAAAAAATATGGTTTGAATGCTTCAAAAAAAAGAAGAAGAAGAAAAATGGGAACAAAAAACTTAGAAATTATTATCAATTGTAGAAAATTTTGAAATTGTAGAGAGCTAAAGCAATAAAACTCAAATCATTCAAATAAACCACCCTGAAAGTGTTGGAATGTTAGTTAAATTTCCATATCGAGTTCTAAATAATGTTTTCTGATTTCCTGGCAACTTACTTATAGTTAGAGCGGTCGCCGTCTCTCTTGGTAGGTCTTAATAGTACTTATCGTATCCATCGAGCCTGGGCTATTAATTAATTGACTATTTATAATTGAGCCGTTTATTTTGAAAGTGGTTTAAGTCCATTTGTTCTTGTATTGAGATATTTAAGGTTTTGTGTTTGAATTGATTTAAAAATATACATTAATATTTCCATAAGCTAATTTTCAAGTGTCAAAATCAAAGAGGTTTTAATGAAACTAGAACTAGACTAAAATTGTTTATAAATAAAAAGAATATATACTATTGTGCTTATTGTTATCATTAACTATTTTTTTTTGGAAAAATTTACTTAAACCACTTTCAAAATAAATGGCTCAATTATTTTTTTTTTTTTTGTATATAGGAAAATCTTACTCAATGTTTTTCACGAAATTTTTGATCAAAGTGAAATTAGGTAAACATTTATTTTTTCTACATATAAAAAATTTTTCAGCATTGGGGTAAAAATTATGAACAAAAAAAATCTAAATAAATGTACATGTACCTATATTCTTTAAATTCATGATTTTCTTAAGAATTTTCTTTTTATTATTATTTTATTTTTATTTTTATTTTTTGTATAATAAAATTTAACTTTTTGATGTTTAGTATTTTCTTAAGAAATAATAATAATAAAAATATAATAATAATAATAAACAAGCATCAAGGGAGTTTGAATTTCGAGACATCTCTTTTTCGTAAAAAAAACAAAAAAACAAATGCAAGAATTCTTTTTTATTGTTAAAAAGGGATAAAATTGAATTTGAAAATTTTTCTTCAGAAAAAAAAATTTTTTGTTTTTATTTTTATTTTTTATTTTTTATTTTTTTGAAGCTTTACAACAAAGTTCTTTGGCTTTAGCATAAATTTCTACATCTTCTTTTGTTACAATGAAAATTATTGTATTTATATATATATACTCATTTTTATGTTACATTGTAATTTAAAATATTTCCAAAGTTTTTGAAAAGTATAATATTCTTAAAGTTTTGTATTTTTCTTAGTTATAATAGGCATGAGGGTTTTTAAAATTGCCAATTTTCCTTTTTTGTGGAATTTTATTAAAGTTTTTTTCTTCAGACTACATATTTCATTATTTTTTTCTTTTATGTAAACTTCTATTAAAAAGGTAAATTAATTTGTTGCATAGTATTTAGATTTTGTTATATTAAAATTTTAAAGATTTTCATTTTTATACTTTTTAGAATTTAATCCCACTTTTGAAGTTCCGATTAAAAACTTTGTAACTGTATCTGTAGATAAAAATTTCCGGTTTAGATTTTATTATATCAAGTGGAGAACGGAAATATTTTACGCTTGTACAGCTTACGACCGTACAATGAAAACAATACTTAACATTTTTATTTTATTAATTATTAATGGGAAAACATTTTTTATATACTCTCCAAATGGTCGGAATTCAGTTTTAAAAATTCTTCCCCCCAGCTCTTTACTATACAGCTGCTTATTTATCGAACGAAGAAATCAAAACGATAAAGTTTTCTTTGAAGTTCAGAAATTTGTAAATAATATTGCTCTTTTCCATCTTTGTCGAATGTTTTATATATTTTTAATTAAAAATTATTAATTAAATACTAGTCTCGTGAGCTTTATAAGGATTTTTCTAAATATTAAAGAACTCACTTGAATTTTGACATTATAAAGGTTTTATCGAACTTTTCATCATAGCTCGACATTCAAGAAGTTGAAATTAAAAGTTCTTTTTTGTCGATAACTCTCAACTCTGGCCCTTAGTATTAATCGGTTCGTTTGAAAATCCTACAGATTTTATTTTATTTTTGAATTTATTTTATAATACTTTAATAAAACAATCATATTTGATCCTTTGACATAACAAAATAATAATAATAATAATTTCCAATATATTAAATACATATGATAAAATAAAAAAAAGATTTAACTTTATTTTGCCATAAACCTAAAAAGAATTAGGTAGTTAGGTTATGTTTGTGCTCTTTTTTTTATTGTTTTCTTTAAAATTTATTATTATTAAGTTTAAGAAAATAAAGAAAAATTTTTATGTGTTTTATATGCTTCTTGTTGTATTTAGAGTACAAAAAAAAAATAAATAAAAAGACATTAATCCCACAATATTTTAATACGCAAAAAATTAATACGAATAAGGCATATACCGGATGCATGTCAGTTGTACAATTACCAGTTGTACAATTTTTTTGTACCAGTTGTACAATCCAAAATACCACTTGTACAATTTAAAATTTAATTGTACATCTGGTTTTTTTGGATTGTACAAGTGGTAAAAAGATTCCACTTGTACAATTGACCACTTGTACAGAGAAGAACCATTTGTACAGACTAGTGCCAGTTGTACAATCCAGTTGTACATTTTAGACCAGTTGTACAATCTCGATTTTTTCGAATTAACCACTTGTACAATTTTTGACCAGTTGTACAATCTTTTTTTTTTTTGTAATTTACCACTTGTACAATTTTTGACCAGTTGTACATTTTAGACCAGTTGTACAATCTCGATTTTTTCGAATTAACCACTTGTACAATTTTTGACCAGTTGTACAATCTTTTTTTTTTTTGTAATTTACCACTTGTACAATTTTTGACCACTTGTACAATCTATATTTTATAGAATTAACGGCTACATGACATAACCGCGAATGTCATAATTAAACCGCGAATGTCATAAACAAAAATCCTCGCGGCCTTATTTTATTTTTAAAAGTGAAATAAGACCGTGACCAAAAAAAAAGTTTATCGGAGGTCTAATTTCATTTTTATAAATGAAATAAGGCCGCGTAATCTTGTAAGGTGAGCACAAAGGGCAGGGGGCAGCAGGGCGGCGGGCGGACAGTTAGTCAGTGGGATTTACGGCTGGCGCCGCAAATCCCACTGATCAACCGCCCGCCCTCCGCCTGCTGCCCTGTGTGCTCACCTCACAAGATTTTTTATTGAAGTCTTATTTCATTTTGAAACATGAAATTACTACGCGGCCTTATTTCATTTATAAAAATGGAATTAGCCCTCCGAAATTTTTTTTTTTTTTCAAAGTGAAATAAGGTCGCTAGGACTTTTTTTGCGGCGAAGCGAATGGGATGCGGTAGCGGCACCCATTATGCACAACAGCTTTTCCATACATTTTGCTTATTTTTTCACGGTTATAACTTTAACATAGAGATTGTACAACTGGTCAAAAATTGTACAAGTGGTTAATTTTATAAAAATAAATATTGAACACCTGGTCCAACATTGTACAAGTGGTTAATTTGAGAAAAAAAGGATTGTACAACTGGTCTAAAATGTACAAGTGGTGAAAACCGAATTGTACAAGTGGTACAATTGGATAAATCGATTGTACAACTGGTAAATTGTACAACTGGTTAATTGTGCAACTGGATTATTTTTTACCAGTTGTACAGAGAAAAAATACCAGTTGTACAATTTTTTTCTCCATACAAATTGAAAAATTGTACAACTGGTAATTGTACAAGTGGCACTCACCCCATATACCTACTCTGTGTTATAATATTTTATAAAACATCAATTTTTCAATTCGCTAATAAGAAATAAAAAAAAAAAAATTTGAGACGTGACATTTGCTTTGCGGAAAATTTATATATAATTTTTACATTAAACAATGGAAAATATTTTAATCATAAAATTTAGAATCGATATTTTCCCTATATGTATTTTGATTTTAATAACTTGTTACGAACAAAATGATACAATGTTCTTCAGAATTAATTTTAAAAAAATAAAATATTTTCTATTCTTATCACCTAAAAATATGCAATGAGAAATACATTTTTTAAGTAATTAATCGAACTTCAAGGCATTTTATTCATTTTTATGTTCATATTTGAGCCGTTTATTTTGAAAGTGGTTTAAGTCCATTTGTTCTTGTATTGAGATATTTAAGGTTTTGTGTTTGAATTGACTTAAAAATATACATTAATATTTCCATAAGCTAATTTTCAAGTGTCAAAATCAAAGCGGTTTTAATGATACTAGACTAAAATTGTTTATAAATAAAAAGAATATATACTATTGTGCTTATTGTTATCATTAACTATTTTTTTTTGAAAAATGGACTTAAACCACTTTCAAAATAAACGGCTCATTTATTGAATTTTTGCTCATATTAATCGATAGAACACAAATCACATTTGAAACTAATATTATTGTAATGAAAATTACAATAATATGTCTAAAAATATGCAATCATTTTTGTTGAACATCATTTCATTTGAGTACTTTAAATAAGTAAAGGGATATTTTGAAATGAAGAAAATTTACCGGGAGAATTAATATAATAATGTAATTTATATACACCTTCGAAATGCGATATCTACAGAATATAAAATTTTTAAATTGATAAGTACATTAAAGCTTTCAAAAATAAAAAAAAAAATACAACAGATTATATAAGTTGTAGGAAGATTAAATTTCAGTGATAACCTTGCTTATATAATTATATACAAAATTACTTTTTATTCAAGGACAATTAAAATGATTTTCTTATTTTAAAATAATACCAAAAATTTCAAAAATTCTATAATCGCCTAGCAAGGGTTTATGAATATAATATGTGATGATGACATATTAAAAATTTAATTGGTCTAGTCTAGTCTAGTTCTTATTATACTTATTATTTCTTAAATATAAAAACATTGTTGGGCTTAAAAATTATTATCATAATTTTGACTTTTATAACAAAACAAGAATCTACTAAAATACTTAGTTACTTTAAAATAATATACGAAAAAGAAAACGAAATTTATTTAAAAAAGGAAAAGTTTTATTATTATTATTATTTTTGACATTTGGATATAAACTTTAATGTACTTAACTTTAAATTGCTTTCTATTTCATTATTTTTATGAAAATTAATGAAATTGTCAGAAAGTCTATAATGTTATTTAACGTTATTTTTTGTTTGAAAGTTATTGGATGAAAGATTTTTTTGATGCGTAACGTTCACTCTTAAGACCCAGTAGAGCTATTAAAAATGAGTTTTTTGTTTTTTTTTTTTTCGTAATTAATGAATAAAAAATTTTCTTAAATTTCAATCAACTGTCCAATTAGTTTATTTGTGGAGAATTTTTTTTTTTTTTATATATTTATATAGCTTAGCTATGTGGCCAAAAATTATTTATGAGAATAAATATAAAATTTGTTTGTATTTATTTTTTTAAGGTGAAAATTTTGATATATATATATTTTTTATTTTTTTGGGAAAAGCTTATGCTCTGGAAGACAAGATAATCACTGTGGTATATACGAAATAAAAAATGATAAAATATACTGATATGACTTATATTGAACGTAACTTGTCAAAATTTTTGAAAAATTTATTTTATAAATGTTCTTTTTAGCCAAAATTTCAAGACCTTTCACGGTACTTTTGTGTTAGAAAAATTTTCCCGCCAAAAATTGAATTAGTAGTAGATCGTTTTTTGGGAACTCAAATGGATTTTAATTTAAATTTTAATTATTGAAAAAGAAACTTTCATTATATTGACTGCACGCAAACGAAAATACAGATAATTACATTTTTATTTGTGAACTGAATTGTTTATTGATTGTGATGATATAATCTCTTCTCAAAAATAAATTTTATATTATTTTTACCAATTTTATTTTTAATTTAATTGTATATATATTATATATTTTTTAAGTATTCAAAAAAAAAAAACATGTTAAAATTTTCATTTCAGTACTTATAGCAATATAAATTTTTCGAATTCCTTTTGTGGCATATTTTTTTATTTATTTATTTTATTTTTTTTTTTTTTCATGTTTTGATGCTGCAGAGAATAATCCTTTTTTTTTTTACTTTTATATATATCCTGAGAATATGAAAATATAATATATTGTATATTAAATGTTATATAAAATATTTTATATATATTTAAAAACAAAATTTGTCCGAAATTTTTTACGAAATTTATAAATTTATGTTTTATTTACAACATGATCTTAATAAAAGACAAAAAAAAAACAACAACAAACATAATAATCAAGATTAAAAATAATAAAAAAAAATCCTTTTGGCAATAATTTTGATATGAATGTTATTAACAAGAAAAATTTTATATTTATCAGATTTTGAATGGTTCTAAAAATATATGTATATTTTAAAAATATAATTTCTACCTTTAAAATAAATTATAAATATTTCTATAAATAATTGTGCAAAGTTAAATTCTGAATACATTTGAGGAAAAGGATAAATACTGCAATTGTCTATGTTTAAGCTGGGATTAGGATGTCAAGGTTCGATTTGCGACTGAAAATCATAAATTTGTTTCTTCCTTACGGGCTCAATATCTTCTTTCGGCATTAGGATAAAATGAACTTTGGAAAGTGTACTTCTAATTTAAGAAAACAGTCCAGAAAAACATAAAATTTTATTTTGACTTAATATTATTTGACTTAAAGCAACAACTTTTAATTAAAATATAATTTACTAAAATTATAAAAAAAAAGAAGAAAAAACTGAACAAAAGGATATTTTAAACAAGATATCAAAAATGTCAAAACTTAGAATATTAAATAAGAAATTTATGATGTTTCCAGGAAAACCAATTTTCAGAAAGCGTTCATCAACAATAGAAAAATATTAAAATGAAAGAAAGGCATCCTGATTTTAAGATAGAACTCTTTAAAAGATAATAATATAAATACAATAGTTAGTTCATTTCCTTGAAACTATATTTTTTATTGTCCTTGTTCTTTTCATGTTTTCAACCAAGAAATAGAAAATTTCTCATAAAAGACTAATAATTAATTTTCTTTATGATGGATGCAAACAGAAAAAGAATAATATCTTTATCAAAAATTTAAAAAAAAAATTTTTTTCTTGGAAAAGATATTTTCAATTTTTATATTTTGTATTATATTTATATACCTACTTATATTTTTTTTTTTGCCATAAAGCGGGAAGTAAAATTCAGAAAATTAATTTGACGTAAGAAATAATTTTGAAAATTTTCAGCGTAAACAATTATATTGAAAATGATGATGAAAAATTTCGTATATTTGTATCATTGTTATAGAAGTGGATACAAACAAATATATTATTGTGAAAGGTATAGTTGGCAAGATTCATTATTTTGAAGACTTGTTTTCAGTGTAAGGTTAATTTAGAAATAATTTATTGGTAATTTTCACCGATCAATTTCGAATATTTTTATATCCTGTAAAGTTCGACATTAATTGTTCAATCTAAATTGATATTTAAAGAAAATTAAAAGAGGTTTCTTTAAGAATGACAGTGTTGTATTATCTTTCTTCATGAAGAATATACAATTTAAAGTGTTATCATATAAATACATAATTCTTTTCTTTAAATATATACTAATGATAGTGTGTTATATTAATCATATACAGTACCTACTAAATACAATTTAATAATAATTTTTTGTATAATGTATATAATTTATACTTAATTTTATCAAAATATTGATAAAAATAAATTAGATTAATTGAACATGTTTTTTTTTTGGTTTTTTTTTTCAGCATCGTGCATATATACTGAAAATGATATGAAAATGATAAGAAAAATGACAACATATACATAAATATATTTTCGCCACAATAAAATGCTTGTGATTTATAAAAAAAAATTCAGAAATAATAAAACAAATAACTCTGTTGTTGATAACATTTTCAGATATTCAAGACGATAACGTTGAAATATTTTTTGGAATTTTCTTTATTCAAATTATTATATACAAGTCCAGTCGGAACATATAGTTTTAATCAGTTTGTTTATATCAATTAATGACATGTTCGCTTTTTTTTGCCGAATTTTATTTTAAACTCTAAGAAAGTGATCACTGAAAATGCATCTCCAATATAATTATTATTCCCAACATATATTCCATTATCACGGCTTAATTTAGTTTCAACATTATTTATTTCTTTGCCAGCAACAACATAGTATTTAAAAAATCAATCTACCATACCATGTCATCACGTGAAGGTTATAAGTAGAGAGCGGAATTTCGTGCAGTCAAAATCTGAAAATGTGCAATTTAAACCTTAAAACGTGCAAAAACGTGCAATTAAAAATTTGAAAGCCTAAAAGTCTATAATTCTAAAAAAAAGTTATTTAAAAAACTCAATTTAAAAAAACAATATTTTAAAATCAATACATTTTTTATTTTTTTATTTCATACATTATTTAAATATAATGCTGAAATGAAATTAGGCAATAAAATTTTTTGAATTGAAGTTTACAATCACATACATTTCCAAATTTCTTTCAGTGAAATTATACCTCCTGTCGCTTAATATTTGCTTCAGTTGTGAAAAAGAGCGCTCTACTTCTACACTAGTAATTGGGCATTGTTTGTAACAACTCAATAACTTTGGATCTCCAAGAGGGATGCAATTATTTCCGTTTAGAGCATCATTAATTTGCTTTAAAATTTCATAGCCCGGATTTTTTTGAAACACAGCTTTATATTTATTGTAAATTATTAAACCTTTTTCATTATTTACTTTTCCTAATAATTCACCTACTTCTTCTACAATTTTAAGCTGGTCATCTAATGTTAAATTTCTCTCTTCAAGTTTTTTGATTGAAGCTGGTAGATAATGTATGTAAGATTTTAGAAATGCCAGATTGGATACAATTACATCTGAATTCAAAATGTCCTTCACTTTAATTACTGACTGTGCATCGTCTTCCAGTTGCTCAATTAATTTTTTATATTGGGTGAATTTGTCGCAATAAAAAAATGCCGCTTCCAACCACGTACCCCATCTAGTTATTACTACTTCAGGAGGAAGTGCGCAACACATTATAGTTTTGTATAAAGTAACTCGATGGGGAGCTTTCAAAAACATTTTTTTCCCATTATTTATTAATTTGTTGACTTCAGGGAAGAGATCTCGAACTTTTTCAGCTACTCTGTTCAGCCCATGCGCCACGCAAGTAACGTGGATCATTTTCTGATAAAATATTTTTAGCGACTGTCCTGTTTTTATCATATATGGCGCTGCATCACTGATAAAAAGTAAAATTTTGTCTTGAAACGTAGAGTTATTAAAATAGGTTCCCAAACTATCATTAATAAACCTAGCTACCGTTTCATGATTTGTTTTATCCAACACCTTGCAAGATATTAGAAAAGGAGTTGGGGGTGTTTGGGGATGAAGAATACCAATTATCAATGAACATATGTATAAACCGCGAGCATCCGTTGTTTCGTCAACCATTATGTAAATAAAATTATCAGAGATTTTCTCTCTGATTTCAGACAAAGTTTTTCTAAAACAGACCTCCATATAACTTTTCCTTAAAGTGCTCTCGTCCGGTATAATTTCGTTTGTATATTTTTCTAAAAATTTCTTTAAAGGTGGTGATTTAAGCTTGAAGAAAGGTATGTTCGAAGCTATCATTGCATAGCATAAATCTTTCAAAAATTCCTTTCGTTGATTTAACGATGAGCAGCTTTCTGTTATAAGCTGTTGAGTAGGATTTCGTTTTCCTTTTTTTGATTTGGTCAATTCTAGGTGCAAAGCTAATGAAAAAAAGGAACATATTTGAGCAAAACTAAATTTATATATATTTTGTAATTTTTATTGTTAAAAACATTTTTAAAAATTTATTAGAACAAAATAAAAAATCTCCATTTTTAAACTTAATTTCCTGCATTAAAACTAAAAAATAAGTACTTTCTGAATTATTTTTTGTAATTCAAAAAATAAAAAAGAAATCCGACTCTAAAATACAGTGAAAACTTACTTGAAGTGCAGTGTGCATCAATTTGAGACTTTCTCTCACATCCTATAGATTTATTGCAGGACATACAAAAAACAGTTGAAGAGTCCGTTTTTAATTCTGCATATTTTTGGATCCAAGCGGAAATTTTGGAAGCCTTAGATGTTTTAATTATTTTCGGCATTTTATAATATATTTAAAATAAATACAATTGTTAAAAATTATTCAATTTTTTATTAATTTTTCTTAACTTTGTTTTCTTTTTGCGTTTATAAAAACTTTTTGCGGATACAAAAAAAATTCAAAGCCTACTATTGCAATAAAGTTAAAAATTTGCAAAAAAAAAATTCAAAGCCTACTATTGCAATAAAGTTTCAAATTTCTCGAAAAACATCACTTTATAGCAATAAAAGTGAAAAATAAAAATTATTATTGAAACATGCACTACATTCTACATTTCATTAATTTTATAAATAATTGTGTCCAAAAACTTTAAAACGTGCACTGTTTTACAAAAAAATCTAAAACGTGCAGTTTCGTGCAATATAACCCAAAACGTGCAATTTCGTGCAACACAAAATGGGTCTCAAAAAGTTTCATTTTACAAGATTCGGATAGATCTTTTGGTTCTAACCCATTCTAAATGCCCAAAAAAAACGTGCAATTGCACGGAATTCCGGTCTCTAGTTATAAGTGTTTTTAATTTTGTCAGAGAGAGCTTATTATTATTATTATTATAAAAAACTATTAAAGGATTCTTTGATGAAAATAACATAAATAAATTTTTATAATAAAATTGTAAAAAAAAGTTAGAAATATAATATCATCATGTTTTCATACTCTCGTCTAAGCTACACAAAGGAAATTAACTTCAGTTCATTGAATTGAAATTTCGAAAAATTCATTTAAAAGAAAAACTTTTGAAATCTATTAAAAGAATTTATTGTGAAAGTTAACAAACCAAAAAAAAATGTTAATTGTTATTATTAACAAATTAATATTTTTTTATACTTACAAAATGAAAATGACATGATTTGCGCATATTTTTATTTTTCTAATCTCAGAAAAGGAAAATTAATTTTTTTAATTAGAAAGATTTTAATATTCGGCATTTCAATATTCAGTTATGATGTTCTATTCGCATATCGTATTTTATAGGAATACAAGTATTTCTTCGTCCTGAAATTTTTTTCGTGTACTTAAGATATTAATCACAATTTTTCATACAGTAACATCATTGACATTTTTGTAACTATATATTTTGACCATAATCTGAATGAAATTATTTTGATAAAGTTAACTAAGTAAATAAATTATGAATTTATATATTATATACTTGTGACTATTCGAAAATTTAGAGATTTATATCTATATATTATATTAATCATTTATATATTAGATATACACTGCCAGAGAAGTATGCATAAAAATAATTATCATAATTTATATAGCATAATATAAAATACATTAATGATATTATATCTATATTATGTAGTTAAGTACACACAGTTCTGAATGTTCTCACTATTTTATTTCAAGTATAATAAATAAATACTATATAAAAATTGAAACGAAATTTTAAGCTGAATGACAATATTGTTTTCCTAATTGACAAACAAATAGAAAAAAAAAATTATTATTTTTGGTATATATTGTACACCCAGAAAAAAAATGCTACTTAAATTAACAATTTTTAACTGTTTTTAACTGTTAAACAAAAATTGTTGATGTTAAAGAAAAATTTTTTAAATTAAACTAATAAGTATTTGATCTAAGTAAAGATGCTTCTTATTTTAACATTTGATTTTGTTATTTTAAAATGTTTCAAACAGTTATTTAGTAAAAGCTGAAAATTGTGATTTTAACAACATTAATTGTTATTTTAAATATGTTTCATTCGAAAGAAATAAAATTTTACTATTCTCTCTTTTAAATTAAAAACTCTTCTGTTATTATAACAATTACACATTCAATTGTTCATATGACAATAAAAGCTTTTGAAATAATGTTTTTGTTGTTATTTAAAAATGGTACATATAATAATAAAAATTGTCAAAATAAAAACCGCATTGTTAAAAAAAAAGTTTTGGTTGATTTAAAAAGCTACACTTTTAAAATAAATATTTATCTTGTTAAATTAAAGAACTCCGCTCTTAACGAGACAAGTTAAGAGCGGAATTCTTTAATTTAACAAGATAAATATTTATTATGTTTATATTACCGAATTTATATTTTCTATTTAATACATTGTTGTATATTACTGACATAGCTCAGTGGAAGACTCTACATCACATTGAACACAGCGGTTAAGCAACGTCTCGTAGTGATAGTACTTAGATGGGTGACCAATAAAAAAAAAACAATAAAAAAACAAAAAAAGACGAAAAAAGCGAAAAAAAAACAAAAAAAAAATCAAAAACAAACCAAGAAATTAAAAAAAAAAAAACAAAAAAAAAAAAAACAAAAAAAAAAAAAACAAAAAAAAATCAAAAAAATAAAAAAAAACAAAAAAAAAAGAACCAAAAAAAACCAAAAAAAAAACCAAAAAAAAAACAAAAAAAAAAACAAAAAAAAAAACAAAAAAAAGGCGAAAAAAAAAACAAAAAAAGGCGAAAAAAAAACAAAAACAAACCAAAAAAATAAAAAAAACAAAAACTATTTTAAAATAATTATTTCGAATAGTTAATTTAACAGTTTGGCACCGTAACAATATATTTTTTTCTCAAACTGCTAAAATTGTTATAATAACAACTTAACATTTTAAATATAACAATTTTGTGTTAATTTTAACAATGTACTATGTCTTTTGAATTAACAATTTTTGCAATTTTAATTTAACTATAAACCCTTTTGCGCAAAATCTATAAAGATTTTTTGTTAATTTTACCTATAAAATCTTTTAATTTAACAATGTTTTTTTCTGGGTGTATATTATAGTTAATATATCAATGAGAAAATATTAAAATAATTTTATTTATTTTTTATTTTTTATTTTTTTTTTGCATATTGTAAATGTAAATAAATCATTATTTAGACCAGCGGTCGGCAAACTATGACCCGTGGGTCACGGGGTGACCCAAAGCATCATTTCATGTTACCCGCTTCGAAATTTTGAAGTGGTTCCCAAATCAATGAATATAGTTTTTGCTTACAACAATTGCATATAAAAATTTTTTGTTTACAACAATTGTATATAAAATAGAAAGTTTTCCCAGCAATTGTTTTTGTAAGCCTTAGATAATAAATAAATTAACTTTTAATTTAACTATTTTTTTTTAAATTGCTTTCATATAAAATTCCACTGACCCACTATAAGTTTAAAAAAATCTCATCTTAGGCGAGTTTTACCCACGACCAAAAAAGTTTGCCGACCGCTGATTTAGACATTTATCATTAAAATTTAGTTAAACAACAATTTCCTAACTACATAGAAAGTTTTTTTTTATGCATGGTATATTTTTGATAAAATAACTAAACGAACTAACTATTTAACTCTCACAGGAATAATCCTTTTTATAAAGGTATCTAAATAAAATATTCCCTAAATTATTTCTTTTTGCCCAAATCGATTTTTTTTGAAAGTTTTGGAAGTTTAAATCAATATATGATTGCGGTATATTGGCACTTAACTATTCGTTACTGTATATGCATGAAACTTGAAGTGTAGGCGATAATTCGATACAAAGTTTTTAAATGCTGAAAATATCTATTAGAATCTTAAGAATTTATTCAACGAACTACAGAAGGAGATAACTGTGTGCTTAAATTAATAGCAAACAAGAGCAATTTTTTATCCATATTTTTTCCATTATTTATTTGTAATTAGAGCGGATAAAAAAGTCTCGCATAAAAACGATATTAGGCGCCTAAAAAGTTCTGAAAAGTCTCTAAAATTAAAAAAAAAGTCGCGCAAAAATATAAAAAAAAAAACACTTTTAAATGATTTCGAAACCAATCATTATTATTTTTCACGATTGCAAAGTACAATATAGTGCTGTTTTAGATTTTCGAACGAAATAGATCTAGGTTTATCTGTCAAAACATTTTTGTATGCTGAAAAAGATCGTTCAACATCAGCCGATGTTTTGGGACAATACTTGTAAGCAGCCAGCTCGCTAGGGGAAAGATTCAAAACAAATTCTTACGTTGTTTGTGATCGATGATTCAAAGCATTATTTATGTCGACAACAGTCTTGAATCCAGGATTATTGAAACGAATAAATTTCGAAAAAATGTCGAAAAAATTATCGAAAAAAGGTCATTTTAGGCTCGCTAGGCTGAAATTTCAAAAAAAGTCTCGCTAAGCGAAAAACATCAAAAAAGGCAAAATGCCTATAGTCTCTAGGCATTTAGACATTTATAATATATACTCATTTACATTTAACTATGTATAAATGAAACAAAATAAAATAAAAAAGATATTTAAATATAAAAAAAAATGACACTAAAGGGTGTCACTTTTATTATTGTTTTGTTTGCATTCAATTTCATTTGATGAACCTCGAATAAAGAGCTTCAACATTGTTTTGTTATGGAAAAAAAAAAAACATTTTATATTAAAAGCTTTTACTGAATTTTCTAAGCATTTTGTTAAAATTTTCCTTTTTTTTTTTTTTAATTTACAACTCGTAAAAAATAAAAATCCGTCAAAAAGAATAATAATAATAATAATAATAAAACAAGAATGGTATATGGAGTGTGTTTATATTTTAAAATATTTTTAACAGGATGAAAATATTTTCAAGTATAATTTTCATTAAGTTACGAAAAGTGTGAAAAATAATATTATTAAAAATGAAAAACTCTTCAATTATGAACGCTTAACTAATTTTTTTTATGATATTTTCAACAAAAATTTATACAATTTATATCCGAAAAAAATTCAAGTTTATTTTTGAAGTATGTGTATGGAAAGAACTCTTCAGATGTCACAAAAATTACCATGAATTAAATTAAAAACTTCCCAGAACAGTCTGAAAGAAAATTTAGGTTGAATTTTTCACTTTTTTTAAAGTTTATATATTTATGGGTAATTTAAAAATAACAAGCTCTCGTCCTTAATTATATCCTTTAAAAGTATATGATTTATAATTTCATGAGAACAAAATTACTTAAACTTCTTGCTGCGATTGTTCAACATGTGAAATTTAAAGTTGCAATTTATTTGCATCGTCTATTTCAAATTCTGATTTATGGTAAAATTCTAGTTGACAGATTCTGATATTCTGGTATTTAGATTCGTACTTTTATGTGCAATTTTTATTTCTAATACTATACTCTAAAACTTTCGTCAAAATGCTCTTGGAATGGAACCTACATAAAATATCCAGACAATAACGTTTCCTAAATTTTTTTTTTCATTAAAAATGAAAACTGGAACTTGTAAGCAAAAAATAAAAAATTGCAGCAAATAATTTTCAGGTTTTCAAATATGAAAAGGAAAATAACTTTATATAGAAAATTTAACATCATAATATTTTTGAAGGATGTTTACGTTCAATTTTTATCTATTTATACAATTTTTAAAAGTAGTTATTGTTATTTTAATAAAAAAAAAAAAAACAAATTAATACCAACAAGATAAACTATTTTTGATTTTCCTTTTATATACAATAATTTCTTTTAAAGTACCTACTTTATAGTCATCAAAAGGATGAAGGCAAAATGATTTTAAAGCAAGAACATTGAAAATTGAATTTTATTAACAACTTCTTGTGAAACAAAACGGGCTTGAAATTGTGAATAAATGGGATAAAAATTATTCGTAAAATTGAGATTATCCTTGGAATATTAAAACACGAAAGATAATATTAGAAGAACTATTATAAATTATTTTTTGATCCACGATAGTTATCTACGATTCTATCACAGAAAAAAATTTGCTCGTACTCATTACGTCAAAAAAGTTCGTTAATGACATTCTCGTTAAGATAACGAAAAATAATGAATAATTACGTTTTTGTAACGTAAATTTCGTTTATTTTCTGATTACGAACATTTTTTTCATTTTTAGTACTCGTTAAAAAAGTTCGTTATCGTTAAATACGGGAAACAAAAATTTCAATCCATACAGAACTTATATTTTTCATTTTACACATTGCCGTAAATTTAGTTCATAGCTCAGTGGCAGAGTTGATGGATTGCAATGTTTAGGACAGTGGTTCGAAGCCACAAGCGGGCATAAAAAAAAATATTAAAAAAAAATTAAATAAAAAAATTTAAAAAATAAATAAAAAAAATAGAAACATAAATAAAAAAAATAAATAAATAAAAAAAAAAAAAAAAAAATAAAAAAATAAAAAAAAAATAAATAAATAAAAAAAAATAAAAAAAAAATAAAAAAAGAAGTAAAAAAAAAAAAAAAAAAAAAAAAGAAAATAAAAAAATAAAAAAGAAATAAATAAAAAATTAAATAAATAAAAAAAAAATTTAGTCTAGTAAATTTTTTCTTTCGTATTTGCGGTGTTTTTGCTGAAGAATTTGAAAGGTTTTTGGTTTTGGGGTATAACGAACTTTTTTAACGAACTACGAGCTTTTTTCAACGAAATGTTCGTTGTAGCCAAAATAACGAATTTTTCGTTGATTTTAACGAATTATTTAGTTATTAGTACGAGCAAATTTTTTTCTGTGATATATTTAAAATATATATGTTAGTAAGGAGAACGGCATGCTAGAAGTCTTACTTCTTCTTCTTCAATAGCGCTACAGCCCATTTCGCGCCTTGGCCTTCTCATTCTTCAAGTCTTTAGCTGAAGATAAATCGATGGTAATCAGTTAAGTTTGCAGGGAAAAATTATAAATCGCATACTTTGTACATACTTTGTTTCTGTGAAAGCGTGGATAACCTTACACATTTTTCCAACTTCTTTAAGTAATTTCTAAGACACAAAAATTTCATGTTTTTCTAGTTTCATGTTTTTCTAGTTAACTATAAATTTTTCAATATCTCAAGATTTTCTAATAAAATGTAGCATCAAGAAGTCAAATATATGTAGGATATAGAGGGAAAAATTGATTTTTTTATACTTGAAAGCAATTTATTTTGTTTTTTTTTTCTATTTCACTATACCAAAATAAAAGACAAAATATCTGTAAGTTATGTACACAAAAATTGATGACAAAATCTTATTTACCCAAAAAGTGAGTTTACATAAACATAAATATAAGTATATGAACTTAGGTATATCTTTGTATATAAGTTAATAGCTCGTACCATTAACACTTTTTAAAAATTCATTGAAAAATTATAATAAAATTGTGAAAAGCTCTTCATTTTCTTATAATTTAACCGTCATATTTATATATAGTTAATAGGAATAAATATTTTTTTAATGGATTTTGTTTTTTTTTTTCATTTTTAATTAAGTATTCTACTAAATTAGGTAAAAAAAAAAATAATAATAATAAATTATTTTAAAAATCAATTATATAATACTTATGAAGAAAAATGATAATAAATTTAAATTAATTATGATATTCCAAGCTAAAAAAAAAAAGCTTAAAAATGATAAATTTTCTTATTTTATATTAAACGATAGATGTATATGCTTTAAAAAAGAATTGAAGAATTTTCTTTTTTTAAAATTAAATTTATAAAAGTTATTGAAGTTGATGTAGAAAAAGATAGGTCTAAATAAAACACCTTAGCGCTGTAAGTGACAATCTCTACTTCGTTTACTTTTTGTAAAATAATTGTATATATACTATATATTTTCTTTATACTGAATTTTCCGAGGATTTTCCATTGCACACAGGCACAATTTTTGTTTTACTCTTAAAATGAAAATTTTAATTATATTGTAAGCATATTCAAAGTTAAAAAACTTAATTTATTTTCAAAACATAATTATAAAAACAATTTAAATCTTTTATCTGTATAATGATTATATATAATAAAATGCAAGCCGAACTAATATAATATAAGTGAATTTTATATAATTTTTCAACATTATAGAACATGACATCAGAATATTTAATGTATGTATACTATAGTACTTATATAAAATTTATGGGATAAAAAACTTATTTTATTGCACGTATTTTATATAATTATTATAATAATTATAATAAAAGAATATTCTGATTTTATTATAATATAATTTTTTTTTAAATCAATTGTATATTCTTTATTAATATCGCACACAGATTATGACAGTTAGTTACTAATGAAATATCAAAAAAAAAATTATAATAAAGGTAATATCTATATATAGGTAGAATATTTCATTACATCATTTTACCATTTTCCATCATGTATATATAATTAATACAATAAAGATTAAAATTTTAATTAAATTTTATAGGAATAATAATATGATCGACATAAAAATTAACATTTAAAATATAATTTCAATTTATTTTAAAGTTATTATCAGACATATACAATACAATTTTCTTAATGTAGGTTCTGAACTTCATCATTAATCCAGGCACTTTAAAAGCACATTAAATTGAAGCCATGATAATTACGTATATAGATTTTTAGTCGAGATGATGTTCAAAAAATTTTCAGAACAAATTATAACGAAGCTTACTTTTAACATTTATAAGGTTTATATGACATGTTTCTATACTGTTAAAAGAATCTAAGGTATACAGAGAGGAAAAACAAGTCTTTGATAAGGAATTATTACTCAAATGTGAAGGAATAATATTTTTTTTTTATTGTAATTTACCACTATATATATTCGAAGCTCAGAAATAATTTAGTTAACAGAAAAAAAAACTTAATTTTTTTTTATTATTATTATTCAAAGCTATATTTTTAATGTTTGACACACGATTATATCCATATAATAATGTCCTTTTTTACGACTATTTTTTTTTTTTTTTTTTCAAAAGACACGTCAACGTCAACATTATTATATTAAATAATGTCCTTTTTTATGTTGTTTTTTTTTGCAAGTTAAAAAAAAAGAAAACCTAATTAATTTCTTACAGATATTATATATACATTATACATTTTGTTCTTTTGCAAATTAATTTCAAATATTGCTGCAGAAACTTTGAAATTTCTTTAATATAAGTAAGTTTTTTGTCTATTTGTAGTTATTTGCTATACTAAAAGTATAACATACAAATACTTACGGGAAGTAGTAGTATACTTTCTAAATTAAAAGATGCTACAAAATCCTAACCAGAATGAATTGAAATAAAATGATCACAGAGAAGTATCTTTGCAAAGATAATGCTAAGATCTCAAAATTACTAAACAAATTAGCTATAATATCTAAAATGACATTTGTAACATTTAATATTTATTATCATCAAAAACTTCGACTGTAAAAAGTCAAATGAACTGCAAAAAAAAAAGAAGTAAAATAGAATAAAATAAATGTTCATTTTGAATGTCATTTTTCATTAAGAATGATGAAAAAGACGTTATTTTTCCTACAAAAAAAAATTATTTCTTTTTCTCTGGATGATCACTGAATTTTTGCCCGCCATGAAACTAAAAACACAAACATATTTACTATTTATATTATATATCGGCCTATTCAAGGAATAAATTCATAAGTCGAAAATCATAGTTTTGAGGAAAACAAATTTTACAGAAATTTTAAATAATTTAGAGGGCTGCTTATTGCACAAAGTCTTGCTAATATATGAAAAAAGTTGACAGCTATTTATATCAAATTGATGCAGGTAGATTTCTAGTATTGAAACTAGTAATGCAGTAAGTTGTTACTGAACATATTATGTCACTAACAGTTTGGGCTAGCTGTCGCATAAAGTAAATAAGTCGAGTATATTCGTTTTGATGGGTCGATATAAAATAGACATAATAAGTATTATAACCATTATTTTGTCCATGAAATTAAATTTTGTTTACATAAAAATGATAAGAGAATATAAATAAAAACAAACAAATTTGTCAGGATATTTTCATTTACATTTTTTTTTATTTTTTTTTTTTTGTTCAAAAATCTTAATGGAATAAATATAAAATAAACAATGAGTGTTTATTATTATTCCTTTATATATATATATAAGTATACATAAAATATAATGAGAAAGGAAATTATGGAGAAAACAGAATGATGAGAAGAAAATTCTTTGTATATAAAAATGAACACATAAACCTTACAATTTTCGTTTTTGAATTTCAAATTAAATATTATTTTCTATTTTGATATTATTTTTTATATTATTTTTTATTTTTTTTTTCGACTTTTTTGGGTTTTTTATACTCCAAAAGGGAAATAATATAAAATGTTTATGAATGAAATTTTTTTTTCTTTTCTTTTTGTTTTTATGTAAATTGTAATGTAAACATTATGTGAAAACAAAAACAAAATATAAATTGCATTTTCATTATATGAAAATTTTCCATTTTCCTATCGAATAAAATTATTTATTGTGGAAAATTTTATGGAAAATTTTTATTAGCATGCAACGAAAAGCAAAAAATTTAATAACTTCTGAAATTAATAGCCTAAAGAATATTTTCTTATCGGAAAAAAAAATAGGTTAAATTTAAGTGTTATTTCAATTAAAATTATTTTGAGTCTATACCATATAAGTATAAAAGTAAGTGCATGTAGTTAAAATATAATAAAAATTTTTTGAATTGTTTGTAAAAGGCTGTTAGAATGTTGAGTTTTTTATAACTAAATGTAACATGCATATTATATTAAATACACGAAATTCTATATATAATGAAATTAAAATTATATTTATTTTTTTTTATTTCTATATTTTCATTTTTTACAATTTATAGAAAATTCTAGTGATTTTTTTTTTTATATAAAAGTGTAAAAAGCTCTAAATTTCCGGTGATATTCAAACCGGCAAAAAAACACTTGATTCCAAAAATAATCTTGCTGAAACTACAAGCTACAATGTTAAGCCACAAATTATAGCAATAAATGAACAATGTATACATAGTTATATTGGTATGGTGAATTTCACTCTTGTGGCCTTGTTAAAAACTACTTATAAGTATATTCTAAAAATTAACTATTTTAAAATTTAAATTATCTTATCAAATGGTTTTTTTTTTTATCAAAGTTACTTTATAGAAAATCTGTAAAAAATATATAAATAAAAATATTATAGTGTATAGTGTATAGTTATGTGTATTGAAGAAGAAAATAAGTAAAAATATAATGTAAATAACATACATAATATACAATATCTAATCTTATTATAAAAAAAAAAAAAAGTTATAAAAATCATAAAGTTAGTTTTTTATTTTGGTCTCATTATTATGGAAATCATTATTATTCTATCATAATAATTTACATTCAAAAAAGGAAAAGAAAGAATAGTTATAAGTGTATATATTTTTTATTATCTTCGGTCACTAAAAATATTATATATATAGTTATGAGTATGTATACACAAAAATTCACTTAACTTAAGAATTTATTACGATGATGATAATATTTATGCAAATTTTATTAGTGTTTTGGTTTTTTTTTTTTTTATTTTTATTTTGGATCCTTATTATATGCGATCTTCCTATAATGGGATAGAATTTTGGAATACTTATAAAGAACATAAAGACAGTCATTCCAGAGTCTAGAAAGGGGAAATTTATAAATTTTGTCTACCAGTGTAGATTTACTACTGGATTGGCTTGCATACATGATACTGTATAATTACAAAACCCACTATTTGAGTAGTTTGTGAGAATAACATTTGAATTTGTTGAGAATTCCTGTTCTGAAGCAAACAATATATCCTAGAAATGAACCTAAAAATTAAGTCTGGCTTCTTTCCATAAGAATTTACAAAAATATTTGTATTAAACAGAATAACTAAAAATTTATAGAACTTATAATTATATGATATGAATTATATGAATTATATGAACGATAAGGTGATCTGTGGCTGACAAGTACTAGATACAATTATAGATAAAGTTTAATAAAATTTTAATACCTAAAATCATATAAAAAAGAAATAATTGAATCAATAATGATTTAAACTGAATTCTAATATGTGAATTTAAATCTGAACATAATGTCAATAAATTCTGTAAAATTGAAAACTAACTACAAATTTAAAATGGACATAATACTTATGTAATACTTATATTGTAATGTAAACAAAATAGGTATTTAATCAAAATTCTTAACTAACTTTTTATTTTATTTATTAGATTGGAATGAACAGAGAGTAAGGATATATAATGTACCTACCTATGTTCAATTTTATGATGCTTAAAATTGAAAATGAGATTTTTTTTTTCATTATTATATTGCAAGTATTTTATCTTATTGAATAATAACTATACTTGAATATTATATTCAAAATGTAAAATCATGAAGGACAGTGCAGTGTATAAGTATGTATAATGTGAGGATTATATAAAATACAATGTATTAATATTATTTTCATATAATACAGGTAATCCTAGTTATAACAATGTCATTATAGGTATTTTCTAAATAATATTGAAAATATATTTGTTGGGAGGATTTAAGTGAGGTTTATAGTTCATCAGACTTTGAAATTTATATATAAAGTAATGAAAAATGAAAACATCAATTATTAAATTTCCAGATGTCATGGTTAGGAGTCATCAGAATGATTAACTTAAAAACAAAATAAAAGTTGTTGTGGGAATATAATAATTGTCTTAAAGGTTTCAATACTTTCTACTAATCATAGATAATTAATAATATATATAGTCTTGATCTGATTCTGAATCCTATGTTTTCTTGAATTTTGAATACGGAACATTACTCAGTAATAGATATTCCTATTATAAAAACTCTTATTCACAATTTAATCATTAGAACTTATATTGGATCGAACAGTGTCACAATCTCAATGTTATGGGCATAATATGATATCACAACGAAATCGGGTTCAGATAATAAATGTAAATGAATTTGTAATATTTATACTAGAGTTAACTGTATTTATTCATATGTCACATATATTTTAAAAATTTATAATTTTTATTTTTCTTGGAAAATTTGTATCACTTTGTATTTTAAAAATAAGAAGAAAATATATAAAAAATTTAAGTAGAAGTATATCCGATATTTATTTGTATCAACTTTTACCTTTTATTGCTAATAAAAATAATAATAAATGTTTTCGTTATAAATCTAATGTCACACATCTGTATTATTTATAAATTGACTGTGTGTAAAATTTTATTTAAGTATAATAAAGAAAAAATAAAAATTGCATAGAGAAATAAAATTGCAGATAAAAATAAAATCGAATTTATTGTGAAGAACAACAATCATGCTTTTTTTAATGTTAATATTTGTGTTAATAGCACTTTAAAAAAAAAAAAATTGTATATTAAGTATTTACTTTTTTTTTTTTGACTGTCAATATGATCAATATGATATGGTTCACCTCTTATTGTAGCCAAAAATTTTAATGCAATTTACAGGAATTCAAGATATTAATTTTATTAATTGTATGTAAAAAAAATTTTTTAAAAATATTTTTAAATACTCAATTAAGAAAAATTGAAAAAGACTCCACATGTTTCATTAAAACTCTAATGTTGTCAACACCAAAATGATAATAGAAATTGAAGTTAGCGGCAAACATTCTGAAAAGTCTATCCACGAAAGACAAAACTCCGTGGTTAAATAAAATGTTGAATGCGGCGAATCGTCGGTGGGAGTAACAATTGATTGCTATTGGTAAAATTATAAATTACGAATAAGTTTGCGGGATTTTCCTTCAAAAATTACTTTACGGTCGTGACCTACCTATCAATTTTACCTCTATAGCCAAAAAAAAACAAAGGTAAAAAAAATTATTTTTCTTAATAAAGGTTTAATAATTTTACTTTATACAACCCCACGACTTCGGAAACTGTTTTTTTTTTTATTTAATTTCGTATTTTTGAACTTTTATTTTTGTTAAATAAACAATAAACATATGTATAATTATGTATTTAAAAAAAAATAAATAAAAAAAAAAGAAAACAATAATATTATTATTTTATTCATAAAATTTGTTATTATGCAAAAAACAAACTTTATTATTTTTGAACTCATTTTTTGGGTTATACTCTAAGTGTTATATATACGAAACACATTTGTATTATATAAGTTTATCAATGAAAAAACAAAAATAAATAAAATTTAATTCATTTATTATGAGAAACTCCCTCAGATAATGCTTTGATATATAATATCTATCTAACAAATTCAACTATCATTATAAAATAATAAATTTATGTAATAATTAATTTGAATTTAATTAATAAACGGATGTTTTTAAATCTTTTAACAATAATTTATTATTTTATATCAAATTTTAAGCGAAGCATAAAATTTATGCAAATATTTAAAATAATATAGGAAGAATTAATATGTTTTTTTTTTTATTTTATATAAAAATTAAAATATGGTATAAAAGCGGATCTTCTTTGATTATCATAAAAACATAAATTAGATATGAGTCAATTAAAAATTGATGATTTAAAATTTAAATACCTATATCCTATAATGATATTTGACACAACCGAATTTAATATATTTTTCCACGAAAATAATTATATTACATCAATAGTATTTTTCTAATTTACATGTAGAATAAGTATCACACAATTTTCCTGGAAAAATTTCAATATTTTTTCTATATATAAAATAAAAGATACTGGTGTTAAATATTCACGTGTTCTCAGAATTTATAGAAATGAATTTTCACTGTAAAATAATATTTGTTCGAAACTCTTATTCTCAATTGATTTTCGAACAAATTATTACCAATAACTATAAGAAATTTTAATTTTTTGGCTTTATTATTTAGTTTTAACTTTGGAGCGGCAATATTTTTTGGTTGCTCGGCTCTAGCTCCGCTCCAGCTTCTAATAGTTGCTCACGCTCCGCTCTTGCCTCCGCTCCTAGCTCGACCACAAGTTTCACATTAAAATTTTTAATAGTTTTGTAAAGAAATTAAACACATAAATTTATTTAAATAATGAAGATACACTTTTATTAAATTATTAATTTATCATCAAAAATTATAAAATGAAAAATTTATTTTATTTGGCGTTATCAAACAGTGGAGCGCGGAGCAATCAATATTTTTTGTTTTTTTTTTCGCTCCGGCTCTACTCACGCTCCAACCAAAATATCGCAGCTCCGAGCTCCGCTCCAAAGGCCTGGTTTTAATGATTAAATCTTTATCTGTCATCATTATAATAACTTTAATTCTTACTAGTTTTTTTTCGTTCTTACTTAGCTTTAGTTAAATATTATAATCGCTTACTTTCGAGAATACAAACATTTTTTATAGTTCCTAATATGTGTATAGCTTAGAATATATTGTAACTGTCAAGATTAATAAATAAATAAATACAGAGATTAGTTTTAATGACAAGAATTAATGTCGAGATAGTATAAATAATTAAATTATCTTAACTTTTAAATGTTTTTTTTTTTTTATTACACCTTTACAAAAATAAATCTGTCATCAAAAATAATATATATTTTTATACCTAATGTCACAAAACCATGTTGTTATTGAATTTTATATACATTCAAAAACACTAAATAAAAAACTGTATATGAAAGTAAAAAAAAAAGTAAATAAAATAAAAAATTTACGAGTTTTAAATTCTAACATTTTTATTGAACAAAAAACTCATATAGATTTCAACAAAAAAAAAATTATTTTTAGATTGGACATTATATTCTGATTCAATTCACAAAATTAATTTTTCTGAAAATTTGTTCGCAATTTGATATAAAAAATATTTGCGGACCGCTTATTTGTATATTATTTTATTATCAATCACTGCCTATAAAAAAACAAAATATATATATTTGTATATTTTATTTATCTTGTAAAATTGATTACTTAACTTAATAACATAATATCTATTAGTTAGTTAGTTATAAAAAGAAATCAATGATATCATCGGTAAGTGATCTAATCCGTATATACTCTTTACATTCACGTTGTTATACTTATGTTTTTGTTTTTTCTTCGAACTTGAAATCTTTATATTTATAACTTTGAGTGTCATTATAGTTAGAATCTAAATGATTATCTACATAATGTTATCTAATAAAGTGTTAAAATCATATAAATTATTAATTAAATATTTGTAATGTAATGTATAGTGCGTATAAATTTTTTTTTAACATTTATCACAATGGAAAGGAAAATTGAATGCCTACCTATAAAAAAGATAAATCTAGATCAAGAATTTTTTTTAATTAATTCAAATTACATAATTATATAGATGTAGTATGAATCCTTACGTAAGTAAAAATTCTTCTCAATTGCTTAATGTATAGTTAGACACGTGATATTCTTACATAAGTCTTAAGAAAGCTTTTGAATTGTTTTAACAAATTTTGGGAATTTAGGAAGACAAATTTTAGGATACGTATTTTTAAAAGCGTTATATCTGTATAAATTTATGTGTTTGTGTCCGTAGGTCTTGGTCATTGATTTGATCTATTTACGTTTTAAAATTCTTAACATTATTAGCCTTATCATAATTAATAACAAAATACTTGTATTTTAATTTTTTAATATCCACATCAATGCATAAGCAATCAATTCAATTCAATTTTCAACTTGAATGGATAGTATAATACAAAATTGTCGTTGAATTTTACAATTGTAATTAAATCCTCGCATACGCTTTTACATGATTCTCAAATTTAATCTGTATCCTCTTTCTTGTTCCCATTGATTACGCAATTCACTAAATTTATCTTCAATATATGCATTTCAGATTCACATCTATTACAATGATGACAATAATATTAATAATTATAATAATGATAGTTAAAACCCTCATTTGTTACCAATTTTTCATATTATAGAGAACATTCTATTCATAAAGCATAAAAAAAAAAACAAAAATTCTCTATGCTTTTAAAAAATTATGATTAATGTTATAATTTTAAAGGAAATTATGTATTTTTTTTTGTTGAAATACATATAAATCACAAAAGTTATATATTTTGTCCTTGACCTTAAAAGCGCCGTCGTATGGGTAGTCAGAAATAATTTTTACAAAGAAGAGGGGAGAATGAAATAAATTTTTGGAAGGAAGAAGATACTTTATTGTTCATATTAAAAAATAAATATGTAAATTTTGTACTTTTAAATATATGTAAGTATAGTATGTATATAGTAAATTGTAACTAAGTGAGTTTAAAATGAAATAATAAATTTATATTATACTTACGTACTTACTTAATTTTAATAATGAGAAATATATTATCTAATAATGAGAAAGATAAAATCTTGAATAATATTAAACAAAGATAACAATAGTTCTGATATTTTAACTATAAATTTAGTATATTAATGGAGAAAAAGTAAAAAAAAAATTATCTACGGGTAGAACCTCTCTAAGTTATACACTCTCTAATTTAGAAACCTCTGTAACTTATAATTTTTTTCCGGCCGTTCATATTTGTATGAAAATGTGACTCAGACACCTCTGTAAGTTAGACAACTTGATATGTTAGACAATATTTCATCCATTTTTTCAATCAAAAACCTCGGTAAGTCATACATAAAAATAAAAATTTTTTTAACCGTGCTTGTTTTCACCTACAGGTCTGTCGAGCTTTTAAACCAACTGGTAGATTGTATTAAACTATCTGGTAGGATTGTATTGATTGTAAAATATGCCTTATCTCGTACGCAGTTCGAACGTAGACAAAAAATATCGCAACTGCCGAAGGGCCAGTTTTTTTTTATTTTCTAATGAATGCAATTGTATGCAATTAGATAGACGTCGAATGGAAGAATTTGTATGACGCACATAAACAATCTTAACCAGTATTAACTAGTTACTAGTTACTAGTAAAAATTTGACTTCTAATTTCAATCTGTCAAAACAAAATACTACAAAGACGAAGTATTATAACACTATGTATAAAAGGTACTCAACTATACAATATTGTTTTTGTTTTGTTTTTTTTTAGGGAAAATCCCAACATCTGTTTCCATTATTTTGTTGTGAATCAAGTTTTAAAAATTTCTTTTTTTTTTGTAGTTAAAGCTGCTCTCTGTCCACATAAAATTTTTTATGTAACTTTGATTAAAAAAAAAAAAAGAAGAAATATATATCTAGAATAAATTGTTTACTTCTTTTTTTTAGACATTAACTGTAAAATTGCCCTAATTAGAAAAATAGAAAATTTTTTTTTAAAAATGTTCAAAATACCACACCTTTGTAAAATATAATAATCAGAAAGCAGCACCACCGGCACCACCACAACAGCAGCAGAGAGAGTTCAATTAATTCTTTTTAATCCAAATAAAAATTTTTTTTTTAATGAAGAAAAATAAATCTGTGATGCGATGAAAAAAAAAAATAACGTAAATAAAGAAGAAATATATATTTCTATAATATATATAAATATATAAAATTTTTTTTTTTTGGTTTGTTTATCAATGAAAATTTTTTTTTGTGTTGTTTTTCTTTTTTTTTTCTTTTTGTTTTGATCTCAATATTTTTGTTTATTTATTAATTTTTTTTAGTTTCTCGTGTTAATTTTTCTTCAAAAAGAAAACCATTGGTTTTTCATTGAAAAAGAAACATAATTTTTGTTTATAAATTATAATGAATTAATAAAAAAATTATAATTTTTTATATTTTTACGATAAAATTTATTATTTAAAAAATAATTTTTATTTTATTTTTTTTTTTTTTTTCTTGACCACAAACAACTAAGGTTTTTTATTTTCCGCAGAGAGAGTATAAAATTGGTAAAAAAACAAAAAAAAAACTTTTCATAAATTCATAAATTTTCTTTGATGAAAATTTTTTTGCTTTATGTGGAAATAAATTTAATTGAAAATTGGTGAAGTCTTGCTTTTTGTATATAAATAAGTATACAAAGTTTTTTTTTTTAATATAGTTTTTATAAAAAATTTTAAATAGAATATTTTTTTTTTAAATAAAAATAAATTATTAATTTTTTCACATTTTTCTAATAATTATATACACACCTATACTTTATTTATTATTATAAATTCCTTAATTGACGTTTTTTATATTTTGAATATGTCAAGCTGTTCAAATTTTCATTTTCAATTTGATGATTTTTATATAATTAAGATCTTTTATAAGAAAATATTTGCAAAATTAAAAAAAAAAATTAGTTGATTGAACCACTATATAGGTAGGTATAGGTATATGTTACCGACATAAGACTTTGGTTATAAAATATGAATTTGAAGTGGTTTCCTAAGTTAGAATTTAACCAAAATTTTTTAAATTCAAATGAATTTGTTTTATTTTTTATTTACGTAAGAAGTTATTGACAATGCAAATTAAGTACCTTCTTGCGTATATATATCTACTTAAAAATATTTGAATAGAAAAGTTAAACTGCGGGCATGTAGATCATGTCATTTTAATGGATTTGGATAGACCTAAGAATTCTTGAAATTATGTTTCAGTTAACAACAAACAGACAAGCGTTAAAGATTAACTTGACAAGCTGTATCAGTTCTCCATTATCATCATAACTATGAAATTTGTTTAAAACTTTTATTTCACAGAAAAAATTACATGTGATAACATTTTTTTGGAAATATATATTAAAATTTATGACCATTGCAGATCAGCGGCGGCTCGTACATAGGTGCTGCGACACTGCAGTACCCTCAAGAAATTTCATAAAATTGAACTCATAAAAAAAAATTTTGTTATCTCTGAATTTTTCTTAGTTTAAAATTATTTTTAAATGAAATTTCTATGCTATGCAATTGACTCTAAAATTTTAATAAACAACAGTAGCCTACTTTCATGCTTTTGAAATTTTTAGAAAATACTTTTCAAAAATAGGTGCAGAAATCAATTTAACAGAATTTTCGGAACTGCGAATATCGCAGTGCAGTGATTTTTATTTTCATGAATAATTTAATACATTTTTATTGCTGTTAAGTTTTTTTCCATGACTTGAATATAAGGAAAAATGCACTGCCACAGAAGCAGTGCGGCTGTATTATACTTTCTGAAAAATTTAAAAACAAATATGGGAAATTTTTTTTTGTTTAGGGGTTTTTTGGATGTATAGAAAAATGCACTGCTTCAGAAGCAGCACAATTTTCATATGGGATGTTTTTTGATTGTTTTTAATTTTCAAAACATATTGTGTTCATATACATATTGTGTATGGGTATATATCATAAAACTTTTATAATTGAAAAAAAGAGGTTTTTATGTTTTGCAGCACCCTTTTTCAAAATTTCCACGAGCCGCCACTGTTGCAGATCCTATTAATTTTATTGCAAAATTTTATTTATCATCAGTCACGTTACGGAACCGTCATGTTATTTTAGACGTCACGTCACCAAATCGTGACCGCTGTGAACACAAGCGTCACCGGTGTGAACACAAGCCATGAATTCGACGGAACCGTGACGTGGACTGAAATGCGTAAATAAACCTTTAATTTCGCTTCAGATATTTTTATTAATTTTTTTTTTTTTTAATTTGATTAAATTTTGATTATAAGCTTTTTTAATAAAATAAAATTTTTTCCTAAATTGAAGTTTTATTTATTTTTTTTTTCTCAGAATTTTATTTCTTTCTTTCAAAATTTTATATTTATTTATTTATTTATTTTATTTTTTTCTAAAGATGAACACAACTGAACTAAGAAAAACACACCTGACAATCACGATAACGCGAAATCGAAAAGTAAACAAAAAAAAAATTCTTTTTTTTTTATTAATTCACGGCGCGCGATATAAAAATAATTCTACCGTTATCATTATTTTTTTTTATCAATAAAATTTAACCTTTTTTATTTAATTTTTTTTTTTTTTATTGAAAATTATAAAAATAAAAAGGCCAAAAGAACACAAAAAAAAAAAAGAAAAAGATTTTTGATTAATAACGACGATAACACACGAAAAAAAAAAAAAAACAACAACAGAAAAGTAAATATTTTTTTTTTTTATTTATTTTTATTTCCAATTCAATTAATTTGATAACAATAATGATAAAAAAAATAAATTTTCATATAACGGTTAAAAAAAAAAAAAAATTTATATTAAATACACTTTAATTACGAAAAACATTAAATTTTGATATTTTTTTTTTTTAATTAATTAGATTCTTGTTTTGTTTTTTCTTCGCTTTGGCACAACCAATTCAATCGACGGCCGGCTAAGAACTGAACTACGACAATAACATTGGAATTTGGAAGTTAATATAATAAAAATTTATATATATGTACACTTGTACAGGGTGAAAAAAAATAAATCTAAATAAATTTTCATTGTGTACTTACTATAGATAGACACACACATATAAAGTTTATTATTTTAAGTTTGTACACAAAATATAAAAAATTCTGTGTAGTTATTCCATTTGTTTTGTGAATCAATTTTTTTTTGTTGTAAATATTGGAAGTTGATTTAAGAGTCTTGACATATGTTTAAAATTACTATTTATCCGTACTTCAACAGTTTTGGTGTTATCTTATTATTCTTAGTAATAGGAACAGTGGTTTTATTGAGGACAAATATCTTTTTCAGGAGCTATCGAAGTCTAAAGAAATATATCTGCTGTATAATGTTAGAAATAATCGTTTCACAAATTTGTTGCATAATTAAGCATTGTTCTAATAATAATGCAAAACTTCACCAACTTTAGATATATTTTGTATAGAAAAACATTCGACTTACGACCATTCATGTACTAAACACAATTGGGGCGACAGCGACAACGACAGCGATAGCGACTATCAAAAAAAAATAGAAACCATATATTTGTATGGGAATGAACACAATTGAGACGACTGGCGACAAATTAGAAATGTTTCTATTTTGTCGCCGGGCGACAACGAACGACAACAGGAGTTTTGAAGTATTTTAAATTACAAAAATAAAACAAAAAATAAACCAAAATAAAAAATATGTCAAAAAAAAAGAAAAAAAATTAAAAATTAATTTTTTTTTGTTTTTGGTTTTTGTCGTTGTCGCCGTAATTGTGTTCACTCTGCTGTCGTTGTCGTTGTCGTTGTCGTTGTCGTTGTCGTTGTCGTTGTCGTTGTCGTTGTCGTTGTCGTTGTTGTTGTTGTTGTCGTTGTCGTTGTCGTTGTCGTTGTCGTTGTCGTTGTCGTTGTCGTTGTCGTTGTCGTTGTCGTTGTCGTTGTCGTTGTCATTGTCATTGCCGTTGTCGTTGTCGTTGTCGTTGTCGTTGTCGTTGTCGTTGTCGTTGTCGTTGTCGTTGTCGTTGTCGTTGTCGTTGTCGTTGTCGTTGTCGTTGTCGTTGTCGTTGTCGTTGTCGTTGTCGTTGTCGTTGTCGTTGTCGTTGTCGTTGTCGTTGTTGTTGTCGTTGTCGTTGTCGTTGTCGTTGTCGTTGTCGTTGTCGTTGTCGTTGTCGTTCTCGTTGTCGTTGTCGTTGTCGTTGTCGTTGTCGTTGTCGTTGTCGTTGTCGTTGTCGTTGTCGTTGTCGTTGTCGTTGTCGTTGTCGTTGTCGTTGTCGTTGTCGTTGTCGTTGTCGTTGTCGTTGTCGTTGTCGTTGTCGTTGTCGTTGTCGTTGTCGTTGTCGTTGTCGTTGTCGTTGTCGTTGTCGTTGTCGTTGTCGTTGTCGTTGTCGTTGTCGTTGTCGTTGTCGTTGTCGTTGTCGTTGTCGTTGTCGTTGTCGTTGTCGTTGTCGTTGTCGTTGTCGTTGTCGTTGTCGTTGTCGTTGTCGTTGTCGTTGTCGTTGTCGTTGTCGTTGTCGTTGTCGTTGTCGTTGTCGTTGTCGTTGTCGTTGTCGTTGTCGTTGTCGTTGTCGTTGTCGTTGTCGTTGTCGTTGTCGTTGTCGTTGTCGTTGTCGTTGTCGTTGTCGTTGTCGTTGTCGTTGTCGTTGTCGTTGTCGTTGTCGTTGTCGTTGTCGTTGTCGTTGTCGTTGTCGTTGTCGTTGTCGTTGTCGTTGTCGTTGTCGTTGTCGTTGTCGTTGTCGTTGTCGTTGTCGTTGTCGTTGTCGTTGTCGTCGTCGTTGTCGCCGTCGTTGTCGCCTTAATTGTGTTTAATGCTTCAAGCTTACTAACGATTAATATTTTCCTTTCTTTTTTTATTTTAAATATTATTTATAGCTTTGTTCTTTTATTTCGCTTTATACACAAAATAATATCCATATCAAGAATTTCTCGTAAATAATTTATGTAAAATGTAATCATATTCTACATTCACACAATTTTCTTATATTATTTTTCTTATAAAATTTTAAAGAGCTTTTAAACAGCTGTCCGTACAATTCTCTTTTTGTTTTTTTTTTTACATAATTTTCAAGTTAAGAGAAATTATTATAAAAGATACAAAATGTAAATAACAAAAAAAAAAGAAAAAAGAAAAACCGGCATATAAATCTTATGTACCTAAATTATGTTTTATGAAATTTATGTACTCTATTTACACAGGTCGTTGTTATTACATTCAGAAAAGCTTTGCATATTACTGCTTTTGTTGTATTTGTGTATACTAGGTATATATTTAAAAACTTTTTGCATACCAAATACACAAACAGAAAAATTAATGCCGGACTACCAAACGATATATGTGAATTTAATTTTGGTAAAAGGATAAAGAGGAAAGGAATGTGCACTCGGTGAATTTTATTTTTGATAATTTATATAATATAAATTATATTTACTATAATAAGTAAATAAAAATATGTATTATTATTATATGATATTGTATATAATGTAACACCTAAAAACCCAAATATGAAGTAAATAAAAATTGAAGAAGTAAATAAACGAAGCAAAAAAAAATCTATTTACATATAATTATTTAGATAATAAAAGCGAAAGGATTTATATATAAAAAGCAAATTAATAAAATACTATATTTAAAAAAAACTTAGTTTTTGATCTTAAAGGATTTTGTAATTATCAGAAATTATTGCTGAATTAACTTTGCAAACTGTAATGGAAAATAATATGCAAACTATGCAAACTATGGTAGTATAGTAGTATAGTACTATAGTACGTTTCATATTTTTTTTTTGCATATTTTTTGCATTTATATTTTTCTCATTTGGAGGAGGCATTCGTGATGCAATTTCCTTTTTTTTTGTTAATATAAAAATATTTTTCAAAAAGCTACATTTGACAGACAATTGAATTTGTGTGTAGAATGGCATACAAATTTGGCGCTAAGATGAAGAAAAGTATTCAAAATTGTTCTAATGACTGATAGGACTCATTAACTTCTAAAGTTAGAAAAGCGAACATTATAGGATCCTATTGTGTCAAATACACACAATACTATGGGATTGAGAAATCTGTCACTGATGAGTTGATATGTCAGCCTCAATTCAGATAAAATTAAAATTAAAAGATTTTTCAAGCTTCGTATCTCAAAGTATTAGTTGTAAATAATGAAAATTAGAATTATGTATGATTTAAGGCGTGTGTCCGAATGTCAAGCATATATACCTAGATTAGATATGCGTTTGTTGCGAACATTTTTGGATCATTTTTTGAGGAAACAGATTTGAATTAGAAAAACCAACAAAAGGAAGAACAAAGAAAAAATTTTTGTCTGCTCACCTGATTCTATTTTCAGATTTATTATTTTCTATGTATAAAATAAACATTAATAATTTTGGAAATGAATGAAAAAATTCTTAAATTAATATTTTTATTCAATTCATTTTTTTTAATAATCAAAATTAATTAATATTTTAAACAAAAACGGTGAATAAAGAAAATTTCCACATATTCGTTGTGAACAAAAAAAAAAATACATATAAAAAATATTTTACCCCGAAGAATTAAATAATATTTTTATCTTATTGAAAATTTTGACAGAAAAAATTAGTTTTTTTTTTTCAGGCAAAATTTTCAAATAAAAAGAAAATTTTTTAAAATTAATTGGTTTTTCTATTTTCTTTTTCTAATTGTTGCAACCGACGTCTCGCTTTTACTTGATACATCATCACGAATTATTATTGTCGAAATTGAATGTTCAAATATGAAATCGTTACCCCGAATCCGCGTCTCAGAATTAAAATTAACTTGCAGAGGTAGTATTATAATTGCAATATGTGTTTTGAAACTAAAATCAAGGATATAATCGTAGGATTTTATTCGAATTTAATGTTTCACAATTTTTTCAGGACATCAAATGTATATAATTGTACGTCAAAAATTGTTTTAATTGCATATGAACAGATGTGTTAAAAAGAAAAGTATAAGTTATTTTTCCTTGCTGTAACGAAAAGATTTTCTAACTATAGTAATCCACCAGTTCGATTTGACATGTAATATACCTACATAGCAAGAGTTATACAGATAAATTATAGCTGCAACTGCTGTTTTTTTCATTAAAATTAATATTAATCAATCAATTGCTTTGATTTATATTTTTCACCTTTTGTACTAATCAATCTATAGTTTTTCTATACAGATATTTTACCCTTCGGGGCTATTCTTTTTCTGCACTATAAACGGTTTGATATTAAAGTCGTGTAGTCATGCCTAATACCTAGTTTACATAATAGTCCAACCGTGGTTGAGTCGAAATGTGGTTGAAAAGAGGTCACTGTTTACATGATGTAGGCGAAAAGCATGTGGTTGAATTGAGTTTGAAAATGACAAGATCATGCACCAAAAAAGTAACAAAACAGCTGTTGCTTATTTTTAACCGGGTTAACCGTTTACATGGATAGAGTTAACTTAACCGTGCGAATTTCTTGGGTCAGGTTAACCCAGGTTAACTCTACCACCGTTGTAGTTGAACCGTAGTTGAACCCGGTTTCAACTCTCTATGTTAACTAGGTATAATGTACAAATTTGTCAAAAAAAGAGAAAAAAAAATTGTTTTTTTTTTTTAACATAATTCAAAGTTGGCCAACAAATATAATAGTTTTCAATGAATTAATTTTTTTTATGTTTCTAGTTTCATTCGTTTTGAAATTAGGTGTAGTTGTATTTTTTTTTTCGTTTTTATTTCATTTCTTTCTGTCATAAAATTATATGCAGACTATATGTATGTAGTTAAAAACAAAAAGAAAATAATTTGGATGTGAAAATTTGCATAATAAATAATTTCGCGTTTTTTTTTAATTTTTTTTTTTCTTTTTATAAATAATCGGATTTTAACTAAAAGGTAAAACAGAAAAAAAAAAAAGATTATAGAAAATAAAACTCAACCTGAAAGTAGAGAGAAAATAGTGCAAACATATATATGAACATACAAACTTATGTATGTAGTGTTTATAAGGTTGAAAAATTTCTTTAAAAAAAAAAACAACGATGAAAATAATTAATGAACTTTTACTTCCATTTATTTGCACATAAATAAAATGCATTGGTTGTTTGCAACAATCTCTGCTGTTAAATCCAAAGCTAAAAAACAAAAAAATAGAATGAAACAAATTTCTATCTCTCTGCAGCACTTTAGTTTTAAGTTTTTGTTTATAACTATGATTTATTAAATTGAATTTTGCATAAAAGAATTTTTAAGCCTAAAAAACAAAATTAGAATAAGAAGGAGCAAATAAAATTGAATATAAAATCTCCCTAAATTATTTCCATCTCTTTGAATTTACTGAATCTTACGCAATTTTTTTTTGTTTTGTAAAAGCAGGTTTCAATGAAATCGTAGAATCTATACTCTATACATATACTCACAAGCTCATAGTAATAAAACACATCAGATTTAAATTTTAAATATAGATTTCGAATTCAGATTACGTTTCAGAAGTTTTAGGTTTAAAATAAAAAAAGGGAAATTAAACTAATTAGAGCTGTAGATGTAAGCTATAAGTTGTTGTACATAAAAAAAGTGAAGTATACTTAAATGTAATACTTCCTCTTGAAAATATATATAATTTTATTCGCTGATAGGTATATAATATATACTTTTAAAAAAAAAATTTTCATTTGTACTTTAAATGTGAGATAATTTATTTCGCTCTATATATAAATAAAATAACTTTTTAAAACCGAATGAAAAATTATATACTTTTTCCTATATATATACACGAAGCTTAATTAGAGACAGAGTATTTAAAAATTACAAAACACATTCATAAAATATAATTTATAAAGGGTTTGTATGTCTCTAGACAGTTCATTATTATTCACTGTCGCCCTTTATTTTTACTTCAACAAAATAATTGTAAAGTTTAAAATCAAATTGAAAAAAAGATTATTTCGAGATCTTGATTTAAGATTCTTTTCTTCATACAATCATCAGGATATATAAAAAAACAGGGAACTCATAAAGAAATAAGCAACGTCAACTGAAATTTCTGACCAACATTAAGTGCCATTTATCACAAACCCACTTTAATAATTAAAACTTATATATGTGGGAATAAAGTTAATGTTTTTTTCATAACAAAATTATGAACTATTTTCTATTTTCAATGTTACATAGATATTAGATGTACTATAATTAAAATTAAATAAGTGAAAATTTCACTGAATTTGTTAAGTTTTTTTTTTGTTAAGGAAAGAAAATCATCATATTTTTACCACAATTTTAGTTGGTTTTACATGAAGAATAGAAAGAAAAAAAATTTTAATTTGTAATATGTTTTAAATATGCAAATTTGTAATTAAAAATCTGTTTATTTTTTCTTCGAACAAAGTATTTAATTTGAGAGAGAGAGAAAAAAAAAACAACATTTTGTTGAACAAATTATCTTTTGTGGTAGCAAAAATTTATTCATTTCTTATTTGCATATCATCTGAAAATAAGAATAAATTTCAGTTTATTTTATTTTTTATTTTAATCATCAAAGAATATAATGTGTCGCTTCGCTTTACATGACTATACCTATATACGAGAAAATTTATTACATTGTAAATGATTTTTGTAAAAATGTAAAATATTCATAATGAAGCTTAAGATTCATCGAAACTTCAATGGCTGTCAGAGCTTTATGAAAATTATATAAAAACGATTAACGATCGAATAATAACTTCACTGCGGATAAGTATGTGGCATAAAATTCTGATCATATTTAACGTACTTTCGACAACTGGTTATACTCTATAATTTATTATATATATAAATTGGTTTAACGAACTAATTTTAATGACAATATCACTTCCTTAAATTTAACTTAAAATTTAACTTCAAATTAAAACTTATAAAAATTTTACTTAAAAAAGAAATTTTTTTTACCAAATTTAAAGAAGAAATTGATAAAAGAAAAAACTTTAGAATTTCATAGAAAAACTTTTTAATATTTTTGTTAATAAGATAAAAATGAATTAAATTTTTTTTTTTTTTTTTTGAAAAACTTTTGATTTGTACTGAATCTATTTGACTGAGGTTCAACTAAATAGACACTCTCATGAATTTGTCTAAAATTTTAAACGGAGTTCTGAAGAATAAAATCATTACGCGGTTTGATGCCAAATATAATATTTATCTTATATGCAGATATCCTCAAAATTAAAAAATTGCAATATAAAAAATATACAAAAAAATATATTATTATTTTCTAAAAATTTTAATTTCTAATAAATATTTTACGATTAATTTCACGGTTCGTCAAACAAAACTTTTAAATTGAGGAATTTATTTTTTCTGAATTTATTTTTTAGTACCTTGTAGATAGTTAAATATTATTTTAAACTATAATTAATATATTTAGTTAAAATGTGATAATTAAATTAGCTTACCCAGTGGAATTCGTGTGAATTATAATTTATATATCTCTGTCTGCCACCACTATACAGTGAATCTAAAAATATAAAGAAAATATTTTTCTTCGTCATAAAATAATTTTTAAAAATATTTTTAAAAAGAAAAAAAAAAAAAAAGGGCGGAAAATATTCTGCCTTACCAAAATAAAAATGAAAATCTATTAACTTTCCCAACGAATTAAAAACAATAATAATAAAAAAAATTTGTTTTTTGTAATAATTTATAGTTCTCAAATAATTCTCGCTTAAAAAACTTCATCAAAAAAATTCATAAAAGAAAGTATATATTTTTATAATTTTAGCTTGTAAGTTTAAAAATTATAATTAGAAAAAATAAAAATTATTTGTAAACACAAGAGTTTTAAATAATTACAATTTTCAGAATCAAATTATGATGAAGAATTTATATTCCATTAAAGATAAACAAGACTACTAAAAAAAATCTTATAAGTTGCCGAATATAATTAAGTTGTTGAAATAAAGCGGAGTTTTCGTTGAGTAGTTAGTTCATTTTAAATTGAATTCTTCAAAACTGAACTATTAGAACGACAGCCGCGTCGTCTTAACCTAATTCTAAAATGCACACGGATACTTAAAAAGTTTATATTATAATGCCGTATAATATAAGGGCAATAAATCTTAAAACAATCTTCTATCAATTGGTTCATTATTTCATAGAATGATCTGCTTTCTTTAAAGAATTGCACAAAAACATGTTTATAGGTTCATAAATTTTATATTTCAAAGCCAAGTTTATTAAAAGAAATAAATAAATAATAATTTTTAATAGAACAACGATAAGAAATTTTGTTATCAAAATGTTTAAGATAAGGTGAATTTCTATATATTTTAATTTATTTTGCTTGAGTAGGGCTATTAAAAAATACAATTTTTGAGATAACAAAATATTTTTCATTTATAACGATTAAAGGAGTTATTTGTAAAAAAAAATGTTTGCGATAAGTTTTGTTTTTTCTTTTGTTTTTTTGACTTAAATATGATATCAAAATGACATAAGGGGCTGAGAATGTGTTCAGAATAAATGTATCTAATATTAATATGCACTATATCAAATCTTATACCTTCGGAGTAAGTGTTTCTAAAACTTTTGCACCATTTATACTAGTTTGATCTGCAGGAAGGTTTCTTTTAAATTTAGACACGGTGATAACGCGGAAAAACGAATATACTCTTTTAATATACAAAAATCACCAACAACGCCAAAACCAAATATGTGTCGGTCCAATTGTTCTTGAGTTTTAGAAGATAATAATAAGTTCGGGGTTTCAACTAGTATTCTATAAATCATTCTAATTATTTAAAATTTTTCAAGGTATATAAAATTTTTCAAGGTATATAAAATTTTTCAAGGTACTATGTTATCGCAGTATGATGCACAACAAATTCTTAATGCAATGTGTACCTATATACTTCTATGATAAAGTTCAAGTTCAAAAGGATTATTAATACGAGAATTTAACACAAAAATCTAAAAACAAACGATGTGATTATGAGGTCGCCCTTTTGATAGTAAATTTCGAAATCTTCTTACATTCAGTATAAAGTTTTTCGTTGTATAACCACATATTTTGTTTGGGAGAATAAATTTTGTATAAAATTTAAACTTCAATTTTTATAACTTTATTTAGATTTTTTATTTTTGTTTTTCTGAACTCTATAACCTTCAACTATTTTTGAATAATTGACAATTTTAAGCGCTAACAATATAAAAAATAATTGTAAAGATATTAAAATAATAATAATAAAAAAAAACATTAAATAAAATAAAATCGGAATAAAAAAAAAAAGAATAACAATCATAATGGGTTGGATTGGAATTGGATGCAAATTTTTTTTTACTAAGCATTTTTTTTTGCACATTTATACAAATTTTATTTATTCACATATTTTGAATGGAAAAGAATAAAAAAAATCAATTTCATATAGACTGAATGATGCGATGATCTCACAATGTATTCAGTTAGTACGGCAATCGACTTTAGATCTAGAGCTACAAGAGAATAAAAATATCGAATAAAATATAAGAGCAGAAATTCGGCTTAAAGAAACTCCATTTTGATCCCAAGATAGAAGCATTAAAAGTCCTGTATGGGGCATCCGTTTCCCAGCTAACAAATCTGATTCTTGGTTCCAAGTGATAAAGTTCGAGAAAACTGAATGAGTTTTTTATGGAATTTTAGAAAAAAAAATATTTATTCTTAAAGACTGTGATGGTTATTGTACATGAAATTCTTAATTACCAAAAATTATACTTAATATAACATAATTTATTCAAATTATTGTCAAAACTATGCTTATGCCGGCAATACGCGGTCCAAATTGGTTCTACAACATGTTGACAACAAGTTGTATGTTTAGCAACCATTCCATTAACCAATAACTCCGCCCACAAAAATTAAAATTTTTATATTTTTTGCCCACCAACTTCCAACCGTCGTTGGTCGACCATTAAGTTGTCAACTTGCCCCATCACGATACAACTTGCCATGTTGTTAACATGTTATAAAACCAAGTTGGAGCGTGTATTACAATATTTGCATTACAATATCTTATTTTATTATTTTATTGTTTGTAATTTTGAATTTCAGTAGAAATCACTATCATTCTCTGATCTTCCTAGAATTTTCAAGCCCTCAAACTATTTTCAAGAAAATATATTTTGTATAATGTAAATTTAAATTTTTTTGTTAAGTATACAAAAGCGATTTTCACATAGAATTTTATTTTTAAACAATATTATTATTATTATTATTATATTATTTTATATTATTTATTTAGATAAATTGTGAAATATATATAAAAAAATATAAAATTTGTGTTTTTTTTTTCTTACCGTATCGTATAGAATTAAAAACGTGCTTTAATGAAGTCACACGTTTTCAATGAAATTGTAGAAAATTTCATTATATGTTTATATTAAAACATTAAAAGAAGAAAAAGAAAAAGTTTTCCCATATATTCTTATTCAAAGTTTGTATGTATACTATATCTTCAGATATTATATGGAAAATGGAAAATATTCTTTCTTATAATATTTATAAATAATAAAATTTGTAGATTAAAATTAAAGAAAATTTCAATATAATAAACATTTTATTATTTTATTTTATATTATTAAATTTATTTTTGTATTAAAATATATTTAAGATTTGTACAAATTTTTTTTTTTTTTAATTCCACATTTGGTATGACGACGTTTATTTTGTGCTTTAAATTAAAATCTTAAATTTTCATGAAAGGTGTGATATGGATTTAAATTACTTCATACAAATATTTCGAGCCCTTTATAACTAAGTGAATGAAACCTTATGTTGTGAATGAAGCTGTCGTAACTCGTAGCCATGCTTCTAAAATATACAAAATAATTTTTGAAGGTGTATTAATCCGTATTAAGTTAACCACCCTGTAATATTTAAAACTGAAGGCTGTTTCTGTTTTTTTTTTTTTTGTAAATTTTATTATATAAAACTTATATTTTTCCAAACCTCCCATCATATTCTACAAATATGTTCAACTTGCTAATATTATATGTATACAACTATGTTGAATTATTTTTCTTCCAGTTTTCAAAACAGGCGTTTTAACCATTTGATTGAGCGCCAATATCAGACAAAATTTGATTTCATAATTAACTTTATTTTACTCTAATTTCCGGAATCACTTTCAGGTTGTCGACGCCTGGTTTAAATCATAATAAAAAATAATAATAATAAATAAACCACATTGGGAATCAACTAGATGGAAAATTTATTTCAAATATGATATCATTGCAAAAAAAAAAAGAAAGAAATGAAAACAAATTGAAATTTGATTACTTCATTTTCAATGGATTTGTACTTCTTATTTTGATTATAAAAGAAAATCTAACACATGTTAACTTGTTTTTTTTTTTTGCTCTCTCTTCAAACCCAATAAAGCATCAATAACTGAGGCAATAACCCTTTATTTAATCATATATCATATAAAATAAAAATATTATATTGAATGAAAGGAAGCTATGATATATTTTCCAATTTTCCTTCGTATATATTTTTGATTTTCCGCAAGTACATATTTGAATAAAAATTATACCTGCATGAATTTTTTTTTTTTTAATTTATGGATTAAAGTTAAGTCTTATTTTTATACCGCAATAACATATATTTATATTTATATTAAATTACAATATTTTATATTAATAAACTACTCACTTTTGACATTCATCACTGGATCTATTCGAAGTGAAACCAAAAATTAATCCACTTACAAGTACATATCATCGAAAGCGTGTTGAACAGTTCATTTAAATATGGTGATAAGTGAGAAAAGAGCATTAATTCGTCTTGAAATTAATATAATCTGCACATATTTGAAATACTTACTCAAAAATAGGAAAAAATTACCCAATCTAGTAGTAGCCTTAATAAGGAATTTGTCTTGAGTATTCTCTTTCGATGATGCTAACACAGTTCATTTGTCACTGACTTCAGTTTGAATCACCGGTGATGAACGTCAAAATTGAACCGTGTAAATGTAGCATAAGAGCTAGCTTAATTTAATGTTTGATTAAATGAAAACGACAAAACCTCCTGCAATAAATCTCATTAAGTCCAAAATAGTTTAAAACATTTTAATTACAATCAAAATAATAAAAATTGAATTTGTAAAATATTTAAATTAAAAATCTTTCACACATTGGATTTTTAGAAAAAAATGAATTTAAGATATTTATATATGGAATTTCCGGTATATCTGCATTGATTGTAAAATTTTCATTCTTCAGACAAATATAATGGAATTATCTCTTTAAATTCTCTCTAGAGATATGTATAGATTTTGCATAAATTTTCATTCCAATTGAACTCGTAGTTAGAGAGGATTAAATTAATTTTAAATGGAAATTTTTTTTTTTACTGCTTCTAAGTATTTTATTGCATCTACATATATACAAATTGAATGAACCACATTATAGTTGTAGTCCATTTAAAAAAATAAAAAAAAATATATCCTTGCACTTTTCAATTGTGTGAATAAAATTGTACATAATTTATAATAATTTTTTTTTTTCACAAAATTTTCATATTAAAAGAAAAACATTTTCCGCGTATTAGTTGTTCAAAATAACGAGAGAACATGCTGAGCTTTAAACAAGGCTAATATTTGTATAAGGTTTTCTGTATTTTTATTAAAAATAATAATTTTGCCATGAATTTTCCAGAAATTATTATCAAATTAAACATCTGTAATTTGTAAAAAGAGTTTTTAATGTTTTTATTTTATTTTATGCTTCAGTATATTTCACATAATAAAGCAAAAAAAAAAACATTGAAACATAAAACATAAAAGACGAACTATATAGTACATAATGATATTTGGTTGAAAAAACTTTTAACTTCATCTTTATTTTCCGTTTTTGTTTTCATCTTTCCTGGGTAATTTTCCTAAAATGTATATTATCCTTTGAGTGTATTATTATATATGTATTTCATTAAAAAATGAACATTCAAGCATATAGCTTTTTAAAACTTAAAGAACTTAAAGAACTTAAAATCCATTCAAATTAGGTCATTGTATAAAATCAAAATATAATATGTGCTGGCTGCATAATGCATTTTAGACAACTATCGAAAATATTTTATTGTTATACCATGAAATTATTCTCTCCGAATGAATATTATGTTTTTCCATGAAGACTTTAACATATTAATAAAAATTTAGAGAAATATACAAAAATGAAGAATATAAGGATGTGACCTTTATTGAACACTGTGATAACAAAATTTACTAAAGATTATTTTTATTTTTATAGAATGAACCACAAATATTTAAGTTATACCATAGATTAAGAATACAGAAAGATGGGAAGTTTCATACAACATTATTTTTGGTATTTTTATGTGAATGTGTTAGTAAAACAAAATAAAATACGTGATAATTATCAATGAATGAAAAGAATTTTATTTAGTTTTACTAACACCTTCACAATAAAATACCAAAAAAGACTGAAAAAATGTTGTATGCTTCCAATCTTTCTGTATTCTTAATCTATGGTTATACTTAATCCTTATTGTTTTACACTTGATTGCAGTCCAAAACTACATTATTATGTTTTTATGTATGGCTGAAATATTATTAAAAATGAATTTTTATTTTTTTTTGTTTATTTGGATATTGTTAGTATTATAAATTTATATGGTCAGTGAATGTAACCGTATTAAAATGTTAAAGTCATTTTATTTAAACGACATAAGCATTATTATCTCGTTATATTAATTTGCTAAGCAAAATTGTATTTTTATGAAATTTTCGAAATTTGTGTGTGTGTCTTTAAAGAATATAAATGTATCCTGTTTTCCAATTATAGAATTGTAGTGAAAAAATAGTTCAGAATCCAGTGGCTAATAGTACTAAGCTAATCCCCTGCTTATGAATTTCACCTTGATGAAATGAAATAATTTTATGAAGAAATAAATCTAGTTAGTAAAAACTGTCTTCTTAAAAAAAATGTTCATTATATTAATTTTTTTTTTTTTACTTTTATTTTTCAATTTGAAATATAATTTCATTTCTATACAGCAGGAGAAAAATATCGCTATAGGTACATTTATTATAAAAATGTATATTTTTTTTTTAAATAAATTTTCTACACGTTTAAACATCCTGCTATTTATATACAAAATTAAATTACATAAATATTACACACAGGTAAGTTATCCTTCTTTTTCATTTATTTCAAAAATTTTCTAAGAATTTGAGAATAAGCAGCATGCAATTATGTGATTATCAAAATTATTAATGCTCCTGGTTTAATCTTAAATAATTTTTTCCACTCGAAATCTTTGCATTGATAACATAATAATTGTAATATTTTTAAAATTGTTCGAAAAAATTCTACAGAATCTTAAATTCTATCTTATTAAAATATATACTAGAAGAAAATTCAATAATTGTTATCCCTTGTTTGAGTTAGTTGAATTCAACTGGTGTTCCAAAACATATATTATCAAGAAGAGACTTAATTTCATTTATGTAAAGATTTTCTAGAATATATCTATATATAATGTTTAGAGACATAGCAGCAAAAATAGCTCCCTGTATCTGATCAATTTTTTTTTCTACAATTTCTCCAAGATAAATAAACTAATTAAATCAGTTTACATTTTGTTGTAAAAAAAAAATTTTTTCTCTATCTTATTTTGCAGCACATTAAGTGATACCATGAAAAAGGCTTTATTTATTTTTTCATTAGAAAAATAAATATTTATCTTTCTATAATTGTTTTACAATTGGAACAAATTAGAAACTTTTTTCGTATAAAAAAAAAAAAAAAAAATGTAATTTCATTCTTAGTTCGACAAATAATTTTTTGCTGGGAAAATTTTCTTGAAAATTTAATTTTTAACATGGATATCAATTACTGCTGCTACTGAAAAGAGTTAAATTATTGGTAAAAGTTTTTCATTAAGATAGTTGAATCGATATTATAGCTTTTAAGTTTATATACAAAATAGGTATTATATAATCTAGAATGTTATTGTGTCCTAATAATAGAACATTGGGTTACTTAAGTTTATTTGAAAAAAAAATTATTGTTTTAGAATTGTTATTTTGGAATTTTTGACCATTATAGTATAAAGTGTCGAATTATAAAAAGTTTTATTCGATACTTCCATTTTGAATTTAATTTAAACAAGTCTTAATCTGCTTTCAATTTTAATTTTCCATGAATTTATTTCTCATCAATATTTCCATATAATACTATGTCTATATTCCATTCGTGCCGAAAACAATAATTAGGTGATTTTTGAAAATAATTAAATAAAAAAAAAATTAAAAAATTATTTGAAAACATTTTTTTTTTACCAAATTAACACTTTTTACTAAACTGTTATTAATTACCTGTAATTATTTATAAATATAATAATTTTTTTTATTTAATGACAGCTTTTAAAAATTTTTAACATTTTTATTTGTTTTACCAAATATCAATGTAAAGAGTTTTATTTTAATTAAAAATATGCACATAATTTAAAATACAAAAATTAAATAAGCTTGAAGCTTATGTATATTATATTTTTGGTCCTTTAAAAAAATATTAATATTTTGCTTAATATTCACTAAAGCGGCGTCAATGTTTACAAGCAATGTGAAAAAAATATAAATTACAGAAAGGATATAAAGGCTTTCAATACAGACCGATTCGTAAATTTTCAATTAGACATCAAAGGGTAAAAACATACATTTGTTAACTATATACAGTTCTAGTATTTTTAACTGAATCAGCAATTTTTGTCGCTCAGAAATAGGAAATGCGATAATTTTTAATCACAAGGAAGATAGCAAATAAATGTCGAATGAACAGGAACAAAATACATGGCAAAATTATGAGTAATGAAATATCTTATAGGAAGTGAGAAAGGCTAAAATGTATCTTTTATTAGGAAAAATTATCAAAAAATAATTAATGAACAATAAATAATAACGAATCATAGTTTGAAAATAAATTTTCCATTTTTCATTTTGCCGAAATATTTGATTCAATCTTATATGTTCAATTACACGGAAATTTATTCTGTAGCAAGACCAACTAAACTTTTTACATACTATACTAAGTAAATATGATGAGAAAAAGAAACCTACGAAAACCTATGCTACTGGAGTATCGGTCTTCTAACTCCACGCACAAGTGCATTACTTCAACTTACATATTATGCTTACCTAATAACTTAATCAATTATTCGCAGAGCAAAATCTTGGAATTAGTATTAATTGAATAATTTTTAACAAAATATGTATACGTTTCTAATTAAGAAATGAAGTGTCTGTTATTATAGACAAAAATCTAATTTTTCAAATTGAAAAAGTTCAAAAAAAATAGATAAAAATTAATGTAGTAAAAACTTTTACCGTTGCGCTACCTATTTTCTAACATTGTTATTAGTTACCGATCAAATGCAAAACTTGAAAAAAAATTTACAAATAATTCTATAATGTAGGTACAGTATAGTAGTATATATATAATAGTTAAAATATCCAGAAATAAGAGAAAACCACATCATGATATCAAATTTATTAAAAAAAAAAAGCAGAAAATTTACAATTTTAATTGTCGAAAGTCTTATTACCAACAAACCGGAAAATATGGGTTGTATTAAAAAAACCATTTAATCGAAAGTTATAATTTAGAGAGATTCTGAAAGAAGGTTTTATCTGTACCTCTACAAAATGTTGCTTTATATATGGAGAGCTAAGAAACCTGTTTGACTTTAAAGATTGAAGATAGATCTGCGTTCATGCAGGTTTCAAATCTTTTAAAATGCTTGTACCAGCCAATTGACATCCGAAATCTCGTTCACTTTTACCTCGACTTAAAGTTTAGTTTCTGAGGTAGAGGCTCACAATAATTTTCACATAAAATTTTTAAAAATTTTAAATTTTATCAAAGTTTAAATGGATTTTAGTTGAAATTAGTATGTAGGTAGATTCATGTAGATTAGAGATATACTTAAAAAAAATGATTCGAACTAGGATTCGAACTAGGATCGGGATTTCGATAAAAACTGTTATATACAGACTAAATGGTATTGCTATTAACTGGAATTGAAGGAATTTAATATGTTAATCAGAACCGGATTATAACCAACGTATATCTTAAAACTTAACACTGTTCTATATTTTTTTGTTGATATTTTGACTTAGCTAAATAATCATAATTTTAACATAAAAGAGTTTTTGATTTATAACTGAACTTGCAACCAACAACATTAAAATTCTTATTTTATGCATTTCGCGTCTGATAATAATTAATTTAATATCTCAACCATGACCAATTTGTTTTTCTTTTTTTTTTGGGATTCTAACAATTACCCATTTTGTTGTTAACACTGTCTGTAATGGAGAGTGATTCTCTTTATTATTATCGTCTATATATATTTATTATTCATTGTATGTACAAAATTAAATAAATTTATTGGCATTTCAGTACGTAGTAGACAGAATTATGTATATTTTAGACAAATGAAATATGTAAAATGTTCATCATCATAGGTCGTACATTTCTGTACACAAAAAAAAATTAAAAATTTTATCTATTAGTTTTTTTTATGATTTTTAATCCAATTTTCATGTACTATGTATATTTTTATGATAAAAATTAAATTTTGTTTTACCATTAACTTTGTAAAATGAAATTGACGTATGAATTTTTGTTTTCTATAATTATGGTAAAATTCAATTCAAGATTCAAGGCTGCCAATATTGTTTTGTTATGCGCAGTTTGGATGCAGAATGAAAAAAAGATCTTCACTATATATAAACATTTTATGGTTGACCTTTTATAGGCGGCTTAGAATGAACTTTAAAACTACTCATATGAAACTTCTTATGTGACGATTGGCTCAAGAATTGAATTTTGATTTGACAGTGCGACATAATATAATTTTTAATGTATTACCATACCATTGTCAGGTTGAGAGTTTTGCACTCTAAAAGTTGTGGACGGACTGAAGGACATTTAATGAAAACATATGCTCGTTTTTTCATTTTTTTGACAGAAAATGAGCTGAAAGTGTCCAAACATGTTATGATGTCGAAACTATATCAAAAAACTATATCCAAGTAAAAAAAAAAAACAAAATTATATTCCTTGACACGTAGCCAGGAAATTAATGCATGCAAGGTTGTAAAAATTTAAATAATCTCAATTAGAAAGTATATAATAATATTCAATATGGAAATTTTTATTTTATTTTATTTTTTTTTTTTTGTAATTTTTTATAAACAAAAATGAATGAAATTAGAGCAAAACAAAAAATTTATTGAAAGTTAAGTACAGTATGTTCCAAATGAAAGCCGATTTAATAAAAAAAAATTATAAATGTATAAATTTTCAATCAAACATAAAAAACAATTTTCCCCCTTCGACGCATATGTTTTCAATAATTTTTTATTTAGTTTATTTTTAATTTTTTTTTACTATCAAAACTAACATAAAACCGGATCAGGTGTAAATGCAAGAAAAACATCAAAATTATAATACATAAATTTAGAGTCAGAGAAACCGGCATATTATATTATGTATTATATATGTGCATATAAGAAAAGGGGAAAATTGTTTTCACATATTTAAATATATAGTTTTTCTTTTTAATACTTTTAAAGATTTTACGCATGTGTATAACCAGTTTTTTGTATTATTATAGAGACTGTATAGTTTTGTTGTAAACGCAATTAGTTAGATATTTGAGAAATTTATTTTATGTGTTATAATTAAATAATAACTTTCCATGGAAGCCAATTATTGGCGAAAACAGTTTTTCAGAGAAACTTAGTAAAATTGTGCAAGTACTTATAAGCAGAAATGACGTTAAACTTCTTATCAGAATGATATAATATCAAAAATAGGGGACACCTGGAAAGAAATTTATAATTTTGTAGGTATTAATGTTAACGGTCAAGATAATATTACGAACAATTTTGTTTAATCTATTTCTAATAAATTTGTACCCGTCTCTAGAACTTCTGAAGGACTCCATTATTCTATGGTTTGCAACTTTAAAGGTTTGCTTTTAGGTTAGTTCTAAGCAAAGGTCAGTTTTGAGGTTCAAGTGCACAAATCCAAATGGTCAAGAAAATCACAAATTTGGTGCACATAACAAATCAATAATAATAATTATTGAAATTATTAATATTTAAACTGTTGATATAAAAAATAAATAAAACTTGTTTTAACAGAATTTTAAAGAAAAAAAACAGAATTTTTTAATAAAAATTTTATACTTTTAATAAAAATAAAAAATGTAGTTTTGTCTCTTTCCATCAGAAAGCCCAAAAATTTTGAGTACAGACAGTGTGAATTGTAATAATAATGTTTTTATTTATTTTTTTTTACAAAAACTTACCTTTTATTTAAGAAAAAAAAAAAGATAAAAAGAACAGAACACTCACATTCACAAATTTTATATTTTTTCGTTATACCAGGTTAAATAAATAATTAAATAATAAACCAACAAAATATAGCAATAATAAATTTTATAAACAAATTGAAAAAAAAATAAATAAACAAATTAAACAAGCGCACTGGACTTTTTATTTTTATTTTTTTTTTTATTTTTAATTAATTATTATTATTTTCTTTTTTTTTTGAATTTAAGATTTAATTTTATCTATTTTCCATAATTTTTTTTTTTTTTAATGCAGCAATAAAAAATAAATTATTATTATTTTTTAACGAATTATTCTTTTTTTTTATTTGTTTATTTTTTTTTTTTTTTTATTCTTAATTTGAATTGCAAAAATCTTATTCCAATATTTTAATGTTTCTCATATCTAGTTAAAAAATTATGATATTATTGTCATATACATATAAGTATATTTATATATATAGTTTATCGAACTAACTTTAAATGGTTTTGTTTTTTTTTGACATTTTGGTATTAATTAATTGACGTTTCGATTGAAATGAAATTATTTTGTAAAAATAAATCTTTTGCAAAATATATTTAATATAAATAAAGATAAATTTACCAAACAAATTATAAAAATAAATTATTTATCTGACGTTTAGTGAAAACTGATCAATCAGAGGACAAAAAAATAAAAATAAATTACACCACAAATCCTTTCGTTTAATAATTAAAATCGTCGTGCTGCAAATAAAAAAATTAATAAATAAAAATAATGTCAATGAAAAATTCATTTTTATCTCTTTTTAGACATTATTTCTTCGCTTGAAAATATTATAAAAGTTAAAACTGAAACACATGACAGCTAAGCTTGCGAAGATAATAATAAAAGAAACCAATGTTTCAAAACGTTATTTAATTTTGATTATTTTTTTTTTCCTTAAATAATTGCCAAATTTACAACGATTGTAAACAAAATAGAAAATTATAGCACCTATGTTTACTTACACCTTCTATGTGTAAGTGACTCTAGTAGGTATTTTTTGGTGCAAATTTTTTAATAATTTTTTTTTTTTGTTTTCTTTTATAAAAATGAAAAGCTTATAATTTAGGTTCGGCTAAATAATAATAATGATGAGAAAATTATAAATAGCTCAGAGAATTTAGATTTTTAAGCTATGATGTTCGATATGAGTTTTTTTCTAAGAAAAAAAATAAAAATAAAAATAACTTTGACCGAAAACCTGAAAGCCTCGAATTTTTTTTTTTTTTTGTAATATGTATATATTTTTTATAAATTGCTTTCAATTTTAATTACATCAATTAACAAGATTTTTATTTTATGCAAAAAAAAAAAAAAATTATAAACAAAAGAATTACTAAAACATGAAAATTATGAAAAAAAAAATTAATAAACAATATCACCGAAAACGAAATCGTAAACAAGAAAACAACCGAATCGTTTCACTTTCTTATTAGCACTGATCGTCGTGATCACTGATCATCAACCTGGATTTTTATTGAATTTTTTTACTAGATGTATTATACCTTTGTTTGTATTTCTCTTCTTTTTTTTTTTCACTCACTCACTAAAATCAACTCTAAAATATAATTTTTCTCCATTATATGCATACCTGAATATTTTTAATACAAAAATGTTATAAATTCATTTTTTAATTTTTGTAGAAAATAAAAGCTAAAAAAAAATCAGACCCATTAACAGATTCGTCAAAATTCGATTTAATATATTTTCGAGCATATTTATAGTTTTTTTTAAAGTTGAGCCGTATATATATAATTATTGTTAAGTACCAATCCATGAAATTAAAATTTTTTAAAAACTTTTAAAATATAAAAACTCGGTATAATAATTAACAACTTTGATCAGCTGAGGACTACACTTACTCCGGGAACCGTAATTATTTCGAAATAATATTTAATCCTAATTTGAACACATTTTACTTCCTGTTTGCATGGTACAAAAATATTTAACAATATTTACTGTCGTCAGTTACTGTCGTTAATACAGTAAGTTTTATGTTTTATGTATAATGAAGCAAACAAGCGAGATTTTCATAAGAATTTATCAAGATCGAAAAGTTCTATTTAGTTGTAGATTTTGAAGTACGCTTCGCTTCGAAAGTCACAAAATATGTAACTATCTAATTTTTAAAGTTTCAAACATTACGTTATATCAAAAATTTCAATGGCTCGTTTCTCTGAACCAGATATAAATTATTTGAAATATTGAAGTTCGCAATATTTCTTATTGCTTATTGAACCTTTTGTTTTATACATAGATTCGATATAAAAGAAATTCATTAAATTGAATAAATTTTCACAATCTGTTTTTTATTCTTCTTTTTTTTTTGTTTAGTATATTTTCCGAACGCAATTTAAGAAGTCTATTTTTGGCTTCTTTTAAACAAAAAAAAAACTGCATATACTTATAATAACATATATTTTAATTTTTTGCTTTAAATTTCCTAGTGACATAATTTTATGTTCGCGAATATTTTTTTTTTTTTTTGTGAATTTTTTAATATCTTTTTTTTTTTGTTAAAGTTATTAATAAACGACGATGCGACGATAATTGAGACAATTTTCATTCTTTCTAGCAATGCATATAGTATTATAAGTAGTACGATCATTTATTCCAAATTTTCTTTTGAGCCAGAATGTCGTTTGGGTCGTCAACAATGTTAGGGAGAACAGCAAAGTTCAAACTACAGTAATTCGTTTTGACTATATAAATATATTTGACAGTAAATACATTTTTGGCCGTATATGCATTTATATCAAGCTTCATATTTTTTGGACTTTATATTTAATTTTAATTAAAAAAAATAGAAACGAATTCAATTTTTAGTTTATTAATATTATTTTTGAACCAATTGTATTTTATGCGGTTTTCATTTCAATCTAAACACGGAAGTTAAAATATATATCCAAAAGTAAGATGAAAAATATTTACAAATTAATATAATTTAGCCCCAAAATTACCGCCGATGAAAATAATATTTTCAAAATTTTCTTCATTTTCAAATTCCATTTTTTTTGTCAGTTAAAATTATTTCCTCTAATTTTTTTTTTATTGCTCCAAGAAGATAAAAGGAAATAATTTATTTGCGAAATAAATTTTAATGAAATTGTGTTAAAAAATACAAAGTAAAAGAAAAATAATGAAAAATCTCATGTAAAAAAAATTAAATTGTTGTAATATTTTTGTTTCTTTTGAAAAAAAAAATTTGAAAGAAAAATGTTGTACGAAGTGTTTACTTAAAATTGATTCAGATTTATTTAAAAAATTAAAAAAAATTCTTATAAATTGTTATAAAAAAAAAACAGGAAAATTTCCAATGAAATCTTATACCCATACAAAAGCTTCTCTGATATTCAAAATAAAAAATAATTTTATTTTCTTTAAAGTTTTTTTGCAAATTTTCACAAACAATCTCAGCAAACCTATAAATTAAGAAGAAGTTATTTCTTTGGTTTCTAAGATAATTTATAATTCATTATAATTAATAATAATTGAAAAAAAAAATTTTTTGACAGATTATTGAGCTTTATTTTGAACCCGTTTTCCCTCAAAAATGAAACAGCGTACTATGTGTGTTAGTCCGCCACAAATAAGGGAATAACCCAACTAATCGATTTTTATTCTTTAAATACCAAAACAATCGCAATGTCGTTCACTTTCGACTTGTATCATGTCGGGTTTCGGAGTTAGTCGCTTTCAACCAGCCAAGGGTGTAAATAAATTTCACATTAAATTTTTATAAATTTAAAAATTTTGTAAAATTTAAAAATCTAAAACGGACCTCGTACTTCATTCATAAGGTGCAAATGTATATATTTTTTAAATACTTGACATTAGATCATTCTCGCTTAAATTACTTTCGCGCTTAATTATATTTAAAATTTCGAATGTCGAATGAGTAGAATGAAAATGAATTTTTACCCCCTACAGAATTACTCAATTAAATCATACAACGCGCCTAAAGAAGTATAAACTTCAAAAAAAAAATTAAACTGACGCGGAAAAATTGACAATAACTTCTATATATAGAAAACTTAAAACTTAGATATTCTTTTTTTTGATGAAAAATCGTAAACCTATTTTTTAATCAGCATAAAACCGAGTAAAAATGCAAAAATTGTTTGTAATTAGAAAAAATGTTCATAAGCAGCATTAGAAAATTGTTTTTTTTTTGTTTTTTTTTCTGCTTTCTGAGAAAACCCTGAAATAAAAAATAAATGAACAAATTAAGGACTCTCTAATTATATGTTTTTTTTTTTTGTTTTGAAATTTCATTTTGAATAAATTTTTTGTTAATATTTATATAAAAAAACGTGCCTAAAGAATCCAGATTTTTTTTTTTGAAACAAAGAAGAAAAGAAGAAAAACTTTTCAACTTAAAATTTTCTTTTTCTGTTAAGAATTAAACAAAAAAAAAAATTCTTTTTCTTTTTGTCTTTTAAAGTATATTAGAAGAAAATTTTCAATGAAAATCGTCTTAATGTATATTAAATTTTAAATTTTAATACAAATAATATTAAAAGAATTTTCGCATACAAAAAAAAAATCATCTTGAATTTAGATCAAAAGTGATCGCAAAATTTGCATAAAGTTGACACGCACAAATGTAGTTGAAACTAATTTTATTATAGTTATACTGGGTATAATGAATTCTGAGTGGAAGAACTTATTATACATTAAAGAATTGAATTATTTCGTTGTTTTCAATTTTATTCTAATGGTTTTTGAATTGAATGTGATAGGCACTTAACTTTAGAGATTAGTTTCTTTTCAAAATTCCTACATTTTTAATTTTTTCAACCAACAACCTGAAAATGCAAAAAAAAGCGGAGAATTGTAGCTTTTCAGTCTGCAAACTAGCACAAAGGTAAGTTATTTTTCTGTATGAAAAATACAAGTTTATAGATTAGTTGTAAGCACAGGCTAGTTTTAAAGTTGAAGTATGAAAATCCAGTATAAAAATTGCTTTTCTCATATAACATCAGAGAAACTTTTTGAGGGATTCCAAAACACGCCAAAAATCCACCTAACGTATTTCTTAATATTAGCAACTTCGATTTTAATTCAAATTATAATGCAAGGACAAAATTTTATTAATATCATACTATAGTGGCCAGTGTATAATCTCTTAATTATATTAATATACCAAAACAAGCAATTCTTAAATTGTTAAAGTATCAAATTCATAAATATTGAAAATAGGAAATTCAACTTTTTCTTCAAAATAATGTCCCCTACTTCATAGGTTTGAAATATAAGTTAAAGAAAAACTCCGACATGCAAAAAAAGGGAAATCTTTAATATTTTGATTTTCTTCAATATTAAATTCTAACGAAATGAAATTAATTCAGTTCCTTAAGAATTTTATTTATAAAATTATTATTATTATTATTATTATTATTATTATTATTATTATTATTATTATTATTATTATTATTATTATTATTATTATTATTTATATTATTTTACAAAAACATTTTAAAAGGTTTCCTTTTACGCGCGCACAAAAGAGAAAAGTTGTTTAGAAGAAAAATAACTTGATCTTCCCATTTTATTTTTTTTACATAATTTTAAATTCAATCTAATGGAAAATTGATTTCAGGAAAAGAAAATGTAAATATTTTTCTTTAAAATGCATTAATGAATTGAATAAATAAATTTTAGATTAAATGAATTTATAACATAAAAACTATAAATTTTATTGGTGGAATATTAATGTGGAAGAACTTTGATTTTAAGTGTATACTAAATTGATTAGGCGGATAAATATGTTGATTTTAAGGATTTATTGACTTGCTTGATAAACTATTCTTTAAAAATATTTTGAAATCAGATTTCTTTCAAATTTTTTTTTAGTATGATGGTTAGTAGAATGATGATTCTAAAGCTCATTTTTAAAGCTTAACTATAAATTGATATCGGGTTAGATATTAACTTGACATCAATTTCATTACTTTTCGCTTCATCTGAAATATGAGGATAAAAAGCATTCCATTTTATAATTATTCTCCTTTCCAACTTGTAAAACTGAAATCTATGTGATTTTCTATTAGTGTTAAAATTTTTTCGTCCAATACATAAATAAATTGATATTGCATAGTTAGGGATTGCATATTCGAAATTCGAAATTCGAGAATTCCGGAATTCGTTTTCATAAATATAGTTTCGAATTCCGAAAATTTCCCAGCGAATTCCGAAATTAAAATTTATGTTTTCGTGTTCTCTCCAACTTTTAAATAGTGTTTTCGTTTCTGTACATATTAATATTCTACATTCTAATTCTATAAAAATTAAATCTGAAATGAAATTCTTTGAAGAGAACGGCGTTTGTGGCAAAATATTAGAGTCCGTCTACTCATTTTTGATTTTGATTCCGCCATCGAGCGTTGAGTCTGAGCGATCCTTCTCAATTGCGGCTAACTTTTGTACAAAAGTTTGTTCGAGACTCGGAGACGCAGCTTTAAATGATCTCTGCTTCCTCAAAGCATCTTTTAGGCAAATAAAACAATATTGTATATTTTTTATTATTAAATGATATGCCAAATTAGAATGTTTCTGTACTAATTGTATTTGTGTACAATAATTTTATGTTTATATTTCATTTTAAATACTATAGTTTTAACTATTATTGTTATTTAATAATTGAATTTGATATAATTTTACAGTATGTTCCATTATTTGTATAGACATAAAAAAAATATAAATATTTCGGAATTCGACCGAATTCCGAAAATATTTAATTTCGAATTCCGAATTCCGATTTTTTTATTTTCGTCAAAATTTGCAATCCCTATGCATAGTCTATTCATATGTATAATTTGATATTCTGGTCAAAACAATTTTGAAATAAAATCAAAAATAAATTAACATGATTTTTTTTTTTTTTTTCAATCTTTGATTAAAGGTTTATTAAACTCTGAAATTAATAGATAAAAAAACCAAATGTGAATATGTACTTAAAAAAAAATTAAATTCGTTTGAAAAATTTTCTACCGCAATTAATCATTTTCCCAATAGGACAATAAAATCCTTTTATGTCCTTACAAGAAATAAAAAAAATTCTTATCATTTCATTGGGGGTTTCCTGAACATTTTTTATTTTTTCAAATTTTTCATATACCTATTGATTTCTATGTAGAAAGAAATAATAAAAATTCTACAATAATAGAGGTACCACACTCACTCATCTGAAAATTTTATTAATGATTTGATTATTTTATGTCAAATTTTGATTTGTTTTTTTTTTGTTCAAAAACACTTTCAGATCAACATAAAGCTCCTTCTTATTACTATATACTATCAGTCATCATAGTGTGATATAGATGCTGTGTATATAATTTATAATCGAAGCAAAAAAATGTTGAACGTTTGATTGAAAACTATATTCTCTTCACTGTTTTTCAAAAGGATATCTAGTGATTGTGTCTAAATTTGAATTCATTCTGCTTCCTGATATAATTTTTTGAGGCTAAAATACCTAAAATACTTCGATTCTTGAAAACGACCCACAATTCAAAATAGCGCAGCTGTATGTTCAGTTTCATGCAATTTCCCTTGGATTACGTCAAAAAAAAAAATTATTACATTAGTAGTAAGTTTGTTAAAATCATTTTCTTTCAAAATATATCACTTCTATCAATTTATATAATATAACCCCATCAGTGTTTGGTAGACCCGCAAATGTTTTCATTCGTTTTAAGAAAAACAAAATATTAAATATTCAACGTATGTTTTATAAAAAAAAAAAAAAACCTCAAAAAAAATTATTTATAAATAATAAATATTGTTGTGAATATTAAACATATACTTATGTATATTTGACAAATCTTGTAAAAATATTTTCCGTTTAAAGTAAAACAAGAAAACATTTTTTTTTTCGCAAAAAGAAGGAAAAATCTTCAAAGGCCTAAAGGCATTGGAAATTTTTTTTCTTTTTTATGTTAAGAAAATTCAATATTACGTGAAACTGACTACTTACAGTGTATATATACCTACACGTTATGTCAAATAATATTATTTTAGTGAAATAAAAGGTAAAAATTTTATGAGTTATTTAAATTTTTTATTTACATTTTCATTTTTGTTGAATAATTTTTAATATATTTTGTTTAATAAATTTTAAAATTATAATTGACTTCAAGTTGTTTTGAATTATTGATCTCTATAATATTATGTTTAGAATTTTAGATTATTAAAAAATGTATACATTTCTGTTCCTATGATACAAAAGACTTTTATGTTAAAATAGAGGACGAAACTTCAGGTCTGTATCTCTAAATTCAGGTCTGTTCTCTTCGTATAAGTATTTCTCTGCAATCCGATTTGACTTATATCGTGAATTATTTCTTTTCCTGGCAAGCACTAAGATTTCGCCCGCACTATACTTCTATCGTATATTATTCTATATTATCCTTATTTTCTTTTTTTAGCACAAAAATTTAAACTTTAAAGCCTTTAAATAGTATAAAATTTTACATGATTCATTCATAAAATTTGGATGAAAAAAAAAATGAATTATCCTTCTCAGCTGGTATTATAATAACCACAAACTCATAAAAACTAAATTCCCAAAAGATCAATATATTCAGTGTTATGGTACACCTACACATATGCTTGGATTCTTTTGCAAAATTTTATTGAATGTAATTTTCAAAATTAAAATATATAATATGTGTATAGAATTAAAAATGAAAGAAAATTGTATCTGAAATTTTTTTAATACAAAAAAAAAAAAAAAATTAAAAATATTCAACAACACAATTTTGGGTATTTCAGAATAATATTTAGGTACCTAGTAACTATTCAATGCTAACAATTATATATACATATAATATTTCTTTATTAATATAATCCAATTCAAGTTCCATATAATACACATCTGAGAAAATAATATGGAAATAATTTTGACTTTTGGCCAGTTGAAAGCTTGTAACTTCGGAGCCCGAATTAGGGATTTAGTTTATTTCCGAACGAAGTATTTTCAACCTAGAGAAAATTCGTAGCAGATATATCGTAACGAATTCGTATAGCAGATATATCTAAATGTAAAATGTTCATTTTGTCAGCAATAAAATAAATATACCTACCATCACCCGAATACTTAATATTTATTTTAAAAAATTATTGAATATAAAAAAAAAATTATTATTTATTGAATTTTCTTCTCTATAAGGTAAATAAAAAAATTAATGTTTTTTATGTAAATAAAATTTAAAATTACCACATAATTCAATAATTTTTAAATAAAAACAACATAAAACATAAAATTCTGGCTTGTTATGCTAATTTTTGTTTGCCAAGAATTTATTTTATTAAATTACTTTTGTTTACTTTTTTTTTGTCTTCTTATTTTTAATATTCCATTATAGAATTATTGCCTTGTTATTTTTATTAAAACAAAAAAAATAAATTTTGTCAATCGAAATTTAAAAAATTTAAAAAATAATAATTATTAGCTTCATTTAAACATATAGTAGAACTACCGATTTATGATCGGTAAATGCAGGAAGTTCAATTATAAATAAAAAACTGTCAAAAATTTATCAGCCTTGACGAATTTTTCCAACCTTGATGAATTGTCCTTAAAAAAAAAGATACATTTTATGTTAATATTTATTTAAACAAATTTGGTTTTTTTTTATATAAAAAAATGTGTGAATTTTCTCACATTTATATTAAAATAGACACTTTTATTTAGTATATATCATAGTAATAGATATTATTATTCAGAATGAAGCATGTGATCAGGAATAAATCTCAAATAAAATTATATCCTTTTAATTTTAAATATATACATTTTTATTTTTTGAAAAAAAAAAAAAAAAAACGTTCCAAGATGATTAAACATTTAGTATAGGGAAACTATACATATAAATAACAAAGAATAAATTATATCTATAGTTTTTCCCACAGTTTTCCATAAGGATTTAACAAATTATTGTATAATGTGTATCTGTATATATATAAGAGTCATTAAGGATTTTATCACATATATTATGTATTCGAATATTTTCATTATAATTAACAATTAATTGCGCTATTTCAGCATAATATTATATATTAATTATTATTCTCTTTCTCAATACATCAAATATAAAAAGGACAATTATGCTAATTACGCTATTAACAGCATACAATTAATCTATATACAGTTTATCATGCATTCAATTTTCAAAACAATTTACCATATGTTTTTAATAATGATTTTCCCTATTTATGTATAAATTTTTGTCATTTTTCATGTAAATGTAAATTGTATAACTATGTATATATAAAAAATTTAAATAAAGATATATGGATTTTATGATTGGTGTGTCCTTGTTAAAAATATATTTAAATCATATGGGTAGCTTACATATTTTAAATGTATCTATCTTATTATATATATTTTAGATTGAATTGAAAATTAAAAAGGTGTGAATGAAAAAAAAAAAAAGTTTTTTTACTAGGTAATTTTGTTGTAATATTTGTTTTTATTAACTATACATGAACTATAGATTCTAAAATTTAACCAAATTCTCATCCAAAGATTCTGTATACCTATACTTACATAATTTCAATCCTATTTTTAAGTTTAAAATAATAATTATTTAAAAAAACAAAACGCGCGCCGCAAGCTGTCATATACATACAGTTAATATAAATGTTACCTTTTTGCCTGTCTTAATTTAACCATAGATTAAGGATACAGAAAGATGGGAAGCTTCATACAACATTTTTTCAGTCTTTTTTTGTATTTTATTGTAAAATTCTTTTTAATACATTGATAATTATCACGTATTTTATTTTGTTTTACTGACACATTGACTTAAAAATACCAAAAATAATGTTGTATGAAGCTTCCCATCTTTCTGTATTCTTAATCTATGATTTAACTTAACAAGGAGTTTTTAAAGAAAAAATAGTGATTAATATTTACCAATTTTATTAGCATTAAATGAAAATTTTCTCGCTTTTACCAAAAATATAATTTTATGAGAAACATAAAAAAAATTACATATAATTTTTTTTTTTATTTATACTTAACTTAAAATGACAACTTAGCTAAATATATAATATGTACATATATTTTTAAAGAGTATTATATTCAAATTTTGCTAGAATGAAATGAAAATTCTTTGAAGTCTAGACATAAAATTTCGTTTTATTACACATTAATTCGTTTTTAGGGAGAATAATTTTATGTTTCTTACCACCATTATAATTTGAAATTTATATTTCACTTGATGTGAAAATGTGGTGTGACAAAAAATAAAACTACAAGAAAAATTTTCTTGATTAATATGACGACAGGATTGTCTTGCTGAGACAATTTCTAGAGTTTTTTATTTCGAAAAATTTTAGTTACATTGTAGTAAGTCCTTCGTATCGAGCTTTCAAACCCAATTTAACCCAGTTCAATCATCTTTCTGATTGTATGAATTTTACTGACTGGGTTTCGATATTAATTGAGCACACTTTTTCCCATGTTCTCAGAATTTTAAAGAAATTTTAAAAAATTTTCATTATTTTTCATGTAAAATATTATAATGGCAATATAAATAAAAAAAAAAAAATTAAAAAAAAATAATAATTGTTTTTCTTTTATTAATAATATACATTATAATAACCCTGATCCAGATTTTTCATTAAATAAAAGTTATCTTTTTGGATTTTTTTTTTTTTTTTCATATATACTGAAACCATAAAATATGTTGAACATATAATAATGTATAATACACACTTACAAAATTATTTTACAAACGTTGAAAATGTTAATAAAAACCCTTTAAGGTTTATGTTATGCTAAAAAAAATACAAGCTCTCTATATAGTTTAATTTTTTTTTTGTAATTTTTCCTTAAAAGTTAGAGTTATTTTTTATTATGTGGTAGCATGCATGTTTTTTTTTTTAATTTTCCTCAATTTTCCTAGACCTAGTTTATGTTCAAAAAAAAAATAAAAATAAATAAAAGCACTAAAAAAATTGTGTTGAGCCACTAAATATATAGAATCCTGTATAATTTAACTTTTTTTTATGTTAGATGAAAATCCATGAAATTGCAAAGAATTATTACATTTTTTAAATTTTTTAAGAACTTTCAACATATTTTATTTTATATATACGCGATTCTATACTGTATCGATATTTCCGTAACAGGTGTGAATTTATTTTTATAGGTTTTTTTTTGCTCCTTAAAATCAATTATCGAAGAGGAAAATAACATAATTAAATCGAATTATTTTTAAATCTTTATTTTAAAAAGCAATATTCTTAAATTGCTTCTATTTAATTCTTAATGTTTATTTTTCAAAAAAAAATTAATTTTGTAAATAATAGAGAAGGTAAATAGGTTGGGTCGGACTGGTAGTGCTCATAAGCATATAGACCTATTGAAAATTTTGCAGAATCGTCAGCTGAAACTCATTAGGCTCATTATCTTGACTATAACTTAGCTTTGCATCTGTATTTTTTTTTTAAGTATTTTCGATTTAATAGTCTGATAATTTTGATGTTAAAGTTGTCTTCGTTCCTATCTATGTCTTGTAAAAAAATATTTTTTATTTAAATTCTAATTGAAAATAAAATCATATTTGCTTTAAATCATAATAAATCTAACAATTTATTTTTATTTTTCTTAAACTACATAATGATGTGTATAAGATTGAAATTTATGAAAATAACACAATAGACAAACAAATAAACCTATATGATGTTACTGACATTATATTCGAAAACTCTCATGGCAACAATAAAATAAAAAATTTATAAGTTCATGATTTTTAAAATTCGAAATGATAATAAAAATAATAAAAAAAAAATGCATGTTAAATAAGGAATAACACAAATATTTATTTTATGCTCAAGGAGTCAAGGATAATACAGTATTTAGTTTTGTTATTTTTTTTTTATTAAAAATTGTAAAATCACAGTTCTTTACGGATAATTTATTATATAAAGAGAAACAAATGATTTTGCAGAAAATTTTGGACATATGTGAATAAAATAATAACATATGTGTATGTATTATGTACATACATAATGTGAGTAAATGGAAAAACTAAGTAAGAACTTTTAAATTCAATCCATTTAGAAAGAAAAAAAAAAGAAGAAAATTTAATATTCAAAAGGAATGATATTTTTATATAATATAAAATCATATAAAACATTTGTTCGCACATAAGTACACAAATGAGTCCGACATTAAATACATATAAAAATGAATTAATCTTTTCATGAGTATAAAAAGATATTAAATTTAAGTTTAGCTTTTTAATGAAATGCCACCGTTCATTCTTAGTAATCGCACAGTGTATCTTTCTAAACCACGGGAAGCATTTGATAATCTACTAAAATAGACATTTATTACTTACAGTGAATTTAATTTATAATGGAGAAAAATATTATTTGCTGTCAATTTTGAAATCTTATGTCATCAACTCAAGATTAAAATCAGTAAAGAAAAAATAGAGATCAAGTTTGTGTCTTTAGTCTTTTGTTTTCTTTTTCTAAATAATAAATATTAATAAAGGCCGGTTTTCACGATCCAAGTACACTTTGTCCAAGTTTCTTTGATCAAAGTCACTTGGACCAAGTTACTTCAACCAACTTTTTACTTTGATGAATAGAAAATATTTGCTTCATACAATTCTATTAATTGGACGTTTTCGCGATCAGTCCACTTCTGGTCAATTGGAATCATAGTAATTAACTTATAATAATAGTAATAAATTTTTTATTAATTCTCTGTGAAATTTGCGTAGAATTCTTAGTTTATAAATTTAATAAAAAATTTTAAATTTAATTCAAAACTCACATGCAGTTAGGCAAGAAAATAAAACATAGGGAATATACGTTAGGTATACAAGTATTTTATTCGATTAGGAATCAAATATGGTATTGTACTGTATTATTGAAGCAACCTAAAAAGTTTGTTCTTGCCCGGATTGTGAGTTAAAATGAAAGTATCTTAAATCGAAATGCTGAAAAAGGGTCAAATACTTCATTTCAAAAGTACTGTTCGATATTTTTTTTTTAGATGTTGATATTATAAATATGTAGTTATAATGATTTTATGTTTGCGGATAAAACTAAAAAATTATTGCAAAAATTTTGAATTTGAAATGATTTATCCATAAATAATATTGTGGGTTTAAGAATTTTAAATTTATGTTAAAACTTAATTTTTATTTTTTATCTAACTGGAATTACTTTGTCATTTCATAAGACTTGCTCTCATTAATAATTTCCCTTGTAGTTGTTGTTGTTGTTGTTGAAAACTCTTAATCCTTTGACACAATAAAGAATCAAGAAAAAGGATAAAATAAAAATAGCGACTTATATTATTTATTGTTTTTCTTTTGTAAAAGAAAAAAAAAAAATATATGTACTTGGGATTTTGTATTTTTCTGTGCTGTGTTCCCATTATTTTTAAATTTGTTATTTGAAGGGAAAAAAAAAAATATGTTTTTTTTAAATATATACGATATTTTAAACAATTCAAGGAATAAAAGAGGATTCAAGTTTTTCTTCTTTTCTTTTTTTCTTTTTTATTCTCTCTAACATAATCCTTTTGAACAATGAGATCCTTTTTATAGCTTTTATATTCTTCTAGGATATATATGTATGTATTTATGCGGAAGCACAAAAAAAAAATTGAACTTCGTTAATACACACAACATCAATAAAAACGTGACATATTTATCGAATAAAGAATTTTATTTTTTTTCTAAACTTTTAGATTTAAATATTTTTAAATTTATTCCAGAAGAAAAAAAAAAACAAGAAAAGTTTTCAAATAATTTTCGTTTAATGATTTTTATATAATTCTTCGCCCTAATTTTGTTGCACAAAAAAAAAAAAGGATTGGTATCATGAAGAAAGTATCCTGTCATCCAATTAATTTATAATATTATTTGTATAGATCTAATTTGTGACACTTAACAGGCCACTGTAGTGGAATTTAACATGTTTAACTTTTTTTTTTCTAACATTAAAATACAACTTTCCAATCTTATTCAATTCATGAAAAAAAGGGGAAACAAATAGTGCTTCGAAACAATTTTAAAATAATACAAATTTTTTTTGCATAATTTGGGTTGACACAGAGATAGAGTATAATTAATTTCAAAAAGGATTTATTCCGTGGGGACAAAACCTAAAAAAATAAAAATGCTTTTCTTTTTTTCAGAACTGTTAAATTGCGGCAAAATGTAAATCCACAAAGTGAAAAATGTATTTGGTTTTTTTTTTTTTTTTTGTGGCCACGAATAATTTTAATACCACAAATATTTTAATTTTTAAAGCCAAGTACCTATATATACAACAGTTGGGAGGAAAATTTAATTTCCTAGAAATATACATATATTACACCCTGGGAAAAATTGATGATTTTTTCAACAACTTCAACAAAAAAAAAAAAAATTCAAATTAGAAATTCAAAGATTAAAAGTGTTAGGAAAATAACACTTGCTTTAAGTGGCAAAAAAAATCAGTTCTATTAAAAATTTGTTCTTAATGTAATTGAAACAAAATATCAAAAATTATGGACCAAAATTATATAGTACCAACAATGAAAAATGTAGATCCTGTACAAACTTGTCCTAGCTCTTGTACTTGTCCTAGATCTAACTAAGTTTCTGCACCACCCCAGATGTGAACCAAAAAAAAAAGCCATAATAAATAGAATTTTGCTTTTGTTATCCATCTAAAAACCCAACTGCCTTAATTTAAATTATATTTTCTTTTTCATTCTCAATAAAAATTTTTTGTTCTATTTTTGATGTGAACCAGAAATTATAAAAACACAAATAATATATGTATAAAAATAAAAAACTTAAAAGAAACTTTATAATTATTTCACAAAAAATGATAAGCCCATTATTCTTATTAGCAATTTATTTTTTTTTTTTACTCTTTAATTTGGCCACAAAATAACGTGCCAAGAATTTAATTTAATGCAACTTCGTTCATTATCACCATTATATATAATTTTATAAATTTTAAGTTTTTTTTTTGTTCCGTGTAGCTTTTCAATCAAAATCGTGAGTTTGTGTATTTATTTATATTTATGTATATACTTTAAAAAATATTAAGTACTTTAGGGATTTTTAATTTTCGTTTTTCTTTTTAAGAAAACTTGAAATGTGTATCACATATTATATAAATAAAAATGAAGTATTTGTGTATGGAAATTCTAGTCTCCTTAGTCTCATTCTAGTCGGATATTTTGTTAACTGGACAATGGCAGACCTCACTGTAGGTTTTTTAAATATATTTATTTGTCGAAATAAGAAAAATATTTTATTTTGAAAGAACAGCTATATTACATTAATTACACCTACATGACATCAATATTATTTAGATTAGACACAAAGATACAACACAAAGTTCTACTAATTTTTTAAATTCTTTTAAGATTTCACTCCAATGACCTTAGAAGAGTAAAAAATGAATATGCTGTTTTAATTACCTAAAAAAAACATAAAAAACAAAAATTAATTTATCACATTAATTTAAAACATAAATATGCTATGAATAATAAAAACGAAGTCCTTTTTTTAATCACATAAAAATATCAGATATGCATCAGCAAACTTACAGAAACAAAAGTTTCCAATGTAATTGGAATATAATTTCCCGCTTTTATTTCCATTATTTCTTGAGATCGCTGTATTATCAATATTAAATCTTTTCGAAATTCTTTTGACTGGTCAGTCCAATTACAATCACAAATAGCTTGATTGAGCTCTTCGCTTGCATTCAGAAGTACATTTCCAAAAAAACATAAAATGAATATTTCAAATGTTACAGCTATAATTAAAATATAAGCCAAAACAGTTTTTCCAACATAGCTCGCATAGAAAACATAAAAAGCACAAGTTACTTGAACAATACCCGAGCAAATGAACTGTGCCGCCCCTGCATATGATAAAATTTCTTGGACAATTTGGTATAATCTGAAAATTGAAATTTAAATTCAATGATCAAATTAGGAAAATTCAATATAATAAGTTTTTAATAGGCCGTTCGAACGAATTTTTTAAAGCTTTTTACATAACGCTTAGGACTGGACAGAATAAAAAAACCTTAACCAAATATATTCTTACTCCAATATTAACTGATGATCTTCAATACACTCGATTAATTCTCTGTAATTATCGGCCTTAGATTTCTGGGGATCCATTCCTATTTGCCGGAATCGATATGCAAGTGTTTTTGCATGAGCTGATAACACACTCAGATAAGCTTGAGGATATGAATCGTTTGCAGCATCAATAACGGCCAATATTGATAAAGCAAAAGTTTGATATGTTGAAACTATAATGAACTGAATTTTTGAATTTCTCCAATCTAAAGGAAACCAAGCTGGATACATCAATACCGAATTATTAGATAAAAAAGCAGCCGATGAACTTGTTGCTGTTGCAATCAAATATCCACAAACTAAACCTTTAAACACCATATATGAATGATTTACAGCTTTCATTAATTCCATTTGTTCTTCTTTACTTTTAGCTCTCGAATCTAATTTTTCCAAATAAATTTTAACATTTTGAAGCTTTTTTCGAACATAAAATACATTCATGAACTTTAAATTGCACATAATATCAGTTATTGTCATGTTCAAGCTATCGCAAATTTCGTCCAATGTTTTTGAGAAAAATAATAAATTAATCATCAGTGTAGAAAAGAAAATTGTTGTCACAATTAAGTGCAATAAAAATGAGAAAATTTTGTAAAAAAAATTTGATATTTTTTCTGGCCTTTTAATGCCAGTCAACTTCCAAATCATCCAATGAAATTTGAATGCATCATAGGAATTAACTGAATCCATATTAATTGACAATCAAAGAAATACTATTTTTCAAAAAATATTTTCACAGACTATTTAACTCTTTTTTGAAAATCTATCGAAATAAAACACTTAAAAAATTTTGGTGATAGTTATATGATCATTGCGAAAAAATGACTTTGAAATGCTTGAGAATAAGTTTAAGTAGAGACATACTATTCGCTGAACAGGAAAACCCCGCAGTTAAAATTTTCAAAAATTATGTGCTAACTTTCAAATTGATGTAGAAATATTTTTTTTTAATATCCACCAAGTTCAGTTCTTTGGATTTCAAGCATTCGAAGCTTTCGAAAATTTTCTTAGTGCAATAATATTTATTTTACCATTATTTTTTGAACTTTCATTTTCTTATTAAAAATTTATAAAAAATGTATTCGTATATTAAAAATAGACGTATGTAAACTAGATACATATAAGGTTGCTTTAGACCAACTACAAAGAGAATATTATTAGACAAATGTCACATTTTATTTTTATTTAATTTTAAATTGAAGCAGACAGGCGGTGAAAAGTGTCATCGCAAATCAGCCCGGTAGGCGGACATAACCAATTAACATTTTATTATATTTCATTTTATTAAATTTGGTATTTACATAAATCATTTAAATATAATGATTTTCCAAGAAATTATAAATTTGTTATTCTTTTTTTTTTTCTTTCACGAAACAATATTAGAAATTTTTATCTAATGCCATGTCTATTTTATTCCTTTTAAAAAGGATCAAAGAAAAAAATGTTTGTACATCATGCGTTCCAGGGGGAAAATTCACACTTTTACAAAATTATGTGAGAACACATTTTTTTATGCTATTATATGTAATGTGCAATATTTAGTTAAAAACTTTTATTTGGACCAGAATACATAAGAGAATTCATATCAACCCTTGTTAATTATTATATTGTATATACATAATTTTATAAAGGTTATCAATTGTGTCAATTATTTATCAATGATTTACAATACAAATACTTACAGTTGACAGAATAAGATTTTTCTAATAGATTCTTTAATTATACTTATATTTAATACGTCGGTCGCAAAATGGAAAATACACTCAAATTCCTGCACTGAACTACATATTCTATTAAACTTTTCACTTAAAAATTTATATTTAAGAAATTTTTATCTAACACATTCGGGAAGAATTAAACATAAGCGTATCAAATGTTTGAAGAATTAAATTAAATAATATGATGCATCTGTGGTATTATTCAAAGATATATAATTTTAATCGCCAAAAAGAGTATCTTAACTTGTAATTAGTATATTGCACTTAAGCTATATGCTTTTATATATTTTCAAATTTATTTAAAAAAAAATGGATGAAAATAAACATAGGAAAACGGTTTGAATGAAAAATGAATTTGTATGATCAAAAAATGTACATAATATGTATTTTTGATATAATTATATGTCTAGACATATTAGATAAGGTATTTTTTTTGTTCAAGTAAATTGCTAAACATATAAATACATAAGTATTTATTTTTCTTTCTTTTTTCCCGCTATGTAAACTCATTTCAATTAAAAATAAAGTATAAAAGAAGTATTTACATATTTAAATTCATTCTTGTTGAAAAAAAAAAAAAAAAAAAAAACTTTTACATAAATATCTTTCAGAAAGCCTTTTCTGTGATAATTATATCGTTGAAAAATGCAAATTATTGTGATTAAAAACTTACATTAAGAGTATGTTCGGAAACTATTTTTAATGTTTTTAATATTATTTTGTAAAATTACACTCATTAGTATTAGATCACGAAAATCAATAATTTTTATCCATACAATTTCGTGGGTTTTTAGTCACTTACTTAAATTTAAGTCTTGTTTCTACAAAGTTGCAACAAATTTTTTATAATGTAGGCTTTTTTATAATAGGCTTTTATAGTGTTACCATTCTGCCAACTATTTTAAAGTATTGAGATGTTCATTCAACATTGAAATCATTTTACTTCCCTATATCAATTTCTGTGGAAGGTTTTTACATTAATTTACAAAAAAAAACACTAACTTTTAATTGTCCAACTTTTTTTTTTCTTTACTTTAAGATTCTGTTAATATAATCCCGAAAATAAAAAAATATATCTAATTTAAGTAAGAATAGCGATGTAATGAAATGTATATCTTTTCCTTTTTCGAATTTTCTTTTCGCTTAAAAAATTAACAATTCTCATTTTTTTTTTTTTAATTCCTTCAATAAAATAAATCCAATCTTTTAAATTAATTACCCTATCTCTGTGCTGGAAAACATAAATGTACTTAGATATACTTTATTTTTTTTTGTACTTTATTTAGGGTCAATCTTTTTCTGTTCGGTCAAACAAAAAAGAAAATCAAAAGAAAAAAAAAACTAATGGTCGAAATTTCTCTTAATTTTGATTTGTAAGAAAGTTCATAGTTAGAATTTAAATTTGCGATATTATAAAAATTTTAATTATGGGCATATTATTAATCTCTAATACCTACAGGACGAAACCACGGAACAAATAAAAAGCTTATTCTTTGCATTTTCCTAAAATAGTAAAATAGTTGGCCCTAAAATAGTTTCTTGAGCTTGGTTTCATAAGCATATTATAATATTAATATTACAATTATATGCAACAAAATACGGTATCTGCACCTTAACACAATCCTTTGCTTAACCTAAGAACTAACCTATAATCTAGTTTTTTTCATACAAAAAAAAAACCTTTGTGTTGAAAGCTATTTTGAACAACAATTTATCAAAAAAGTCTTTATAAATTTTGAAAATGCGACCTTAAAACTGGCCTTTAAATTTAAGTGCAGACAGCACTCAACTTTAATACCTTTTATGTATCCTTTTCTATATCATTTTCAATTAAAGAGATTTTTTTTCTTTAATAAATTTTGTTTTTGGTATTTATAACGTTGTTTATTTGGGATCATATAAAAATTGTGAAGGCGGGAAACTAGAAATATTTGGGAAATTAATAAATTTTGTAAACAAAACCGCTCGGTGTGAAGATGAAACCTTTTTCTGTAAAGGATATAATTAAAAAAAATAAATATATTTTTATTTCTCCTTTTTTTTTTCAATTATTTTTCAAGCAATGATAATTATATTCATACATTGATATATTTGTGTAATTATTTAAGTAAACCACAAATACATAATTAGTAAAAGATATTTTTGGAAACAATTGTATATTTTTTTTTCACATAATTGTAATTGCAAAATAAATTAGTTTTAATAATCTGAAAGCGAATGCAAAATTTTGACATCCGCATGTTGATAATCATAATAATTTTTGGCTTAAAGAAAGAACTTATATCAATTTGCTGAAGCCTTACCAAATATCTGTTATTGACGTTCATAAACCTAAATATGCATACCTAAATGGTGTTTATAGAAAAATCTAGGTCTTGTAAATCTATTACTTATTTATTAAGAATTTTATTTATTTTTTTTTTTAAGTTTACCAAAGTTGTTCTGCATAAGTTTTCCAATTTACAGGAAAAAAAAAATTCTTATAAAAATTCGACAAAATAAATTGTTTTTCTTAAACTTTCAATAACTTGGTTTAAAAGTTTTCATTTCACGAAAACTTCATAACAATTTAAATTTTTTAATATTAAAAAAAAAAAAATAATTTTCCATTTTCTTGAAACTTTTTTTTTCACTTCTGTTGTTTGTGGTACGGATGGTGTAAAAAAAAAAAAAAATTTTTTTAAGCTTTAAAAAAATTTGTAAAATTTTTTATAATAGAAAATATAATTTTTTTTTTTATATTTATAAATTTTGGCAATTGTCATCAAAATTCCAATTAGTACATTAACTAAAGCTAATGAACTTAGTAGCTTTATATTTTGTTTTCTAGTTCGTGAAGGTTTCGACTTTTATTTTTGTCTATTCACTGGCCTTTTTGTATTTTTTGTATTGGTGCAGCTCTGTTCGCATCTGTAGTCGGTAAAGTAGTTAGTATGAACTACATTGCTGCTACTAGATGTAAGCTGACAGCTCTGGTTTACCTACAATTCTTATTTCAAATTTTTTACGGTTTTATTCAAAATCAGTCCATGTTATAACTACTTTTATGACATTAATCGTATAAATGTATGATGGCAAGTAAGTCAAGAAGTTGTATTAACGATCCTGATATGTTTTGTTACATATGCGGTGAGTATATAATGAAAGATCAACGGAAACCGATTAATGACACGGTAATTCGCTTGTATTCTGTATACTTTGGTATTGAAATTGGCAATCAAGATAAAGAGCTGATATGAAAAATGTGACTAGTTTTCTTGTATCAGCTCACAAAATATACCCAAAATCAGGTCTAAAATCTTAGGCACCAAAATGAGTGTAGGCCAGTGTTATTTTTTATAAATTTGGCTACTTTGCCTCATTGGTACAATCAGAAATAAAATTCATAAAGTATATGGCCAAATTAGTATAGTAAGCATCGCATTGCATATTAATCTATACAAAATAAAATTCAATTTAAAAAAAATGGCTAAAATATAGAAATTATTAATTTTTTTTTAGAAATATTATTAAAATAAAAAATTTAATTATTATAGAAAACTTTAATTTAGAATACTTGGGAAAAAAATGGGAGAAAGTTGAAGCTTAGAAACTCAAAAAATTATATTAGTCTTAAAATAGACGACTATAAATGACCCAGAAGATCAATTAACCACATAATAACACTTTTATGTTGCTGACTGTCCAAGCTATAATTCGACTATATAAAAATCTGAAAATTTTTGACTATTAGACATATCAAAACCATTTAAGTACTATATGTAGACATTTTAAAGTTTAACATTTAATTTAATAATTAATAATTAATATACACTTGAATTATGTCATTTAACGCTTTTGTCCATTATACCGTTTGAACCAGCACCCACTAGTATTGGTACCTATTATAATGTGGTATAAAACATATAATACAATGAACTAAATTGAATTTATTGGTTTTTATGTTCTACATCTATGTAAAAAAAAAGAAAACAGATTGCACGAAAAACAAATAAAAATAAATAACAAATAATTTCCTATAGAAACCAAACAAATTTATATAATATAAGACTATAAGAGTATTTGGCATATTATTGGAAATTTTATGAAAACATACCGCAAATATGTTTTTGAATAAATAATACTGGTTACAGTATGTATATTACAGTGTACATCTAGTATGTGTACATTAAATATTATTATAAATTTCATAATTTACTATGTAGGTATATTATTTCTGTAGTACAACAATTTTAGATTAAATAGAATAAATATTTTCATATGAATACAATATTTTTTGGTTTTATACTTTCTCTAAATTATGAAAACAAAAACTTTAAATTATTAGATAACATGGTAATAATAATTTTCAATCATAGTTTAAAAAAGTTTTGTATATACTAAAATTTAGTTAGTATGCCCTTTAAGCCTCAAATCCTAATCGTAGATTCAATATATTTCGCAGAGTTTATTCATTTTTCCAAGATTAATAATTCGACCTAAACGACAAACCCAAAGAAAATATATGAATTCTTTGGGTTTGTCGTTTTTGTTTCCATAATTTTAATATAAATACCATTATCTTACGACATTATGAATTTGTAGAGAGACAAATTCTGGATTATCTTAATGTCTACTAAAGTGTATATCTTATGTAAGTACAGAACATGCACTCATTGCATATAAATACATATGTTGTTATATTTCGAATTTCAATGGCAGAAAAATAGTTGTCCCACATTTCAGTATTAAAAAATAGTTTTTATTATTTTTTAAATACATCAGCACATAATTATAGGTTTATCATTATTTTAAAACGTGTACTTATTTATTCCTTATTATGTACTATATACAAGAATTTTGGATGCTGCGAGAAAATTATTTACATATAAAATAAATAATGTTATGGCATAAAAATAATAGGCAATTTATGCAAAAAAAAAAAAAAAAATTAAATAATAATGATGCCGTAAATTTTTGATAGTAAAAAGGATGTCATCAGACACATGTATCAGATACGCGCATAACCAGAGAGCATAATATAATATTATTGTACATAAGTATATATTATTGTTATAAATTCCTGTCATTCTATATTAATTGAACAAAATTTAATTTCCTAGCTTTTTTGATTTAAAATACCAAAAATAAAACCAAAATTCATTGAACGTGGATCTATTTGACGTAATAAAATTCTCAGTATTTCACGATTGAATTGTCATGTTAATTTTTAGATTTTTTTTTATGTTTATTATATGACTGACTTAATATGGCAAATTAAATAAAGAAATTATTGGTCTTAGTCGGATGTGAAATTCAAGGATGAAATTATTAAATTTTTTTTCTATGATTGACAAACTTTATTAATATGTTCCGATATAATTGTATATATTTATTTAAGAATGATTTAAAAATTTAGTTTGAGTAATATAATTTCAATTTCTTTCTTTATTTCAAAAATAGTGAAAGTTATATTTAATTTGCTGAAGCTCAATCTAGTTTCAAAGTTTCATTGGACATGTATTTAAATAAATAATATTTCTTTCGACAAAATCCTAAAATATTCAAAGGATCTTGAATTCTTTGTTTCAAGAGCATCACAATTTTAATACTTAAAATTTATCAAAATTGTTTGAAGGGAGACTATCCCCGCAATCGCAACAAAAAAAATCAAAAAAATATTATAGTATAGCAGTCTATACATTAAATATTTTTATTTTTTTTACATTTTAGCAAAAAATATTAAATCCTATCAATATAGAAATTTTCTGTGTCAACATTTGTTATTTACTTAGTTTTTCTTTTTTAAGCTTATAGTTTTCTTCATTGTGCCGCAAAAAGTTTATAGGACAAAATTAAATGAAATATGTAATCAGTTTTATGTGCTGAAAGTCACAGAAGAAAAATATTTGAAAATCGATCAGGAATATATATCTACAGTCATTGACGTCTTTATTACCAAGACTGAGAAAAGTGTTGATTACTTTTTAAATACAATTACTTTTTATTAGAAAAGTATTGATTACTTTTTCGAAAACAATTACTCTGTAATCATTACTAGTACTCAATACTCAGCTCCTACTAAAATGAAATATTCTTAAAGCTCAAATTATGTTACAATAAAATGTGAATATTTTTCGCAATTGATATTAATGAACTATATAAGAGAAAAAATAACGACATCTTGTGGTATGGTAAGTGCTTAAATTGCTAAGAAATGAATAGTGATGTATTATTATATTTTTGTATATAAATTCGATTTTTCCATATGAAAAACACTTATGACATATTTTTAATTTCTCATTTTTTATAATAAGTATCATTATTTTATTATCGTACAAAGATTTCGTCGCAAAAAATATCTATAAAATATTTCTAAAATATCTATTAATCATTATTGCCATTAATCCTTTTTATCATGTACAAATATTTATTCAGAAATCGATCTGAAAAATTATATATGTGCGTTATGTATGCACTGTACAACTTACAGGTTATCTGCACTTAAATTTAAATTTTAGTTCCAGTTCCAAAGTCGCCTTTACAAAATCCGTACAAATTTTGTATTTTTTGTTTTTAACTTTAATAAACAGTTTCAACCACCTGAGAATATAAAAAAAATTAAAATTCGAGAAAAGAAAAGAGAAGCTGGCGACTTTTATGTCAGCGAACTGTCTATTTCTGTCAGCAAACTAGCTTTTCTGTCTGCAAACTATAGCCTTTAACACATAGCCTAGCTATTTTTTTGTATATAGATTCGTTCTTTTGGTCTGTTGTAAGCCAATGTTACTTTAATAAAGTCCAATTGCGTAATAAATGGAACACCTACATGTCAAAATGTGTTACATTAAATAATAACTGAAAACAGAATTGTCATCATACAAAAATATTGTATAAACATTAAAAAATTTTTTTTTTGTGAAATTTTCTTTCTGGATAATAATTTTAAATTTTTGTTATAAATGTTTGAAAGAAAACATGAGGTTAACCAGCCTCGAAAACATGGAAAATTATGTTGTGCGATAAAAATTTATCAAATTAAGAAAATCATGGTTACTGTGCATAAAGTTTTTTTTTTAACATAACATAGTTAGTCAACAATATTTTTGTTTTTTATTTGATAAAATACTTTAATTTAATTGGTTGTCGTCACCTAGTGATAAAATAAGAATTGTCTTGTCAATCATTTCGCGTAATTTTTTTCACAACAAAAATATAAAAATTTGGTCTTGTCTTGAAGATTCTTAGTAAAAAAAAAAAAACAAAAATGTTGACACTTTCGCATTGAGTTTCTGATTTCAAGAATTCTCTACACATAAATCAATTTCTGGTGATATTAGAAAGAACAAAAATTTACGAAAGTTTAAAGACATAAAGTTTTCTACATAATACTTAAATTTTTGTCATTTCATGTTATTTATATATAGATATGATATTTTTAAAGTTTTAAAAGATTTTGTGAGAGCGAAATTTCCAAAAAAAAAATTAAATATAAGCTCATGGGGTTGTGATTAAAAATTCTTGTTTTTATTTTTAGTTTGGGACCGAAACCTGCATTATATACTAACTATTTGGTTCTATTAATACAAAAATTTTAATTTTGGGCTCTTTAACTAATGCATTAAAATAATTATTATAAATAGGTTTTTTTTTAAATTAAAATGTATTTAAAAATATTTTTAATAAATTTTTCATAATTTTGTTAAACAAAAACCATTTATTGCTCTCTGTATATACCTTTTTGAATAAACTTTAATTAAATTTATTTAATGAAACCACAAAATTTTTTTTTTGTGTCAATTAAAATTTTTCTCTTTATAAATTCACCGTTTTTTTATCTTACCAAAATTAAACCTTAATTTATTCACTCAGTCAAAAAGTTACCTAAAATTAATAAAATTTCTTAAATTTTTTTTTTTTTTCAAAATTAAGAAATAAAATAATTATATACGTTTTTCTTAATATAAATTTTCCCTCCAAATAGTTTTTTTTTTTTTGTATATAATCTACATACATTTTAAATTTTAAGTGTAAATTAAATTTTAAAATATTTTGATAAGAATTTTTCTATCATATTCTAAATTCTATTATAACATACATAGTTGTTTTTAATAAAGGAGCACAAATAAAGTTAAAGAGTACAAAAAAGATAATTAAGTTTTTTTAAAAAGGAAAATCAATTTTGAAAACAATTTTCACATAGTACGTATATAATTTTGTCATGTTAAAATTTCTCATTGGAATTCCACATACAAGAGAGATGAAATGACAATAGAAATTTTTTTTTTCCAAGATATTAAAAATAAATAGATTTTTAAAAGATTTTTAGTTTTTCATATAGAATTTCAATTATATATGTTTTATATTGTGTAAGTATTTATATATATATAATAAATGACATGTCTTTTTAAGCAAGGACAAATTTTTGATATTATACAAATAAAAGGAAGAAAATAAATCAAATTTCGAATGACAATAAATGGATGGTGTCAATTGAAAGAACTTAACCATCAATTGAAATCAAGGGTTAGAACTACGTTTGAAAGCGGATTTCTTTGAAAATTAGTAAATGAATAGAAAGTGATTGCAAAAAGTATCGAAATATTGAAAACGACTATTTTTTTGAAGAATTGAAACATACGTATTATATTAAATATTTTCCTAAATCGTTTTAAATGCAAAATTCCAGTTTTTGACCAAAACAATATACATATAGGTATGATTATTTTATAAACAATAGATAACTATGGTGGTTAAGCAATCATAAAAAGATTTTCCAAAATATTGTTTTCACTATTTTTATGCTTTAACACGTTTTCATTTGTGCATGCATATAATGTTTAAATTGTACCCATATAGTTTCATAAATTTTATATGAGATTGTGTGAATATAAAACAAGGAAATCAGACCATTAACGCACGTTTCTCTATATAGTCTTGTTGTATAAGCAAGTTTTTTTTTTCATTTATGCTTATATCCTTTTTTTATGAAACTGTGGCGGGACAAAAAATGCAACTAAAAGTTTTTTTTTTTTATTAAAATAAAATTATTTTATTTATTTTTTTAAATTATTACATAAATTGTGGTAATAATAATGTTTATTTAATTTTACAGCCGTGCGCATCCACAATATCTCTATATAATTTATTTATTTTATGTTTTTTTTATTTTAATTAAATATTTTAAAATTTATTGCATATTAATTTGTTAATATACAGCACAATTGTTGATTTATATGTTTAAAAACGAGATTTTGATAAAAATATATAATAAGGAGTAAACACAATTGGAGCGACAACGACGGCGACAACGACGACTACAACGACAACGACAGCGACATCACTCGAGTGAACACAATTACGGCGACGGCGACGAAATAAATATACAGGAAAAAAGTAAACAAATAGAAAAATAAATAAAAAAATATATGGCGACAAAATAGAACAATTTCTAATTTGTCGCCAGGCGACAATGTCGTTTGTCGCCAGTCGTCTCAATTGTGTTCATTCTCATACAAATATGTGGTTTCTATTTTTTTTGTTGACAGTCGCTATCGCTGTCGTTGTCGCTGTCGCCCCAATTGTGTTTAGTACTATAAAATAATTCAAAAATTAATGAAATTATGCCACATATAAAAATTATGGCATTTAATTCATTGTATAACTTCAAATATAAATAGTATAGTTTATATAAATTTATTTGGCAAAATATATTTCTAATGTTCAAAGTGCCTAATGCTAAAAAAATAAAAAAATCATATATCTACAGAAAAAAAAAACAGAAACACAAAAACCTCTTTTAAAATTCTTCAAACATAAAAAAGTTTTTTTATCCATATGGAAAATACAACGGACCGAAATTCTGATTCGCATAATAGTTATATCATTTAGAAATTTATTTGTTTTGGTTTTGTTTCCAGTTTATTGGTAAACAATATTTAAGGATTTTTTCCATGTAATTTTTTAAAAATTTTTCTCCTCCTAGCCTTTTTCTATTTATATACAAACTTTTATGCGATTATTAATAAACTATATTCTGCACTAATTTTACACCATTGCTCAAGTGAATTTATTTTTATATTTTTCTTTCCTTATGACGTAGTTGACGACAAAGTAGGTTATTCAAATAAAAAATTTATTATCATTAACATTATTAAATTTTTAAATGAAAATAAATTTTTCAACATTATTCACCATTAAACGAAAATATTATTTACACAATAAACTTAAAATCCTTTAAGAGTTTTCCGGTAATAATTTTTTCATATATAAATATGTAAATATAGGAAAAATGCATAGTTCGTGTTTTTCTAAAATTTTAACAACCGCATAAGCGAATTAAAGTACATACATTAATTTTTATCATTATGCATGAAAGATTTTATTATCAATTATTGTCATCACATATTCGTAAATTAAAATTTTCTATATTTTACTTCCTTGATGATAAAAAGCATAATAAATTTAATAATAATTTTTGTACTTTCAAAAATATATGTATTAGTTTGTTCATAAATTTATAATGTTATTTAGTTTCATGACACAATCAGCAGCACATTAAGTTCTTTTTCTCAGCTTTAGTTATTTTTTATGGAAACTTTTATTTCAACTTGAATGTAATGTTAAGTTAACATTGAAACCTACTGTTTTTATTACAAGTTCATTTTTCGTTTTCTTTTTTTAATAAAATCTGATTCAAAATAAAATTTATTTTAATAAAAACTTGAAAGAATCCATAGCTTCTAATATTAAATATTTTTTGCACCATTTTTAACTACATAAAAATAATAAAACTATATTTTCAAATATTGTATTTTATTTAAAAAAAAAAATAACTATTTATTTATACAGTCAGTGTTGCTACACAAGAAGAAGAAGCCTTACAGAATAATAATAATAGAAAATAAATTTCCAAATACCATGGTATCAAGTCTTTTGAGAGGATTTCAACGTGGATCATGGAAGACAAATTCATAGAATTTCATTTATTTTCTATATAGAACTCTATTAGCTTTGTCGCCAACAAAAAAGAAAAATATAAGCAATTGAGAATATAATTTCTTATATTCAATTTTAAATGTTATGATTGCCCAGAAACCTGGAAAAAATGAATTATTCATGAAAGGTCATAAAAAAGATTTTTTTTTTTTTTTTTTATAATACTTAGAAGTAACCATAAAAATTATGTTTTTTTTTTTTTTTTTCATATTTTTTTATTCCTTTAAATATGAAAAATTAAAATAATTAATGGCTCAATTGTGTTTTTTATACGATTTTAAATAATTCATAGAAAAATAATAAGATAATTTCTATTCAACTAAGTGTTAGACAGCTGAGATGTGGTGCTGCTAGAATAATGTTTAAGTTTAGTAATTTTTATCGAAATAATGTCATTTATATGCACTGTTAAAATTAAAATATCTTATCCTGGGATATCGACAAAGTAGAGCGCCTACTACCAAAACAAGCCTCTAATCTCTGTGCGTAAATAAAATACCCAGATCTATTATTTTTTGCAATAATTTTTTGTTTATATCTTTAAAATATCTTAATTTCATACAACTATATATACGCCTCAATTGCATTTGACGTTTTATTTCATATTTTTTGTTCAAGATTGCAGTTTTCCTTATATAGTTTTCTCGTTTTGATACAATTTTTTTTTTTCATATTAAAAATATTAATTTATTTGAAATTTCCTTTAAAAAAAAATTTTATTTTTATTACAGCTGCCGTGCCGTATTATTTTAATATTTTGTAATTTAATATAAAACTGACAGACATAATAAAAAACACTTTATTAATAATTATTATTTACAGCAATCATAAAACCTTGAAAAAGTATATAATAAATTGAAACATAAAAATCTTATAGTTAGAACTTGCATATAAAAATAATTACATATTATATATGTATATTAAAAAATGCATATGAAGCAAATCAAGACTTTATCGTATATTTTACAATACAACAACCTTCAACAATACACACCGACATTTCAATTTAAAGAGAAGTTCTTAAATATCTTTTTTTAGAAATCATTTACGATTCGGTAAAATTGTCTGTGGAATTTTGTGGAATGTGTGTAGAAACACTATTCAAGGTCTTTTATTTTGAATTAAATTTAAAAATTTTAACTTTAAAATACGAATTTTTTTCAGTTTAAAGAAAAACTAAAGAATTAATTTTTAATGTAAAACACTTTTTATATAATTTTCTTTCTTTAATGTCCTTCCAGTTATCTCCTTTTATTGCGTACCCACAAAAAAAAATTAGCAATAAATTTAATTTTTCTTTTAATAAAAATTCCATTTTATTCAAAAAATATATCATTTTTTTATTATTATTATAAGTTTTCTTTCAGCACATATGGCACAATTTTTATTATATGCGAACATTTTTATTTCTAATAAATCTTAGAAGTTATGATTATGGCGAAAATATAAGGTTTAGGTTTTGCTGTGAGCGAAATGTGCTGAAATTTTAAATGTATATAAAAGATCTACTCCAGAAATCTACATTACATCTAGAAGATGCAAAAAGAATTCGTTAAATTGAGATAAAATTAAGATCCCTAGAAACGAGTTTTTAACTAATTAAGTGTAAAAGGGGGCAATCTTTAACACTATGTTTAATATTAATTAATAATAAAACGACCAATTTAACATACAAAGGTAATCCATGTTATTTATTTAACGTTTCGATGATCGGTTGTCATCTTCATCAGAAATACAATAATATTTTAATATTTTAAGCATAAAAATCGTCGCTTAATAAAAAGAAAATGTTTTTTAGAAATAATTCTTTACATTTTTTATTTTTACTTACATTTAAATAATGTTAAAATTTTTCTCAATGTAAAAATCTTTTAAAAAAAATTTAAGTAAAAAAAATAACATTAACCAACATGTTTAATCCTTGAAAGGATATATCAAGTAGTCCCATATAAAATCTTTATTATGGGCAAACTTTTAAAATCTTTAAATATTAAACAATTTATCTTGAATTTTTGAACAAATTTTTATTCAAAATCAGATTATGAAGAACCAAAACAATAAAATCATAACATAAAATACAATAAAAGTTCAGATTCTGATGTATTTCATAAGCATATTCTTATATTGTGTCCCTAGTGAGTACATCAAGAAAATTCTGAAATTTCAAGGACATACAAATTTTTTTTTAACTTATATTTATTATACTTTATTTTATTTTTTTTAAATATCGTATTTATTATAATTATGCGTCGCTTTGATTGCCAAAGGGATTCACATTGAGTTGTCATTCTTTTTTTTGTTTGTTTGTTTGTTTTCAAATTCTGTTTTTATATTATCTTTTATATAAAACATATAAAACGCAATAATGTTTAAAATATATATATGGGACAAATTTAAAATACAAATTCAACAGATATATTTTTTTTTTAACATAAAATTCTTCATAATTATTTTGTCTTTAAAATAATTTTTTAGAAGAAAAGTATATAATATTTTTACTTAACTTTAAAAGAAAAATGAAAAAGCTTTTAAAGGAAATTATATAAAAAGTTCATTCTCTATTTAATATATGTAATATATGTAATATATGTAGACGGAAGTAATCTGAACTTTATTTTAAAACAACACAAACATTTAGTTCAAGTGAATTATGCCGTAGGATAATGGCAATATAACTACACTATAGGATTATAGGAAACAAGCAGAGATATTTTATTAAGAGGAACAATTTTCCCACATATAATATGTGTGTATTTCTTACCGTTGTTTCATCCCTAGAAGACGACTCCGTCAAATCCGGCCTTAAATGACATCTATATGTGGAGATCTACCTGCACGCCAAATTTAAGCTTAGTTCTACTAGCCGTTTTGGCCTTGCGTTGATTCCCTGTCAACTTAACAGAATTATATATAAATATATATAGATATAGATAAAGAAGTAAAAATTCTTTTAACTCAAGTAAAGGACTGATGCAAGCTGAAAAAATGTACAATGAACTTTCTACAGTAATAGGCCAGTTCAGCCGAAATTTGTTAACAAACGAAATACAACTTATATACAACACTGTTGTTCATATAATAACAATACTTCAAAATGCTTGATAATTGATACTTACCCTAGTATAACTGGGGTAGTAATAATGCTAAAAAATTTTCAATTTTCCCAAATATGTCACGTTTTTTATTGATTTTATCTTATATTAGCACAGTGTTGTACATATATGTATACAAATATCATTAAATTCCTTAACATGTTTTTTATAAATCTTTCTTATGGTATTTATGTTGCAGCATAAAATTTCTCTTAAAATGAAAATCATAGAAAGTGTTTTTTGGCATATTCGAAAGGATTATCAAAAATTCTTATATACCTACATAAATAAATTTCTTTTTTATTTCATGTGAACTTTTTTTCAGTTTCAAAACATATACATATATATTGTATATAAAATAAGGAATTTTCCAGTTTATATATTTTTTTTATATATCGCTATGAACAACAAATTTTTAAATAACAGGAACCTAGGAACAAATACCATACCAGCACTTTATTATTAAAGATTATTTACATATAAATAAATCTTTAGTTAAACTTTTTCTGCGACAAATATGTTCAAAATTAAATTTAAAGTTTAAAATTAGCTGTGAAAAGTAAAGTATGTATTATTTTATGAAAAGCGTTTAAGACATTTGTTCAGTTTGTTTTGAATTGTTATAAGTTTTTTTTCTATAACAGATTTGGAGCCTTAAGTATTTAAAAAAAACCTCAAAAATATGAATTTGTCAATCTAGTTTTTCTTTTTTTTTTACTTATACCTTGTTCGTACTTCAATATTTTTCCGGATATTTCGATTTTTCCGGAAACTTTGTGGATATTATCATACAAAAATTTTTTCCGGATATTTTAATTTCCAGTTATTTTTCCACTTAGCTAGTTCCTTTTAGCTACTTTTTGATAGATTTGGTACGGTTGGCACCGTTTATTTTGTGTCAAAATATCAAAAAAAGTGAAATCTAATTTTAAAATTATTTTTGAACTTCAGATTTTTGAAAATTCATAAATTCATTTAAATTTTTTTTAGAACTGTCAAATTTTTTCCACTTCTCAAGTGCGAACGGTAGTTTTAGAAAGTGGAAATTTCCACTTATTTATCCGGATAAATGTTGAAATGCGAACAAGGTATTAGAGACCTATTTCTTTTTTTTCTGTCGATCGATTCGTCATGTATGCAGTTAATTCTGGTTTAATTTATCATACTTAGAGCAGTCATATTCTTAAAATACACAGATTTCAAAACAAGTTTAATTTTTCAATACAAAATAAAATATTTGGTAGCCTTGAAAGTGAATGATTGTTCTCTTGAGGTCGTTTTTGGAAGGATAGACAATTTCCAATTTTATTCAATTTTGGCAACAATTCAAAAAAAATAATTTATATAAGTTTTTTTTTTTTCTGGTAATAAAAATCGTTAATTTTTTTTGCAATCAAAAGAAATATTTGGATAATAATAATAATTATTGTTGCAATCTGGGTCAGTTAAATGAGAGATTAATAAAATCCTTTATGATGATCGCCTCATAAAATTACATGTTTTTAACATTTATAATTTCATTAAATTTTAATGAGATTATATTTATTATTTTAATTTTATATTTAATTTTTTTTTCAATTTAATATAAAATTAAATGTTCCCTTTATACCATTTATATACCATCTATACCGAATTAATGAGTATATTATTAAATGCAATAATTTTTTTTGTGTGAACATTTTTATGGTATGTCAGTGTAGTTTAATGGGAAATTCCTTGCATTATCAGCAAATCCGACCTTGTTATCAATGGTGAATTCATTCTTACATGCAACTCTACTAAACTAACTTTAAATAAGCACAATTCTTCGTTGTTAAATAATAAATTTTTTTAAATGTAATTAAATATTGATTTCAGTATAATTTTCGTTTTATATAATATTAAAATATTTATTTACCAAACGAAAAACGAAAACACAATGAAATTTTGTATAAAATATCTTTGAAAATATTTACTATATATACAAAATGTCCTTGTGAAGAAAGATAATAATGTTGTAATGAACAATATTGAACAAAAAGAAAAAAAAAAAACAATCCTTATTGAATTGAGATAATTTGATTTGATAAAATGATTTTTAAATTTTTTATTTAAAATCTTCTATCGCACAATATTGTTCATCTCTATTATACATAAAGATTCACAACAATAACGGACAAAGTTGACATAAACAAAAAAGTTTAATTATAATTTGATTGAACAAGTAGAGTGAATACTTTTCTATTCCAAAAATGCTTCTAATTCTAAAAATGCTGTGACAAACATGTCTTTATGTGACATTATTAAAATATTTTAATTCATTGTCGCTATGATCTTGGACACCAAACGAATTTTTTTTTAAAAGAATGAAAACCAGGTTTTAACCTAATTCGCCTAATTCGACCATTGATTTTTAAAAATTCTCGGATTTCTAAACCTAATTCATTATATATTGGATTTTTTTCATATTAGGTAAAAGGTAACGCCCTCCTTGTTTTTTTTGTTAGAACATTTCGTCAGCAAGAATTTTAACTCAATAATATAATTCAAGACTCGTCAAAAAATAATATAGGTATGTATATAATAATTCAAAGAGATTATAATTTATTAAACTGTGAAATTGTTAAATTGTTTTGAATTTTAATTAGAATTCATGATAAATAATGAACATTAATAATAAAAATATCTTTATGCTTCGTCTAATCTTTATTACCAAGCAATCTTATGTTTTTTTTTATTAATGAATTTTCATTAATGCGATAAGATTTTATTTTGGTTTCTTTAACAAATTGGTCATTCAATTATTCATTTAATAATATTTTATTTGGCGCCAAATTTGCATAATATTTGAATATGGTTATACAGTATTTTGTTTTAAGATTACAAACTTCTGTTTGATTTTTTTTTCGAGTCAAATTAATATTATATTATGTTAATTAATTATGCGCTAAAATAAATATACCTAAGATCACAAAGTAAACAGATATTCAAATAATTAATTTTAGATACAGTTTTAAAATTAACTAAACCCAGTTGAATTTTTTTTAACTTGATTCAAAAAGCACCCTTCATTATAAGAATTTTATGTTTTAAGACCTAATATCTAATCAACTAAATATGAGAACCAAGCTGTCTCGAGTATTTAATTTCTAGCATAATTTGATATAATATTTAAGTTACGTAACTCTATTATAAGACAAAACATTTTTTTTTTTTGAAATACGAAGTTGTTATAGTGAGTACCTATATTATACTTGTCAATAATTGATAATTATCTATGCAGAATTTCTAATTCTAATTTAATTTTATAGTCTTAATAGTCTTTATAGTTTTAAGTCCTATTAAATTAAATTTACAATTTAATTAAATATTATAAATGCAACTGCAGATTAAATGGCAATAAAAATGCAATTAAATCATTAAAATGTGTACCTAGTAATTTTAATTCATATCTCATTGATTTTTACATAAATATTAATAATTACATAATGTATACAAATGCATTATGAATATATTAATTTTATGCTGTTAACATAAATATATTAATAGATAATGAAAAGTTAATTATTGAATTTAAGGAAAATTTTACAACTTTACACTTTTTAAAATACATAATATGTATATAGTAGAGATATCACATTGCATGTTTGTAAATTATACAAAGCATTCTACATTAATTGTTTGACATTATGGTCGAGGTTGAAATTTAATAATTTTAATATCTCATACTTTATTATCTCTGATAGTATAGGAAGTATACTATATACCTATTATATGTTTGTAGGAATATTGTTATAAAATTTATTAAAGTGTATAATGCATAATTTAATCCTGTTTTAATTTAAAAATAAAATGTATTTTATTTTAATTAAAATTTCTTTTTAATGGCAGCATCAAGCCATAATGCAGATAAATCCATGATACAGAATTGAACGTTGGCCAACTTAAACTTCACTCTTCTATAGGGTTGTTTACAGTGTTTTGCAACAAGTTTTTCAACCTGATTAAAAAACACCAAATCATTTTCATCTACAAGTTGAGTAGTGTGTAGTTATGCTTGAAAGACTTTAAAAAGGCAAGTTTTTCAACTTAGTAGCGAAAGACCAGTTGAACAAACATTCAACCCTTCGAAATCGTGATTAATGTAGTGATTTCTTAGATTTTTCAAAAGAGGCTATTGACACTTTATTCATAACGTAAAACCAACGGAACTTAATTTTTTTTTTAAAGAAATTCATGACTTTTCAAAACAAAAATAATAATCTTTGTATAGATATATATATGTAAGTATTTTATATATATATATAATATATATTTATATATATATAATATATATTTATATATATATACCTATATAAAAAAAAAACACCCTCAAGGCACAATTTTTGAAAATATTTTTTTTTATTATAGAGAAAGGAGACCATTAAAATAATAATAATAATAATAATAATAATAATAATAATTAAATTAAATGATTTTTATATTTTTTGTATTTTAATAATTTTAATAGAGAAATTTTATAACAAAAAAAAAATCTACCTTTTAAATGTAAACCTGCAAGGGAGGAAATTAATTTTATTTTTCTATTATTTTCAATAATTTAATTTCATTTTCTTTTCTATCATCAAGCTAGGCAAAAATAAAATAAAAAACAATTTTTTAACACTAATTGAAGAAAATCTGGAAAAGAAATTTAATTCCTTCAATTTAACATTTAATTTAATTTCACCCTCAAAAGAATAATTTCATTTTTTTTTACCTTATTTTTTCACGAAAATTAATAACAATTAAATTAAATTATTTTCCAATAAATTAAAGAATTTATTTTTCATATTTCTTTCGTTATATATTTCATTCGAGAAAATTAATAATTAGATAAAATAATAAGGACAGAGATCCTTAATTTCGTTGAATTCTTCTTGCGCAACCAACTTTAATGTAACACCTATCCAAATGATGGTAAGTAAGGTAATTGTCACTCCAGTTTTAATATAAAAACATTACAAAGAAGCTTAAGGTCATATTCTTGGCGTATGTTGATTAAACGAGAGTTTTTAATTCAAGTAATTTCTAAGATCTATAGAATTATTTAATTGGAACAGGTATTCAATTGAAAGTTTATTGAAAGTTGACTATGGATTCTTAGAAAAAATATCAAGATTTGAGATTCGAGAAATTTTTGGATCCACTTTCCCACGAATATATATTTTCTACAATGAATTTAATCAAAATAAAACATCGCTCCCGTTTAAAAGAAGGCAGTTTGCTATGAGTTGCTATGAGCCAAATAATGACAAGCTGAAAGTAAACAATGTCAAGTTTCCAGCGCGTTCTCTAAATTCAATTTAAACTTATTTTTGGCTTTAAATTTCTACTATTAGTGTAGGTCGACCACCGTCAAAAAATTCAAAACCAGATCGCTCGTATAGTGGTTGAAAGTTTGGCAACCCATGCTATACGTAAACGTTACGATAGTTGTTGTTAACCTCCGCAACTTAGTGTAATGTTGTTTTATATTTATCCTCAATCTATATATCACCTTGGACTCAATATACATATATCCAATTTCTTCATTATCCTATTCAATTTTGTTATGTTTTTGTTATGTTTTTATTTTAATAAACTTTTCTCCTAAAATTATCCTTAACACAACATTTATTATTTTAATGTACACAAAGTTTGCATAGTTTTTGAATTAAAAACAAAAATCCTTTTTTACTTAAAAATAAAAGTAATAATAATGCATGCATGCACTGCACACAGCTCTGCACCACACAACATTATAACAAAAGTTTTTGACCTAATAACACAAATTTTTCATCATAATATTTTCGTGATAAAATAACACAAAAAAAAAATTAAATTAAGTTAAATATATATATTATTATATATAATAACATTATGCTGATGTACCTATACTGTACGAAAAGTACAATATCATGTTTATCTCATTTTGTTTTAATAAAAAAAAATTGTTATTTAACAAAACAACTACTATTATTAGTTAAATTTACAAATTACACAGTACATACTCCTCATGCATTTCAAAACAACAAAAAAATAATAATTTTAACATCTGGGTTATATCAAAAACGTCTAGCACATAATTAACCTTCAACAAAAACACAAAAATCCCTATAAAGTGTATAGTGGAGTGTAACACAATAAAATGATTTCTTCTTTTTTTTTTCCACAAAAAAAAAAAGAAAAGTTTTCGTTAATAAAAATGAATTATCCTTCTCATCATTTTTTTTTTTCGAAAAATGCAGAAAATATGAAAATCTCATTGAAAAAAATTCCCAGAAGACCAATATTAGTATGCTGTGAAAGTGTGAAACATGCTTTTCTTTTCTACATAAATTTTGAAACAAAAAAAGTGCTATAAAGAGATTCATTTGCGACATCGATTTAATAATGAAAATTTTAACTTTTATATTGTAAGGTCAGGTCATTGATCTGATATTTATATTTAGTTTATATGTCATTGATCTAATACACGTCGAAGGCCATTTAAGATTTGAGACCCTTTTTAGTCCGTTTTCCATCATATGTCAAATGTATTATTAATTAAATGTCCGTCCGCCACTTAAAACGCTTATAAAACTAATGAATTCTTAAATCGATTATAATTCTTTGAAAGCCAAAATATGAAATTATGAAATTTATATATTTTATAAACTTTCAGAAAAATGGTATTTGTATATAGCAGCGGTCGGCAAACTATGACCCGTGGGTCACGGGGTGACCCAAAGCATCATTTCATGTTACCCGCTTCGAAATTTTGAAGTAGTTCTCAAATCAATGAATATAGTTTTTGCTTACAACAATTGCATATAAAAATTTTTTTGTTTACAACAATTGCATATAAAATAGAAAGTTTTCCCAGCAATTGTTTTTGTAAGTCTTAGATAATAAATAAATTAACTTTTGATTTAACTATTTTTTTTAAATTGCTTTCATATAAAATTGCCACTGACCCACTATAAGTTTAAAAAAATCTCATCTTAGGCGAATTTTACCCACGACCAAAAAAGTTTGCCGACCGCTGGTATATAGTATTGAAGGAATCAAAGGTGTCTTAAAATTAAAGTATCTTGAATGGCCCCATACTTAATTTTAAAGGTATTATTTTCCGTTAAAAAATAGTTAGAAAAATACTAACAAGGAAAATATTGTCTGGTAATAGCATGCATACAGTTATTGAAATATCCGTATTTCCCAATCCTAACCTTTTATATGTATAACATTCCATTTAGAATGGTAAAACATTTACAAACAAAGAGCGCACGGTGTAGAGTAGTGCGTTAAATAATTTCCGCCGATAAAACTTATTTTCATCAAATTAAATAATTCAATTTACAAAAATAAAAAAATAACACTTTTATAATATTTTAAATAAAAAATTTTATTCATCTTATAAATAGTATTTTATTTCAAAAATAAAAAATTGTGTTTCATCTATGATGCATATAGTTTTTATTTTTTACATATAAAATAATATGAAAAAACTTTTTTTCCTCAGGAGAATTTATTAAATTTTTGTAAAAAATAGAAAAATAAATGGAAAAATAAATCTGCAATTTAATAAATCTACCATATATTTACATAAATTTGAAGAATGCAATCTGGTGAAAAAATGATTTGAAAGAGAAAAAGAAAACCAAAGAAAATCTCAGAAGTATCATAAATTTTTTTTTCTAGAATTCTTTAGACTTTGTGTTTTTGAAACCAATATTTATACTGATTTTTTTCCCACATTAAGTTTTTGGCAGTTAAATTAAGCTTTCGATCTGCCAATTGGTTGTAATAAATTTAAAAATTTTGCATTTAGTGTTAGGATACGCCTAGTATCTCTTTCTAGTATTTGTAGTCGAGTTTATGCGTTTTTATATAGAATTTAAGGTCGAAAGCGGTGCCATCGAAAGCAATTTAAAGTCGAATAGGTTGCAAAAATTTTTAAGAAAGGAGTTTGGAATAAAACATAAAATATAATTTTATTTCAATTTCCAGAATTTTGAATGCATACCTGTGTATATTAACATTTTGTTTTTTTTCGGATCATCTTCGGATAAATACACCAGTTGCAAGCTTTTAACAAAATGTAATTCTTATGTAAATTTAACAAAAATAAAACTCTTCTGTGATTTTATATTTTTTCACAATATTTTTTGTTCTTCATTTTAAGCTTTTCGTATCTATATTGCTTAAAATTTTTACAAAATTAAAACGCTTGAAGAAGTTCAATCTGTTTTTTATTTTCTATATATTTTCAATATTGAATTATAAAGTTCGTTAGGTATTGATAAAAAAGAAAACCAAAATTTTTTAACAACAGAACATACGTGGGTAAAGGATTTTGAAATATTTTTTTTATTGATATGTTCGAACGAAAATTCTATGGGATTATAAATCTCACTTGAGCAATTAAAGGAATATGTTGAAATTCAGAAATATAATAAATATAGAATTTATTATGAATTAATGATTGTAACTTATAAATTGTAGAAACTCATATTTTAACTTTATAAAATACTCAATAGTGCTTTGGACAAAAAAGGACGAGCATATAATGAAAACATATAATCTTTTTTTTTAAAGTTAAAAAGAAAGTTAAAAAGAAAGTATACCTATAAGATTTAAGAAATAAAATAAAAACCACCACTTCTTTTTCTTTATTATACATGTGTACTATTTTTCCACTTTACTGAAGTTTAAAAATTTTAAGTGTTATTAAATTGAGAAGACCTTAAAAATTATAACTAACCCACAATGTATTTTTCTTTTATTTTGTTTCAAATCTATTATAAACATAATATGTACATATTATAGAGACTACACTTATAGTAGGTACATAATTTAGAAGAAATTGAATCTTGATTGATATGTTTATTGAATGAATTCACTTCCGTTTAAACTTTGTGTCTAATGTGTATACGGAAAAAACTTTCATTGAAATCAAAAGTTTTTGAAACATGTAGTACATAAATTTTCTTTTTATTTTATATTCTACCACCATGTCCTTTTCTGCCTTACCATCAATCTGTCTAAAAAGATTATAAATAAAATAAATAAAAATAAATAGTAAGAACAAAAAAAGGTAACATATATTTTATATACCACTCCATAAATCAAGTCCTATTTTTTAAATAAGATATAATATTTAGGTAGGTATACGACGTGTATGTCCTACCTTCAAAGCCATTTATTTTTATCTTAAAACGAAATAACTTATGGGCATCCCTAATAAAAGAAAAAGTTAAAAAAAATAAGTAAATATAATATATTAAATATCAGTAGCTTTTTTTTACAATTGTTTCTTATAAATTAAATCATTTTAGATTCTAGGACAAAAGTTTTGAAAAGTGAAATCCTTAAAAATTAATTTTTTTTTGTTTTTGATCATTTTAAGAAAAACATACCTATACTAAAAATTCATAAATCTTGAAAAAAAAGACAAGAAATATCATAATAATGCCTTGTTCAGACAATGAACTCTGATCATGATAATCTTACTTTTTGTGATTATCATTCTTTTTTCCATGATTTGCTCATACAAAAAAAGTGTCATCGGAAATCATGATTATCGAAAATCATGAAAAATTTCAGGGATGAATTTATAGTTTTTTACCATCCATGTTACCCATTTCCACTCATTCCTAGTTATTTTTGACTTTTATTTTTGACATATTTTCTTTATTTACAAAAAAAAATTTGAGTAGCAAATAATATTTATGTTTTTATTTTGTTTGCTTTCATGTTGTTTACTTTTTTTGTTTTCGTTCATAATCGCGTTCACACACGTTTTCAAAGTATGATTATCTACGTAAATCATGATTACGAAATCATGATTAAGTCGTTGTCTGAACAAGGCATAAGGAAAAAAGTGATTCATTTTATGTCAGTTTTACTATTAGGTGTATACAGCATAGCTCTTTTATAATGTAAAACATACTCAGACTTAAAGTGTTAGTACTTTTGTTTTTTTAATGTTAATTTTTTTTTTAATGTCATGCCAAGACGTTGCATAATCTCAAGACGGTATTAATAAAATAAATAACCCGTTCTGAGAACGGGTAACAAAATAATGTTTGATGCTTGATTCTTTTAAATGTTAAATTGAATTGAGTATGCTAATGATTTTCAAATAATTCATAAAATTTAAGTTTTAAAAAAAAATTTCAACTTCTGTCAACTTGCCACTACCTTTGAGAAGGGTAAAAGAAAATTATTTTCGACCTTGAACCTAATAATTTTCACTAAAGACATTCTTTACAAAACCTTAAAATAAGCAAATCAATAAATCTCTTTTTTAAAAATATTTTTAATATTTTTTTATGTATCAAAAAAAAAATTAAAACAATCTCGGTATCAAGTTGTTTTTTTTTTACTCAAAAAAAAACTTAATTAAAGCTTTTAGTTTATACTACTAACTTTAAAGGAAACCGGTAGTTGTGCGCAAACTTCTTATTCTATTTACTCACAGGTGTAAGAAACTACATACGACAAACATGTATATTTATATACATATGATATATAATATACATATTATTTTTATCAAATTAGATAGAAACACATAATTTTTATGTTCGTTTTCACTATATAGATCTTACTACAATAGAAAAGTGAGATTTTTCTATGGACAATCAACTTTTTATTATTGAAAAAAGTCAAGTATGTATTTAGAGAACTTGGAAACAACTGTAAACAATTATACATGGTTATTCCTTCATATAAATTATTCATATAAAAAATCTCAATATTCAATCATATCATCCATATATTTTTCTTGAATATCACATTTCATTACACACACCATTCATAACAACATCATCATTCGATAAACGGAAAATTCATTTTATATTAGATTTATTTATAGTTTTGTGTGTGGCATTTTTCATGGAAATGAAATAATTTTCAATATGTAGTACAGATAGCTTGAAGAATTTTTTTTGATTTTGGTTTATATAATTTCGTGGAAATCTCCTGTGGAGGATATCCGTACATTTTCCAATTATCTTGTGAAATTATCACGTTCAATATTTTAAATTGAGCTGACTTGTTTATGTTTATATTTATTTATTTTTGTTATTTTCATCCAACAAAAAGGTTAAGAGATAATTACATTTTTCAATCATTTTATTCTCTACGGAATAATAACGTTACAATTGGATTTAAAATTTTGACATGATGACATTGCCAATATATAATAAGTAATAAAGTGAATTAATAAAAATAATAAATTATAAATTTTTTTGAATGAATAATAATCTCCATTCAAATTGGTTGGTTCAGGATTTATGTAGTATTATACGAAGGCGGATCTATGTAGTTATACGCTAATGAAGCGGAAGGCTCGGATATAAAAGGCCTCCAACCCAAATATGTGTCATAGTTAACAAAAATGTTGGATATTTTTAGTTATTAATTCTAAGTTTGCCACAAAATATAATTAAAAAGCTAATCCAATCTAAATTTGTGAGCTTTTCTGGCCCCTTGACAATACTCAATAACGATCATGATAGGCTTAATATAACTATTCAGATATTAGTAAACCAACATTCACTTAACAATTAATAAAACTACTCGTTTCACTAGTCTCGTCAATAATTTTTTCTAATATTTCCTCAGTCGCGTCGCTGAGTCGATAGTTTAACTTTCGCTCATTTATCATGCGTCTAAGATCACTTTACTGTATCTTGTCTGAACTCTGATAACGGTTTTGTTTTTGATAGAGTTTTTCAAGAAAGTTTTTTTCTTTTTTTCTTTTAATTTAAATAATAAGAGATCAACATGCCAAAAGTGAATAGTAATAATAATAGTATATTATCGATTCACAATCGTACTATGCCCAGTGCAATGAGAAATTTAAAAGAGCAGCCATTCACTTCTAGAAATCAATTAAAAGAACAAGAGGAACAACCACAACAACCACCGCCAATAAATAAAGGATTGGTGTGGATTCACTGTAATAAATGTTTTGAATTTTTTGTGAAGAAGCAACGTCAATTTGTCCTTTTGAGCTGTCAACATGTTCTGTGCGTTTTGTGCTTGAAAAAATGTAAGTTTTTTTTTAACCTATGAAGAACTGGATGCGAGCAATTGACGACATAAAAAAGTTGAATTTCTGACGTTAAGACGTTACACAGATCAAAGGAAAATTACATAAGCAGCTAAACAAATATATTGTGTCTTTGAGTTAAAAAAAAAAAGAAAAATTCTGAAGGAAGACCAAAAATAATAAGAAAAACTAGAATAATCTTAAGTGTCAGAGGGAGTGAAAACCCTCTATTTTGCTCTCAATTCGAGTCTACCTAGGACCTACCTACCTTTTTGTATATTTCATCAAAATACAATTTAACGATTTTTTTTTTTTTCTTTATTTCCAGATGCCATTGATGGTAAAAGAACATGCCCGTTTTGTAATAAAACGGTGACAAGTTTATTAATTGAGGATAATATGCCTGGAAAATTTAAGAAATTTTTTAATCCACAACCATGGCAAACGATATCAAATTTAAATGATGTTGTACCATTTCAATTGCGACAACGAGATCATTTTCTCAAAGGTTGTGAAACAGCGGTAAAATATTTTATTTATTTCTTTTTTGTTTGGACACATCATAACGCCGTTAATTAACTTACTAAACGAATGCTAATTAACGATACTATTTGATTACAAAGTATCTTAAATATTACAAAAAATTTGTATTTTCATTTAGGTTTCTAATCTAGTAATGTTTTTGTTTATTTGTTCATTTTAGTACCTGTTAATAAAAAAAAATTGTGTATGTACGTAATATGATATATTCTTTATCTTGTAGACTGTATTTGCATCAAAACTAAGAAATGAAAATGCAAAATTAAGAGAAGATTTGGTAAAAACAACAACGAGAAAAAAAACTTTATTAAATATTGAAAAAAAATTGGATGAACAATATGAAAAATTGATTAAAATTAAAAATCAAAATCTTCTTAAACAAAGTATGAACAAAGAAAATTTATATAAACAGAGTTTGTATAAGCAGACATTGAATATGCCCCAGTCGTATCATCATCAAAGAGAGAAGTAAGGCCATTAAAAAAAAAAGTTTTTTTCTTTTGAGACGATTCAATCATTGAATTTTATGTTACTCTAATTATAATTTCATATTACAGATCAACACCTACAAGATCAATATCATCACGAATAAGTTCTTATGCAAATTTTAAGCCAACCGATACTTCTAGCAGAATTAACAGAGTTTAAAGGCAAACTGGTTCATCGTAATAAACATTTTTTGCAAACTTATTTGTTATCTAATTTTTTTTTTTTTGTTAATTAAAAACGGATTTAAATAATTTTTGATGCTGAGATTTATATGAAAACAAATTAGTTTTCTTCAATTTTCTGGAAAAAAATTTTCATTTTTAGAATTTATATATCTATTATTAAGAAATAAATTTATTTTTTTCTTTGCTAAAAAAATCGAAATTAACAAATTTTTTTAATTCATTTTGTTTTTCGAAAGAAATCTTAAAATTTCATCTAATTTTTCAAATTAACTTTAATCAAAGATTATAATTTTATCTTAATTTTTCGAACATGAAATACTCTTATTTTCAACTAGTAATTTTAAATTTGTATAAAGGCATTAATAAAAAAACAACAATAATATTTGTTAATTTATAAATGTTTTAATATTTTATATCAAAAACTATTTTACATTATAATCAACTCACAATTTTTTATTCATATTTTTCACTTATTTTGTAATACAAAAAATATGTTTTTTCAATCAAATTTACATACAAACCATCCTGCACAGAGGATTTATTGAAGAAAATTTTTATTTATTATTTATTATACTTTATTATAAGTTCGATTTGTTATATTTAAAGATTTTTTTCATTTAATTGCGATGGTCCCATCTATATCTCTAATTATATCGGTAACAAAATTTTGAAATAAAGCAAAGATTAGAAAATAATCTACTTCATAAGTTAATAGAGAAATAATTGCGTTTTTAAAACTCTGAAGCTCATAATATAAATAAATTATTGCGAAATTACTACATGATGATAATTTTCTCTACATTTAAATGCGCCCTTATTTGAGGCTCATAAATTTAAAATAATTTTTTTCGAACATTTTGAGCTTGAATAATAAAAGCAGCATTTGGCATTGTCCGATTTTCTAATTTAAATATTTTATAATTTTTTTTTGGTTTTTTTAATTGAAAAATTACATAATCTAAAAAAAATTTTTAAATATTCTTTCATTTCTGTTCCAGTTTCTAGGTATGCTCAATTAGTGTAAATAATAATTTCTTCAATCATGTGTATAATATATATCACTATAACGTATATTTATATAGAACCATTTTGAGTTATTATTTACGTTTCAGACGTAAAAGTCAACTAAAATCCTGTTATCAAATTCGATTTTGTTGAAATTTAATTAATATGTATGTAACTTTATTTTTAGCCGAATATGCAAACAGATAGGATTTTTGTTGATTTTTCTTATTGACATACTTATTATCATTGTTACCAGTTAAATAAAAATATGAATGAATCAATGAAGTCAATGAATGAGTCAATGAATGTGACGGATGTATAACTTTGTTATAGAACCAAGATTTAAAGTGACTTGTTAAATCAATTTTATTTATTTATAGAAATGTTTGAGATGTCTAAAAAATTATTATTATCCAATTAAAAAAAAACTTATAGAATTTTTAAATTAGGTATTTTATTAATGTCTGTAATTGTAATGACTAAAATTTAATTTTCTTCAATTTTTACAAACAAAAAAAGATACCATTATTTTATTTACTTATTTTAAACAAACTTTACTTATAATTATATAATACACACAAACATTAGTTGCATTTTGCATTTTACATTTTAGTAATTTTTTATCATTCATTTTTTTTTCTTATTGGAAGATAAACAAGGCAGATAAATTGCTTTTATGATAATTAATTTTGTTTTGCTTTTACGATACAAAATCAAAACTTTCTTGTAAAAGTAAATAAAAATCGTAATGTGTAAAGTGGATATAAAGTGAAAAATTTTGGACAAAATAAAAAAATTAAAAAAAAAGAGAAACACTTAATAAACAGAAAATCCATATTAAATTTTTTTTATGAAGAAATTTTGGTGTTAAGCCCAAAAACAAAATTATGACAATTTTTACCAGGTTTAGTTTAGTTTAACAGTTTTGTTTGAATCCTGAAATTTTTTTCAAACAGAAAGTATAACCAAAACAGATTGGTTATTGTTATTACATATTTTTTTGAGTTAAAAAAAATTAACATTATATCGAAAAAAAAAAATATACTTGAAACTAAATTTAAAATTTATTGAATTTAGATTCCTACATGGAAAATTTAATAATAGACTTTTCAAAATATAATTGACTTATTTTTTAGCTAACTTTACCGTTTTGAATCATAATAAATGTTGACAACAAAAAAAAAATAATAATTTTCATTATAATCGTATTTTCACTCTTTAATTCCAGTCTTTTTTTATTTCAAATGCCCAATCCCATTTTAAATGCTCGTTTTTGTCATCATCAGTGAATAAGGATGATACCGAATAGCTTCCTAAAATTATTTTCAAATTTTTTTATTATTGAAAAAAATATTAATCATGTTTATATTTTACCTCGAGCCATCATTCCAGATGGTGCTTCTTCAAAAGGTGTTGTATAGCTTTGCATTTCTTTCTTTGGGGGATAGGAGCCAACCATATGTGTCATTTTATCAACTTAAATAAAATAAATAAAAATTAACAATATCGATTTTTTTTTAATAATTTATTATTCGAAGGGGTAGAATGTATAGGTACTTATTTTCTTACAATTTTTATTTAAAACTTGAAATTTAAAACCTTAGTTTGGATGGATATAAAATCGCCATTGTTTTTAAATTTGTTCCTTCTTAATAAATAAGAAGTCTCTAGATTTAATAAATTGATATTAGAATATATTTTTAATTAACTGTAGAACAATAATTATTTTCTACATTATAAAAAAAAATTCTCACCGACAGCTGTGAAAAATCCATTTAAAGCAGCATTAAAAACAAAAACATTCAATAAATTAGATATGTATTTAAAAAAAAATTAATCAATAAGAAATTTAAATTACATTTTACAATAGGAAGTTCAAAGTATTTGTTTTTTTTTTTTTATCTAAATAAGTGGAATTTTTCTATAGAACATAAAAGTTAGATTTTCATGAACCTTACCTGGCACACCCATTCTAGAAGTTTTTTGAACATATTTTAAACCATGTACAATTTCCCTTTGAACTATAAAATCAATTCTAACTTTATATTGTACTCCTTCTTTAATTGTAAATACCTGTAAAGAGAAAATAATGATGTTTAATGTTTCTATTCACAATAATCATTACATTTTTAATTGTATTTTATTAATAAGTTTCTACATATTTTCGTCTAATATTACGAAAATTCTCGCAGTTCTCTCCATTTACGAGAACCGCCCCAACCCAAACAGAAGCCATTAAACAATTATCCTTAGACCTGAATTATTTTTGTAAAATGAATAACCTAACACTAAATTTCAATTAAAATTTATTCCAGGATTCGATATAATACTTCGCAATGTATATTATTACTCACTTGTTTCTTTAGTTGTGTTACATCGCCAGTTAAATCAAGTTCTTTAGAATCACGACCTTCTACCAATAAAGCCAATTTTTTGACAATAACTTTTCTAGGATCATTTGGTTCTAAAAACAAAAAAAAAAATAAAAAATAAAATTGTTTATAGGTGAACAAGATTAGAAAATGTACAATAATCTCTCCCGCACTTCTACCCCTTCAAATAATACAATATCTTTGTAGATAACAATTTCTGTTTATTTACACTCTTTCTTACCTATTACAATTTTTTCTGCTTGCGCTGATCCCAATAAAGCTTCCTTATATCGACGCAATGATTCATCCTCTTGATCAGCTGCCATTATTTCTTCAATCGTTTTTTCTGGTGGTGGTTGATATTTTGGATCTTCAGCACCATCGTGAACATCAACTTCAACTTCTTGATTAGTAGACATTTTAATTAAATTTTATTAGATTTATTAGCCTGGAAAAAAACAAACGAATTACATACAAAAAATTTTTTCTTAAAAATCATTCTTATAAAGACTATCTATATATTTGATATAATTAAATTTATATTTACAAGGCAAATATTTTTACAAAAATTAAATTAATTTAATTGAAGAAAAATTTTATGTTCGCTATTCACATTCTTTTTTGTTTATTTGATTTGATGAGGATGATCGTTATTTTTCTTAGTTTACCTACTTATTTAATAATAAGTGAATTATACAAAATTATTATTATAAAATAAACTGAATAAACATAATAATTATTTTAGTAAGTACTTAATATAAATAATATAGGGCAGTATTCGCCTCGGCAAAATAATTATGTTTCTAATCGCGATAGACGTATATAATATATGTGTAACGTTCGTTTCTAATTTTTAAAAATTACATCAAAAATAGCCAAGCTAGTGGTCTGCTTAGCTAAGCAAATCATTGCACAGGAAAAATGTTTATCAATCCAATTTGTTATAAATCTTAATGGCCTAACCAGGCTTCTAACTTTATCAATCACTACACTAATCATATAACATGAATTTAAAAATTCATAGTTAAGTTATATTTGAGAAACCAGCTGAATTAAAAAAAAAAAAAAACAAAAAACAAAGCAAAACGTAGGTACCTCTACTTATTGATTGATTTTTCCGTTTTTTTCTATTTAATTTAAATTTTTTTTTATGTAAATGGTCAAGGTAAATCCTACATAATGTATTTATGTGGAAAATTGAAAAAAAAAAAAAAAATACTGTCAGATATAAAAAAAATTTATTTTAAATACGTTTCACGTTGTTTACATTAAAATTTTTATTTTATTTTTTTTTTAATTTATGTGGATTAGAATTAAGCTGATAGAAGAAAATAGCTGAATGACATTTATGTAAATGGATCTATAAGGGAGAAAAAGGAATAATTCGGTTTGGCAATTAATTGTTTTTTAAACTTTGAAATCAAAAAATAAGCTTATTAAAATGTGAACTTGAATGAAACTGAACGAACTTTTGTGTGCTGTGAAGTACTTATGTATATATTATTTTGTGTACTAGTATTCTTTTATATAATTAATATACAATAATATAAGGTTAACAAATTTAATATTTCTAAAATTCGGTGTTTGAGAATAGTTAACTCTGAGATCCTTTTGCATTCCCTCCGATTAAAACACAAATCTTATACTTCCATTTCATTTACATATTATTATAATAAATAAGTAGGCACTAATTTTTAGTACCCCTGAGATACTTTCATCATATTTCCACTGAAAAATAGAATAATAATAATGTTATTGAAAAATCTGTTCACTGAAATAAAAAAAAATTTTCAAATTATTGCTTTTCGCTTGCCTAACATAAAAAAAAAAGTAATAATTTTTAAAAAGTTAAAAAGCAAAAAAGCCCAAATGAAAACTTAAATGTTTACAAAATTAAAAAAAAAAAATTATTTTATAATCAAAGTTCTTTAGAATTTTATTTATAATTTCTCTTACGAATTTTTTCCACTTCTACGTGCTAGATATTTTTTTCAAAAATTTTAATCAAAAATGTACATGTTATCGTCTGCTCAGAAATGAAACAACGTATATAATGAAAAGTATAGTTTCGAGTAATTTGAGTTTAAGGATTTGAAAATTAATAAAAACGTATGAAAAAATATCAAGTAGCGTACAATTTTCATCTAAAAAACATATTTTAATCAACATTAAGAATATTCCAAAGTAGTTGTACTTATAAAATCGAGTACGAGGAATCGAATGGTGCTATTGTCAAATAACGACGTATAAATATCATACGTTGTTTCATTTCCCAGCAGACGTTATATACTTAGTAATTTTTATGGGAATATCCATCTGTTTTTTTTTTTTTGTATGTAGCAGAGGGATTATTATGAATTATGATTCGATAATAGTACAAAATCAATCAAAACTCTATTGTATTCTATGCATTCGAGTGACATAATATAGAATTGCACAGATTATGTATATTTTAATTATCAAAACATTCAAAATAGAATTTTCGATGATTTTTTCCTATCGATCGAACTTCATAGATATAATAGATATAATAAAGAGATTGTTTTTACAATGTAAAATCGAATAATCAGAAAAACTTAAGTGTGAATTCCCTGTCGAGAATTAAGCAGTAGATTTTTTAGGTTCCCATCAAACCTCTTTGATGGTGTTGTTCCTTGACTTTGTCGCCGAGCTGCATTTGCAATTCGATTCTGCTGACCTAACTCTTCAAAGGCCATTCCTGTGTCCTGGACCTTACCACTATTTTAGTAAGCATAATTAGCATAGTTCTAATATTCGAATATATCTTGATTGTTCTTTCTCTAAAGCTAACACCTTATCATTGAGTCTTTATCTTATTAAATTGAGTTAAATTTCTTACATAGTAGCCTGTAGGTAACTACTAAACATAAATACTACATTTTTAATAAGTCTTAAGAAACAAAAATTAGCCCTATTTTGTGAACACTTAGAAGCACTTTGAAATACAGAAAATATATTTTGTACAAAAAATTATGTTTTTAATTTTCATAAATGAAGTGCATATTAACTAAATATAATTGTATTTTGTGTTTTGAATACAAAATTATTTTGACCATGCATTCAATTTTCTTATAAGTAAGTAAATAAATATATCTACATATTTTTTTTTTAACTGAATGATTTGATTAATGAAATAGAGAGAGTTTTTATCATAAACATTTTTTTCCTAAACTTCTATACATAATTTTTACATTTTTTGGTCTTATCTTTTTTATTGAATAAAAACAACTTAGTTATTCAACGGTTTTATATATAAAATTTTTTTTTTTGTGTATTGATAAGATAATAAAATTTATTTTCATATCTTAACCTACAATTTTCAAATTTTCTAATTGACAAGAAATATGTAAAGTTTTTTAAACACGCGTTCAGCACGATTAACTCTCAAAGTTTAGTTAGTTAGTTAATAGAAGGATACGAGATGGTGAAACATGAAAATCTGCAATCATAAATCTGAAACTATTCACCTAACTTTGCTGCATTATTATTATTTAAGTAGTCATTATTTTTTTTTATTTAGATATTGCCTGAAGGATTGAGAGTATGTACTTCCTTAATGATGGATTCTTGTATTATTATTCCAACCCAATAATTGAGACTGTTTCAATAGCTATTTTTAATAAGAAAACGACCGTGAATTCAAATGCGCAGTTTAATAGTTCAAACGTTTCGCACAACGTTAAAGATTTCCTCGCCTTAGGAAATTACCACCAAAGTATCATCGAAATGAATTTTAACAAGCAAAATGAACCTTAATATAAATTGCTTTAACTCACGCAATTTTTTTTTTTTTTGTATAAAAAAGTGTACACTTTTAAAAAACAAATTAAAAAATTTAACTTTTTTTTTGTATTCACATAGAAAACTAGTTCTCCATTTAAAGAAAAAATAAACTTAAAATAAATTTTATTAATATCAAAATAAATTAAGCGCCCAATTGTTTTTTTTTTTCGTTATTGTACTAATAATTTTGCCTCAACTGGCCTGGTGGTATAAGTCAGGACAATCTAGAACTTTAGTCAAGAAATTTAGATGGACTACAAAGTAATGAGGTGACTAATTAATCTACCTGTTGGCTCAAAACTAAATAGCTAAAAATAATAGGTAGGTTACTTGTAATTTTAAATTGTGAAAAAATTATGTTGCGGCAAAATTTCTGTTAGTGTTAGTAAGTAAGTATGTAGATTTTCCAGATTTAATATTTTAAGGTCGTTTTGTAGGCTTTGTTGTAAGGATTTCTTCAATCTGTTTCTACGTATCGTTAGCTCTAAAATCAAGTTAAAGAAATTCAAACGCAATTTTTTATCAAAGCCTGAAAAAACTATCTTACTTATGGCAAACATTTTCGCAGTCGACGATATTAATGAACCTTCTTTAAAATAATGTTTCTCTATTCTAAATTTTTTATATCATAAAGGTAAGCACTTTACACTTAGTGATAATTCTAAATCAATTCGATAAGAAAACCACAGCAATAAAAAAATACAAACGTTTGCTAAATATTAATATTATTTATTTTGATACTACTAAATGGAAATAAAAGTTGTAGGTAAAAAACAAAACCTATAGAAACAAAATTTCTATTAACTTATAAATTTTTTAAATGAAAAATTGAAATTCCTTAGAAAAGTTAATAAGTAATTGTTTTAATTGGATCAAGCTGAAATTTTGCGATAATGTATTCCCACCGATCGGATGACGGAAAGTGGGTCAATATTCACTTCTAAAATTTGGTGACAATCAACGCTACCAAGTCAATATAAAGAATCAAAAAAAAAAAAAAAAACTTAAGTTTTTAGATAGAGATGCCCAATTTGACAAGAATTACATACCTAGCTACAATAATATAATAAACATAGGTAAAGACTTCAAGGATGAAGTCGAGATAGCTGGATTTTTAATAATAATAATAATGAAGTTCTGCAATATTAGAAATGAAATTCAGAAAACGAAATAGTATTATCAATTCATTGAATTTTTTGTATATCTACTTAAGTATTTCAAAAATTTCAAATTGTTCACTTTACGAATACTTACGTAGAAGAAAATATAAAACATCTGTTCTACATATGTTCTTCTAACTAATGATCTTAAAAAAGTACAAAAAAACAGCATTAGTTAGGTAGTATACAATAATTATTTCGTTTTTTGTGCTTTTTTAACAAGTATGGTGTTAAAAATTTCCATTTATTTTAAAATTGAGAGTTTTTATTTTTAAAACATCGTGCACGTAACAAGTATGCACATCATAACTAGAGACATAAAGTAAATAATTTTAAGTACTAGTAGATGCTACTAAATATAGTAAAAATAATATTTAATTATTACGTGATTGACAAATAAGGAAAACAAGTTTTATTGAAAAATTAATATTTTACATAGGTACTTCTGGTGTAGATACAAAACTTAACGTACAATATAATTAAAATACAGATACCTAGGATCTATTATGCAGTCAGCAAAAACTAGAACAATATTAATATGCATACAATAGGTAGGTAGTTTGTTTGAATATAGGTATATCTAGTTAACTAATTTTAGGTAGGTAGGTACCTACTCCTAAAATATGTAGGTATATTTCGAAAGGGAGAAAAATAAAGGCGTTTTGTGTTGGTAATTGATAAGGTTAATCTTATTTGCTCGTTGAACTTATGCCTAGGAAGGTACATACTTATTATAACGAACACCAGCACTAATAAGGTCGGTTCACTAGTTAGGTTAAAAAAAATGGAAGTTTTCAACACCTGGAGGGACACATGAAAAATATTTAGGTAGCGTACCTAACAGAGAACTGCGTAATACTATTCATAAACAAAAACAAATCACTCGCAATATTTCAATACAGAATAATACCAATTACAGAAAAAAAAAATGAGCTATTCATATTCTACTTGCACATAAGAAACACTTATATTACATTGACTTGCAAAACAACAATATCTACTCAATACCACTTGATGTTGATTTGTTTTTGTTATGAATGCTATGAATGCAGCAAGTGCCTAATATAAAAACAATACGTATGAATGAAAAAAATATCATCTAATTAAGTATAGGTATATTTTTAACAATTTTTTTAGGAAATTTTTAGGAAATTTTTACGAAATATTTAATTTTTTTTTAGGAAATTAAATTTCCTTAGAAGATTGCCCAATGCATTCAATATACGCAATACATATTTCACTATTCACTATACTTGCGAATAGAAATTTGACTTGATAAAAAAAACTCAATACAATTCTAATGTATTGAAAAAATATTATGAATCATATATTCACACTTGTTTCTATTTTGAGTTGAACTATTCATATATTGAATAAATCAAGTGTATTCACGAGTGATTTGTAATACAAGTGTACTCATGCATTTCTCTGGTACCTAACCAACCTAATCTTTTTTTAGGCGTAAGTGCAGATGACGTGAACCACTCAGAATGGGCTGAAACTTGGTGGGGGGGGGTAGAGACATACAAAATGTATGAAAACTTTGGGGGGCCCTATCTCCGAAACGGGGCCCGAGCGCCAAGAACTGATTTCAGTTTTGGGGGTTTTGGCATCGCCCCCCCCCCCCCCCCCCCACCAAGTTTCAGCCCATTCTGAGTGGTTCACGTCATCTGCACTTTAGCCTTTTTTTATTCCGAATTTTTTTTTTAGAAACCGATAGACTTTTCTGACTTCAATTATGACCCCCCTCCACAGTTTTTTTTTTTTTTATGTTTTTTTAAACAGAAAAATAAGAATATTTGTTACGCAATTTTAATGCAACCCCCGCCCAAACAAAATTCCATTTTATTTCACTACTCGCTTTTATCGCAAAAATTTTATTTACATGGATCTCTGTACGGCGGCAGGAAGAAAAAAATTACTTTCATTCATGATTTGAATTTTAATTTTTGTTTTAAATGCAATTGTTTTTTTTTTTTAATTAAATTAAAATATAAGAAATTTATAAAATAATTTTGAATTTTTGATTATTCATTTTTTTGTGAAATGCGATGTTGTTTTTTTTTTGTATTCTTCAAAAATGAATCACCAAAGTAAAAAAAAAGAAAACACCAACCGGCAAAAAAAATTTCAATTTTTTACCTTTTATTTTTTTTTAATTTAAATTGTTTTTTTTTTCTTTTTTCTTTTTAAATAAGTAAGTAATTATATTTAATTTTTTTTTAATTAAAAAATTCTATACAAATAAAAAAAAACTTAAAATAAATATCAAAATAACCGCGAACAAACCGAATCTCCTCTAACTACTAATCAAATCAAACAAAGAACACAACAAGAATAGCAAGCGAGCGATTAATTTTACAAAACTGAGATTTGAATGAATTGGGTGCAGTTGATACTTTTCAGTCGAACGAAACAAAGTGAGATGTTTTTACGGGCTGTCTACATTAGCGCCTTAGAATCGCGCGTATTTATGAATGTATTGTATTTTTTTTGTTTCATTTATTAGTATTTGTGTTTGCTCAATATGCCACTGGGTTAGATTTACAGCATGCGATTTTTATACATTTTTCCAAATTGTACCATTTTACTTGATTTAAATGTCAAATTAATAACAAAAAAAAAAAAATTTGTGAGAAATGTCAAAAAATACGCATGCTGAAAAATTATTCAAAATCAGCATGCGTATTTTGCTGCGATTTTGGATTTTGTATAAAGATACACGAATACATTTAAAGAACAAAATCGCATGCAGGAAAAATACGCTAATGTAGACACCTAGTTAAAAATTTCGCAGCTGTAATTTCTCAGCTGAAATTTAAGACGCGACGCGGGTTAACATTCCCGCAAAATTTCACTTTGTTTTTTTTGTTAATTTAAAAAACAACAGACAATGTAACTCACGAGCATAGGCACCGCAAAGTGTCAAAAAAAGTAAAAAAATTATCTTTAACCTTGGTTTACATGGGTCCGTTGTGACGACGAACTTCCAAAAAATTCTTTTTTCTTTTAACGTGAGAGTCAATACTGAATTTGAACTGTTAAAATAAATTCCATAACTTCTAAGTCTCATGTGTAAGTTACATTAAGTATATCTCCAGTGTAAATAGAGAAGTGATTAATGAAAGATTGGTCGCTGAAAGACATCAAGCAGGCTAGTCCAGCTGCCGCCGCTAAGAACCGGTTGCTTATTAGAATTTGAAGGAAAAAAGAAAAATAATAACAAAATCAGGTGTTAAAGACGTGCGTGAAGTTATTAAAGAAAAACTTTATTTAAAAAAAAGATTTATTGAATGAATTTATAATTTATTTATTTCATAAAAAATGTTCAGAAATATTTTAAAAATTAATTTATTACAAAATTTTGGGAAAATTAAAATTTTCAAACAGAATCTTTATAGCGCATCGGTTTTAGGTAAGGCATTGAAAAATTCAAAAATGAACTCAGTTAAAAATATAACACACAAAACCATACATAACCAAATAATTTTCTGATTTAAATTTTTAAGGTATTGACAATTTTGTTGAAGCCAAAAATCGGGTTGAGCAACAATTTGGAGAAAATTGTGATAAATTCAAAGATAGAATTCGTGAGCTTATATCAAAAGAGGATGATGGTCAAAAGAGAATGGTTTTTACAGAAGATTTGAGAAATATGGTAGGCGATAAAGATTCGTCCTATAGGTAGTCCTCATTAAGTTTTCTCCTACAAACCTGTAATGGCTAAGTATCTAGTAAAAAAAAATGTAGATCCCAGGTTTTGATTTCTTTTATTTCTGCCTCCTGAATTTTTGATTCATAATTTTCCCTTTCGGAATTATATCTCTAATTTACCTCTATTATTATAGATTCATATGGCTAACGATTCAAAAGATATTGAAGCAGTCACTGTGATGATCAAAAAGTATGAAATTCATTCATTTAACTGGAAATTTGTTGAAATTAATTTAATTTTAGATTTAATTCCCAAAATAAGGAACTGAGATTTGGAAATTTTGTTTTTGGTCCAGTTGTTATGCGTATGCTGTACACTTTAAAAGATCCTGATACCGCATTCAAGGTTCGAATCATTCAACTTGTGATATAATTAAAATTCAGTTTTCATAATTTCTAATATTTTGCTTAGGTCTGTCGAAAAGCTAATAATCCAAAAAAAATTTATTGCGTCAAAATTCATTTTTCTAGGAAAATATAAATAGGTATAGCGAAAACAAATCCACCAAAATCATAATTGATCTATGAAACAAAAAATATTGAATCTTCTAACTACTTATACTAAAAAATTTATTTACACAACCAAAATTAAAATATGACGCATCACAAAAAATAAATTTACCAAGTTCAAATTTTGATTTATTTGGATTTTAAATGTTAATATTTTAATTTATTTACGGATATACGGATTTTGAACATTTGGATTATGAATTTTGAGATTTGACTTAGGCATATGGAAAATCTAATTTAGTCAAATTCAAAATATTTTTTTTTTAACATTTTAGTTCTTCACCGATCCACAATTAGAAGGATTTTTTGATCAAATTGTGAGCTATCAAATTTTATTGGACTTGCTTTATGAAAACCAACGTTATCAAGATGTTTTAGATTTATTTGAAATTATAAAAAGTAAACAAATTCAAGGAGCAAAATATTCAAAATATGTTATTTGTCTAGTATTTGGCAGTTGTTATAAATTGAATACACTAGAATCTTTTGAATATTGTAAACAATTATGGCAAGAACTTCAAAATGTTGGTCATATTCCTATGCGAAAAGGTATTTAAAAAAATAATAATAAAGTTAAACAATTATGTTAAACTTTAAATATACGTATATGTACATTGTTTAGTTTGTCGGTTCTTCAAAGATTTTTAAATCATTACAAAATAAACGATTTAGAAGGAATTGAACGATTTAGATTAATTTTCACATGATCGAATAACACAGAAATGTATATTAGAACAAACGTGTATGTTACTTCACTTTAATTTTTAATGTAGGAGGTAGTAATTAGTTATTATTACTGTTAGGTATTATTAAATACGTAAATAAATAAAATTTTTTTTTTAAGCTACAACATTTGCTGCAGGTTTGGCATATAAGCAAAATCAACCACAGATAGCAATCGAAATTTTAAGTATAGTTCGAGAGCAACAGTATTTGACAGTTAGTATTTTTATTACACTCAAAAGAAAAAATTTAATTTGAAAGTATAAATTTTTAAACTTAATTATTTTCATTAAATCAAGTTGCTTTAATATAACTATCGAATATATTTTTTAGAACTTTGTGAGATTTTAATTAAAATTCCTTTATTTTTTCTAGATAAGAAATTTGAAAGTTTTATCATTTGTTGAAATTGGACGTTTAGATGAATGCTTAGCTATTTTCAAATCTATTTTGGAAGCGGATAAAGCTGTAGGCAATACCAAACAAACATTTTTATCAGAAGTGGTAATTAAATTTTATATTCCTCTTTAAAACACTAATGATAAAGAGCCCACACAATTATAGGTTTATTAACAATGTCTTAATATTTAGCTTATTTTAAAACTTATTCATAGCGCGCAATTTTTACTGTCTCAAGGCAATGTTAAACACAAGTATTTCCAATTTGAAAATTTAATTTATTTAAATAAATCCTAATCAAAGAAGCTAGAAATTTTTTTAAAGATAAGTTATTCATTTAAAATAGTTAGGAGTTAAAAAAAAAAAAAATTACTTCGAAAGACAATAGTTACAAAATTTGAATCTTCTAAGTTTTGATAAAAAAAAAAACGGATTAAAACAATTTTTTTTTTTTTCAGGTAGAAAAAGTCAAAGAAGGTATATCACAAAATAAGAAAGAATTGGAAACAGAGTTTGAGCGAATAGTAAAATGTCTCAAGGATAATGGTCAAATCACTAACGATGTAAATGTTTACTTTTTTTTTTTTTATTTCATTTTATTTGGATTTATTTTCAGACATTGGACGATATTTTGTGTAGAGAAATTCTAACAACGTCTTTTAGTAATAATGATAAGAATTCAAGAAAGCCATTTGTTTTCAATAAGTTTTCTAACCAGCAAAGGAATAATTACCCTAGAAATGATGGCAAAAGGCATATTAGACAAGGTTTAAAAGATTTATATTAAATAATCTATGTTAAAATAAATTTTAGTTTATTTTTATTAATAAAAATGAAAAGTTTCAATAAAAACTAAAAAGTCTCAGAATTTTATTAAAAATTAAAATTATAGTTGGTTGATAATAACAATCAGTAACAAAAAATTTATCAAAGATGTCATCAATCGCTAGGGCCTTGCATCTCTGTATATAACTTAATTTTTAATATAAGAAATTTTTTTAATTTATATTTTATACATTTTTTGATTTTCGATAAAGATAATTTATGCACAAAGCTTCTTTTTTTTTATTATAAACAAACATAAAAATCTTAAAAAAGATTAAATAAAGATTAAAGTTTATGTAAAATTATATTGAATAAAATAATAGTTTCTATTATAATTAAAATTGAACTATTTTTTTTAATAAATCTAAACTACTTTAATGTTATGAATTAATTATCTAACTTTACAAAACATTTAAATAATAAAAACTACATTAAAATTTTATCATTAAAAAATTACATAAGATTAATGAAATTAAAACATTAAATTATTATGAGAAATCCCATTCAAATAAGTTTGTTAGCTCCATATCTCCTAATTCGCTCGTTAATACAATCGTATCATCTAAAAATTAAAAAAAAAAAATGAAGAATTAAATTGTTATTGAAATAATTCACAGTCTTTCAATTTTACCCCTTAATTTAGAATATTCAACAGGCTCTACACCAAAAACCAATAACTGGTCAAATAAACTTGTATTTTTGCATTGCTTTACAAATTGATGGCTCAATAATTGAACTACTGATGGTCGGTTATTTGGAAGCCGTTCCATACATTGTTCAGAAAATTTGTGAAATGAATCGGAAAATTTACGTTTTGAATATATATCAGTTGCAATTGTAAATTGTGTGTCGCCTGCTTCCTCAGCTTGAGCTATAACAAAAAAAAAATATTATTTAAATAATGCTTAAAAAGCTCAAATACACTTGGTCACAAAGCTGTTTAATCATAAAGAGTATTCAGATTAATATTTTAGAAAAAATTGAAGAAATGAGATTAATTTCATAATTGTATTAAATTTGTAAAATTCAGGACATTTGAAAACTATTTTCATTTTATATGAAATAAAATCCTATTCACTAAAGATATTTTGTTACAATATTACTCTCATTTAAAATGTACCTATCATTTCATCAGTTGGAAACCATGTTGAGGAATCTAATAAAGTTGGTTGATGTCCACGTATTTTCTCAGTTAACATAAACGTTGATTTCATATCAGCAAATGGTTCAATTCCATTTGATAATTCACAGCTAGTAATACCAATGCTATAAACATCTGATTTTTCAGTATAGCCCAGTAAATTTTGTTCCAATACTTCTGGTGCCAACCAGTTTAAGCTTTTCTGGCAATACGGTGCTAAATTGTGCAATGTTCGTGTTCGTTCACCATGTGTTAAAATATTTGTACATTCACGAAATCCCGAAATAACTGCCCTTGTTTGATTTAACAAAATATGGCTGGCCCTAATTGAACGATGTATAAAACCCTTACGATGCAAATAATCTAATCCTAATAAAACATCACGCAAAACTAATGATATGATTATTTCTGGAAAACCACTTTTGAAGCAATTCGCCAAAGTGTCCTTACAGCTCCCTACACTAATAAAAAAACAAATTAATAAAACAATCATTTACCTTATTTTAAAGTATAAATTTTAAAAGGTAGAATATTCTTCTTAGTCAAACTTCTTGAGATATGCTTAGTTGACCCCCAACTAAGTTCTGAATTTCTAGAAAAATAAAACGAACAAACTATGAATTGATGAGGTTGAATTCCTACTTATTTTAATACGATACGAATGGGATGAACCAGAACCGGAGCCGCTACATGCAGATGGTTTGAAGGAAGTAATATAGAATAGGACCTAGGTAGGTAGGTATAGAATAAAAATTTAAACTCACCGTAGCACATTAGTGGAGCAACCAAAAAAACTTCAAAATTACATACAAATGCGGTATAAAATGACAAAATATTTGAATGATTGAATTGACGCATCTGAAGAATTTCATTTTGAATTAAATTGCATTCCTCTTTATTAGTTTTATCCATACGAAATTTTTTTACCGCAACAAATCTTCCATTATTACCACCGCTACTACAATTTGGTATTGAATTATTTTTATATTCAGCCAAATATACGGTACCTTTGAAGCATTTAGATAATTCAACTTTTAAATCATAGTCTCGAGCATTGCAACCAAACATTTCTTTAAAAAAAATTTAACAATAAAAAATATTTATTTATTTTAAAATAATTGTTTTTTTTTTCCTTTTTTATTTTTTTTATTATTATACTTTATTATTATTTATTATAAAAATTTTTATTTTATGTACGATGATTGTCAGTTGTCACAAACAGTGCAGTGCGCCCAGTTGATGTTGGGGGGGGGAATAGAAAAAATAATAACAAATAAATCTAAGCCGTTCGCTGCATATCGAAGAAGATGAATGGGATTTTTGTGCCTATGTGAAAACATTTGGTAAACTATTTTGCGGTGAGCTGTGAGCAAGAGACTTTGGAACTAGACTGGGGAATGAATAGAAAAATAATTAGTTTTTTTGTTAAAATTTGTTTATAATTTAAATTAAATGTATTTTTTCAGACCTTCTTAAACTACATTGAGACATTTTAATCAATGACTGTTTATTAATTTTTTGATAAAAATTAACATAGTTGTTTTATATTTTTTAATTAATTTTTAATTTAAAACGAAAATTCGTTATATTCGACAAAAAATAATTGCTATCACCGAATTGTTTGTTGCGATTAACACCAGGGGTAAGTGCGCTGCTGTCAACAACTGAAGCGAGCGATTAAAAACTTTTTACTAGTAACCAACTTTATTTACGACAGCGCTTAAGCTTATCACATATGTTTTTGACAGTTCTGACACAAAGTAAAAAATATATTTTAAATATTTTTATTTCTTGAATTTTTAAATTAAAATTTTTATTTCGAATTCGGGATTTCTCATTAAAATTCTGGAAATTATTTTTTTAGCTGCTAAAATAATAAGAAAACAATTAATTTTATTTCAAATGGAAAAAAATTGTCATGTCAAACTAAAAATATAAAAAATTAAAAAAAAAAAAAAAATAGAATAGGTAGGTAGGTAGGTACTTTTTGTAACTTTCTTTTGTAAGTTTTTTCTTCTTTTTTTTTTTAAATAAAAACAAATTTTTTTTTAAGCTTTCAATACAAAAAAATTAATTTAATGTTTTTTTTTGTAGATTAAACTTTCTTTTTTCCAATTTGGCGATTCGATTGACACAAAGAAGTAACTAAAACTAGGCAGGCAAATAAAATGTATAATCCAAAATATTATCGTGATTCACGCAAGCGAAGCCTTTACTTCGATCGAGAGTACGGTAATATTGATTCTTATGCCTGTCAAGAGTTTCAAACTTCTGAAGCATTTATCGAACGATTAGAACTTGAATGTATTTTGGAAGGACATAATGGTTGTGTTAATTGCTTGGATTGGTCTGAAAATGGACAAATTTTAGCATCTGGTTCAGATGACTTACATTTATTTTTATGGGATGTTTTTAAAAAAAAGAAACTTACCAGCTTTAAGACACCACACAATGGAAATATGTTTTCAGTTAAATTTTTACCACGTTCAGCTCATGTTGCATCATGTGCTGCTGATAAAAATGTTTTTGTTTTTGATTTAAATCGACAAAAATCCAATCCAGTTTCTGTAGAACCAATATGGTCATGCCAATGTCATTGGTCACGTGTAAAACGTTTAGCAACTGCTCCTGATTGTCCATTTCAATTTTGGTCTGCAGGTAAAAATTTTTAAGAAATCTTATTTTAGTTCTTAACATTTTTATTTCATTAATTTATTTTTTGTTTTACAATGTTAAGTTAGGTCTTTTCTATTAAAAAATTTTTGTGCACGGCATCTTTAAAGATCAAGGATGAATAAATCCGTTCTGTAATTAAATCGTAAAAATGTCTCATTTCTTTCATTCATCATAAACATGGTGCATTTCTGAAATTCATCAAAATTAATCAATCCGTTTCAAATTGAAATTTTTAAATTATTGAAATTATTTATTATTCTTTTGTTTCCTTCATTCAACTAATTTTTTAAAAGATAAGAAAAATATAAAAAAATTCTTGCCCCAGCCAATATTTATTTTCAAGTTGACATTTTTAAATTATTGAGACTATTATCATAAATGCAGTACTTTACTTTTGGTTTCTGTAATAAAAATTAGTGCTTATCAAAAATTAAAAAAGTATTAAAATTTAATGTTCTTTTTTTTTAATTCTTTTATTTTGTTATTCTGTATAACAGGAGAAGATGGAAGTATTTTACAATTTGATATGCGAGAACCCCATCGTTGCAAATCTGGTGATAAAACGTTATTATTAAATTTATTACAATTAATAAATTTGAATGCCGAAGCGAAATGTATAGCAGTTAATCCGAGGCGTCCGGAACTTCTAGCAATTGGAGCTAATGATGGTTACGCAAGAATGGTATTTAAATTTTTTTATTTCTCTTGTTAATTTCTAGAAATCATTTTTTTTTTGCAATGAATTCATGAAAATTATTTTAGTATGATCGTAGAATGTTGAAATTACAATCATGGGATTCAAATTCACAGCGGATTGATGTTACAACCAGTGCCAGCCTTAATTCACCACGACATGTTATTTTGGATCCAAGTTTTCAGGGACTTCCAAAAAATGCTGTTACATATTTTTGTCCTGGACAATATCATAATACTAATCCTAAACTGATAGCACGAGATACAAAGGCTATAACATATTTAACATTTAATTCAGGTGCTTGAAAAAAAAATAGTTAAATAAAATCCGTACAACGTTAAACGTATTTCGCTTAATATTCTGTTTATTTATTTTCACAATTTTTTTTATAAAAATGTATAAAATCTTACGGTTCCTTGTTTTTAAGATTTTTAAAGGTATTATTCTCTTCAAAATAAATTTTATTTTGCGATTAAATTTCTTAAACATTTTATGAAAACAACCATAATTTTTATTATAGATGGGAATGAATTATTAGTCAATATGGGAGCAGATCAAGTGTATCTATATGATATTTACAATTCAGAACAACCAAAATTTTTAAATTTACCTACTTTTAATAAATGTGATGAAATTGAAGGTCCCGCAGTCAGTGTAAGTGGTACCAGTTGCAAACGAAAATTACCTGAACATGTTGAAAATCTTAAAAAAATGGGTAAGTTATTTTAGTTAACTTTTAAAATTATGAATTAAAATTTGTAAATAAGATTTGATTTAACGTTTAATCCTTAAATTTACAAGGAATAAATAAAATTTTCCCATTAACTAAAAAAAAACATTTTAAATGTACAATATTTTTTTAAGGTAATGACTTTTTGGAAAATGAAAAATATTTGCAAGCAATTGACATGTATTCGGAAGCAATATCACTTGCATCATATTGTCCAATTTTATATCTAAATCGAGCTACAGCTTTAATGAGACGTCGTTATTTTGGTGATGTTTACGAAGCTCTACGTGATTGCCATACTGCTTTAAAATTAGATCCTTCTTACATAAAGGCGCACTTTCGTTTGGCTCGTGCTTTATTAGACTTAGGCCGAACTAAAGATTCAGAAGAATGCTTAAATGAATTAATAGCTCGGTTTCCAACTTACGAGACGAATCATGGTGTATTAATGTTAAAGAAGGATATAATGGAACATAAAAAGTCAGATGTTTCAAACAATGAAAATAGTATGGCAGAAAATGGGTATGGAGCTAATGGTGGAGGAGGAGGACCTAGCAGCACAAATGACCATAACGATTTTCCGTATCTTGATATTTTAGAATGTGAATGGAGTTACCGTTTAAATTCTAAGGATTACAAGCAACGCTTTGTCGGGCACTGTAATTGTACAACTGATATTAAAGAAGCAAATTTTTTCGGAAGAAATGGAAAGTATATTGTTGCTGGATCGGACGATGGCAATTTTTTCTTATGGGATCGAAAAACTTGTAAAATTAAATCCGTTTATAAAGCAGATATGGCTATTGTGAATTGTGTACAACCTCATCCTGATATATGTTTAATGGCCACCAGTGGTATAGATCATGAAATTAAAATATGGAGTCCGTTAGCTGAAGTTAATGAAGAGAAGAGCAACAGAGTCCAATATATTAATTCAATAGTTGATTCAAACGCATTTAAAATGCAAAATAATGATCCTTTCGAATTGAATCCAACTAGTAATTTTTGTCGAAGCAGCTAGAGGAATTTAGCAAAATTTTATTTTATACTTATAAACATGAAAAAAAAAACATTTTTAAATAATTATGTTTCGTTAATTCAAAGCAAAAAAAAATTTATTATATTAGCAACAAAAAGCTTATTATTTATATATCATCGTTCAAAAAATTTTTAAAATTTGTGTAGTTTGTAATTTTAAGATAATTAAATTCCAAAAATAATAAAAAAATATTATCTTATTTTAATGTGCATTTTGAATTATTCTTCAAATGAATTTGCTAAAATTATAAGATATTTTGTATCGCTCAATATTCAGATGTACGAAGATCTAAACTTTACTGAATAATTACTTTTTTAACTTTATTATAATTTAACATAATTGACAACATTTTGTTTGAAAGTCTGAAAAACTTATTTAAATTTTTTTTTTTAAATAAAATGCAAATTTTATTAGTTTATTTTTTTCATAAAAATATATTTTAAATACATAAAATTTTGTTCGTTTTTATAACAAAAATATTAAATTCTTGCAAATAATCATGATAAGATAAAAGAAAACATAAATTTATTAATTTACTTTATATATTTGAATTAGACGATATTTGGGCAGTTAAATCTTTATTTTTATGACTTGTGATGATTAATAAACAAAAAAAAATTATTTAAATAAAATCTTAATTGCTAATAAACAATTATATTTGGCAATTTTTCTAACCTATATTTCTTAAATTTAATTTCATTTTTATTTTAAAACACATTTTATTCAATACAACTTTCTAGATTTTTAACATTTATAAAATAATTAAATCTAAGATATTAATTTATTATTAATTTTTTTTTTTATTCCTTATATTAAAAAAAAATAATAGTAATGAGTAACATATTCGAGAAGTTGAAATAATTTTCCTTTTCATAAAATATTGAAATTTATGAATAATTCATAGTTCCTTTTTATTTTTACTCGACTGAAAATAAAACCCCATTTTGTAAAATTATACAATATGTTATATTGTAATAATGCTTAATTAGGAATACGAATAAAATTTTGGTAATTGGATTTAATATTATGTGAGAGGTATTAATTAATAATGATGATAAAAATTATTTGGTCTTAATCAATACAATTATAACTTAAAACAATTATTTTACTTATTCTTTTTTTAATACACATAGACTTAAGGTAGAAGATTAATAAGATAAAATATGGATAGATGATTTGATTTATTTTAATTAGTATTAGTATCGTACTCTACAGAACGCCATCAGAATATATGATTAGATATATCATAATATTAATTCCAATTACAAAAAAATTTATAGAAATAATGGATAATCATTAAAATTTGCTTAAGATCTATTTAATACCTGTGTCAAAATGTTTATACACTTATATGTTGGTATTTTTTAAAGACTCCTCAAATCAACAGAAATAGGAAATAAATATTGGATATAGTAGAGCCTGAGAATGATATAAGTTCATTATTTGGGAAAAAAAACATTTAGTTTATTTCACCTTTGAATATTTGTTATTCTAATCATAATCTTAGTTAGATCTAATTAGTAAACTTATGGGAAATTAAATTCGCCCCCAACTTGTATATTATTATTTAGTCCAATATAAGTTTAAAAAAAATTAAAATTTAATATTCTAATTTTAATCTCAAAAAAATTACTTAAAAAAAAACGAATGTCTGGTACTTAGTAAAACACCTACTACCCCTGTATTTTAATTTTTTTATTATTAAGTTACAACTATAAGTTACTACTATTATTGTTCATCATTAAAATCTTCATTATCCTCTGCCAAATTGTCGGAAAATTCCACATTTTCATTAGTTTCTGTCAAATTGTCGGAAAATTCCACATTTTCATTAGTTTCTGCCAAATTGTCGGAAAATTCCACATTTTCATTAGTTTCTGCCAAATTATCAGCATATTCTATATTTTCATTATTTTCGACCATGTTATCTGCAGATTCTATATTTTCATTATTTTCGACCATGTTATCTGCAGTTTCAATATTTTGGTTTGAATTAACATTATTAGAAAATTCTGAATCTTGCTCAGATTCAATATTCGAAGCTGATTCAATACTTGGATTGGATTCGTAATTATTATCAGATTGTTCATCATTCTGTTCTATTGAATCAATATTTTGTTCCCCTTCAAATTGGGTGTCATTATCATTTGTAGTTGATTCTTCAGCCTCTTCTCCACCAGAAACTGCTTGGGTAGATGTACTTCCATGTATTCTGTTCCGATGCGATACCAAATTAGATCTAGTTGAGAATTTCTAAATAAAAAAAAATTAGTCCTTTTCTTTTAATATTACATATAATCAATTAATTACTTGATAACATCCACGTTCAGTGCAACAGAATGGCTTCAATCCAGAGTGAGTTTTTTTGTGCAATGTTAATGCATAGTTTCGAGGAAATGATTTGCCTAAAATTAAAAAAATTATTACGATTTCATATTTTTTCCAATTTGATTGGATAGATTTAAGAAATTTCAAGGGATATTATATATGTTTGATTATAATTAATAGGTATTCTGAATATTTTTTTAAAATAATACTCACCACAAATGTCACACTTGAAAGGTTTGATCCCCGAATGAATTCTCAAATGAACAGTTAAAGTACTTTTTTGAGTAAATGTTCCGCTGCAAAGATGGCATCTAAAAAATTTAAAAATAATAGCAATTATTTTTTCAATTTCACAAATAAAGTGAACAAAATAATGTATTTACCGAAATGGCTTATCCAAAGAGTGAGTTCGTTTATGCATTGCTAGATTATAATAATTTCGAAAATTTTTATTGCAATATTCACATTTTAATTTCAATTCTGTACTGTTGTTACCGGAAGAAGATGAAGTTGAATGATCGGTGGTATTATTATGATTATATGAGGTATCTGTAATAACATTTTTAATATTTTAAAATTATTAGGTAGTTTATAAATTTTAGCCAGATGATTTTTCTCAAAATATTGAAACATATACCCTATATCGGAAGATTAAATATCCTAACAATGTCAATTTAATTTTAGAAATTCAAAATCATTGTTTTTAAGGGGTTTAAGCGCTTATTCGAAACGTACAAGCATTCCTCCATAATAACTAAAATGAATTGACTTTTATAAAAGATTAGAAATACTGGAAATACCCTTTAAAGATCATTAATTATCTCTAATTAAAAATTATAAAATAAACAAAAATGTTACTACGTACAAAAACTTTCTAATCAAAATTAAAAAATTTTAAAATTGTAACAATTTAGTTTCTTCTGGTCAATTGAGAACTGAACAACATGGCTAATTCTTTATTAAAATATTTAATTTTAGAATATTTGGATTATTTAATTCCACTTATTTTAATTTTAGTTATATATCAATTTTTTACGAATAATCGTAAAAATAAATCAAACGATGTTAACAAACCAGATGAATTTATACAAGGACTTGGCGACGATACGGATCATAAATTGCCAGGTGAAATAGAATTTTTTTTAAATTTTTAGGTATTTTATGAAGGGAGCTCATAATTTTTTTAACAATTTTTTTTATTTGTCCCATAAACGCTGAATTTTCTGGCATCATTTAATAGATACATCAATGAGAAAACTACTTATTTACTGAACATTAACCAACTTGTTATCTTAAATGATAATTTTAATTATTGTTTTTTATTTTCAATAAAATTTTCATAAGTTATAAGTTTGGCTTTTTATGATTTGTTTTTCAGTAATTTTTATATAAATTATCAATTACCTATAAACTATATAATAATCTCATTGTCAACAGTTGCTAGAAAATTTAATACATGAAAGGATTTCTCTTTTTATTTATTTTTTTTTTGTTATAGATCACGATAATGTTCCAGACCGAAAACCAGAATTGGATGAACAAGGTGAATTAAAGCCGTTCTTAGAATTAAAAGATCATGTTCCTTTTGTTGGTCATCCCATTGAATTCGAAGGTGGAGTTGATAGATTTTACGAAATGATGAAAACTCGTAGAAGTGTTAGACACTATAGTACCAAAAAAATTCCGTATGAAGTAATTGAAAAATGTATTTTAGCTGCTGGCACTGGACCATCTGGTGTGCATACTCAGCCTTGGACATTTTGTGTTATATCAGATCCAGAAGTTAAACAGAAAGTTCGTGATATTGTCGAATATGAAGAATATTTAAATTATAAAAAAAGAATGTCATGTCAATGGGTTACAGATTTAACTCCATTGAAAACAAATTACATAAAGGAATATTTAACTGATGCCCCATATTTAATAGCCGTCTTTAAATCAAATTTTAGTTTCAGAGATGATGGCCGAAGAAAAAATCATTATTACAATGAAATATCTGTAGGAGTAGCCTGTGGAATACTGTTAAGTGCTTTTCAAGCAGCCGGTCTTAGTTCAATATTAACAAGACCATTATGTTGTGGACAATCAATGAGAACATTACTAAACAGACCAGAATCAGAGAAATTAGTATTTCTTGTACCAGTTGGCCAAGCAATAGAAAATTGTAAAGTTCCTGATTTGAAAAGAAAACATGTTGATGAAATTATTATTAAATATTAAATTTACTCAAATAGCATTCTCAATAACTATTTTTTTTTTATTTTTATAATAAAAAAATGTGTTTGTTTTAATGTTTTTTTTTTGTGGAGTTAGGCTCTTACTTTAACACTTTTTTTAACACACAAAATAAAGCAATTACAATATCTTATAATTAATTTGATAGTTTGCGTTAACAGGCATTTGTACAACATGTATTTAGTACCATATAATTCATATTTATGTAAATTATGTACATTATGTATGTACCTACATTTAATTGATAAGAAAGACTAAAAAAATAAAATTAATTTTATCAATGACAATAATAAATTCATGTTTGACAAACAAATTGAATCTCAAGATCATGACAAATAAAACCACTGATAAAACGTTTTTTTTTTCTTTAAGTCCAGATTACTAGCAATTTATCAACAGTTCAAAAACAATGACAATGACTCGTCCATAGATTGGTTATAAATAGTTTTCTTCGAAATCTACGAAAAATGTTATTTATCATAATAATAATGGTTTTATTGTTAATTTAAAAAATATTTAAAGTAACTTTTTTTTTTGAAGAACTAAGTAATATTTTCAGCTTTTCTCAACTCTTTATGAAATAACATAAAAATGAATTCAGTATGCATATATAATGTAATTATTCATTTCCTTTCAATATTTAAGAGCTTTCACAGCAGCAGAAAGAAATTAAATTTTCATTCAGCTTTTTAACAAAAAAAACCGCAAGTGTAATGTGTTGTGTAGTACACAAAAACCGGACCGTAAAAAAAATCCAAAATTAATAAAAAAAACTTTATATCAATAATAAGACAAAAAATCCTTCAAGATCGCGATGAAAATGGATCAATGGTCACATTAGAATGAAATTTATGTTAATTTGATACATTTTATTAAAATATGAATTAGCGAGACAGAATATTGGTGTTATTTGTAGGTATATTTTTCAAAATTATTGTCATTTTAAAACATTATAAAAAGAATTGTCTTCATTGATGTAATCATTTGATTAATATTTTTTTTTTATATTTTACATGAAATATTTTTAAAACAATAATAATTATTGTTTAATTAATTAAAACAATTTAAGATGATGATATCATTATTGGTAAGGAAATAATATTTACTTTCATTTTTCGATCGTAAAAATACGTTAATCGAAAGGATGGATTGTTTAATTTCTCTCTACGGAAACGCAGCATTTGAAAAGAAAATATTTTCAACGTAGAAGTTCGGGTCCAAAACTTCTAATTTCAACCTAATCATAATAGTATTTTCATGTAGAACTTTTTTTTTATTATTATTTTATTATAATATCGCTGATTATAAGGTTAAAAATTTTACTTTTTTAATTAAAAACAACTTTATACAAAATTTTTTTATCAATTAATCAATCAATTAAGCTTATAGAAGAGAGCAAGACAAAAATCATTTTTCAATGAAAATGACCATGTTCAGATAAGAGAACCTATTATGTATGTACTTGAAATTATACACATAAATCATATCAAAATACATATTTGAAACCGTAAAACAATTAATTAAATAAACAGGCCAAAATACATAATGTGGTATGTATATCAAAAACAAATAAAGAATTATGAAAGAAGAATAATTATTGTTTTTGGGATCTTGTCTTATAAATTTAAATTAAATGTAGGTAACTCATTTCGTTGCTTAAAAGATCATCTCCTTATCTAAAATATCTCGATTTTAAAAAAATATTTCTATGTAGAATTAATTGGATTACATTTAAAAATTCAACTTTTAGTTGAATATTAAGTTAGCTAATTTTCTAGTATTAATTATTATAAGTAAAATGTTTCGATTTCGACATTATAATATTATTATTAAAAAATAAAAGATAAGAAAAAGCTGAAACAATTCTGTTTTATTTTACATACATTTTTTTATGTTCCCCTTTAAGTTTATTGATTTTTTTCAAATATGCGAATGCAAGCTCGATAAAATAATTTTAGATTGATTCAAAGAGATATCATCAATGCTTAACAAAATCAAAATATTTTTAGTGCTTCTATGATTATGCATTAGATACTTTTAAAACTTGATTGGAATACTTAAAAATCAAACTCTTAAAAATGTGAAGCACAAGAAGCATTAAATATTATAGTAATTTCTTTTCGAAGATATAAAAAATGTTAAAACTATGTATGATTTCGATACACTTTCTATTTAATTTGAAATTTTAGCTTTGCAAATTGTTAAATGTCTGTTTTTAATTTTATGTATGTATATAATGTTCTCTAGACTAAAAGAATTTATCAAAAAATGTTAAACGGGAAAACAAAAGTTTTGTACATATGAGAAATTAAATTTCGTATTTTAATGAACTCAATTAATCATTGAAAACACCTACTTAAAAATAGTACACTTTTTAATCGGAAATTTAAATGCTTAATTTTTCCCAAAAATCTTTAATTTTAGAAAATTGGGAATTTATACTACCAATTTTAATCGTATCAATATCTTATTTATTTTATACAAATAGAAAATCTAATGATTGTTTAGACGGAGCTGAATATATTCAAGCAGGTAAGAAATTTTTACTTTTTTACGAAAATCTAAATTTATTTGTGTTTCTTCCCAATTGTTTTTAAATACTTTCTTGAAAGATCAGTCCAAAACTGGGCTGATAACATTTTCTAACTCGGTAATAAGTAAAAAAAAAAAAACTATTTAACTACGAAAAATTAAAAAATCAATAAGATTTTTATTTTTCAGACTATAAACGAGAAAATTCAAAGGAAAATGAATTCGAAAATGAATTTCAACCATCATTAGAAGTGAAAGAACACGTTAATTTTCCTGGAGCTACAATCACACTAATCGGAGGTGCTTCAAAATTTTTTGAAATTGTTAATAATCGACGAAGTGTTCGTAATTTCAGTTCAAAACCAGTTTCAATCGAAATTATAAGGGAATGCATTAAGGCTGCCGGTACAGGACCTTCGGGTGCACACACAGAACCCTGGACTTATTGTGTAATAAGTAACTCACAATTAAAATCTAAAATACGTGAAATTATTGAAAACGAGGAATATTTGAATTACAGCCAACGAATGCATCGTCAGTGGACATCGGATTTAAGACCTTTAAAAACAGATCACGTTAAAGAATATTTAACTAAAGCTCCTCACATAATTTTGCTTTTTAAACAAACTTATGGAATTCGTTCAGATGGAAAGAAAAAACAACATTATTACAACGAAATATCAGTCTCAATTTCATGTGGCATTTTTTTGTGTGCTTTACAAGCAGCCGGTCTAAATTCTCTAATAACAACACCATTAAATTGTGGACCTGCACTACGGTTATTATTGGGTCGCCCAGAAAACGAAAAGTTATTAGTTTTAATTCCGGTCGGATATGCAGCTGATGACTGCAAAGTTCCAGATTTAAAACGAAAGTCACTTGACGAAATTTTTGTTCATTTTAACTAGTTTAGTAATGAAAATTTCAACAATAAAATTCACGCGCAGTATTGCATTTAAAATTTATAATTTTAAATTTAATTTTTTGAAATTCTTTCAGTTTATATAAAATGGTTATTCGCATAATAAAATTAAATTAATGTTACAACGTTGTAATCTGATTTTTATTTCAATTTTTTTTTTTGGGTCTGTAACTAACAATTAAATATGAAAATAAATATCAAAGATTGCCCGCGAAAGTGTAACAAAAGAATTAGGATAAAAAGAATTGTAACAGAACACAAATACACATTACTTCAATATAGTCTTTCAAAACAGGTTTGAACTCTAATGAAGTTTATTGTTAAAACTAAAATTTATAAACAACATCATTTTAAATTTAAAAAAATGTAGAACAGTAAATGATACTGTTTTTAACATTTCGATTGAAGATAGGTACATTATACCTACCTAATTTCATACACTAATACCATATGGTTAGGTCATATATCTACCATATAGTAATATAATAATTTTTTTTTTATCGAAATTCAGTTCCTAGACCGAATCCTTCTAATCGAGGTGTAAGCGAAGGGGATTGGTATATTTTGTCATTAAAAAAATTTAAAATTGATGTGGCAGTTCATCAGTTAGGTATAAAATACTTTAATAGCAGACGAACGGGCGGTCATTTAATGAAAAAATAAGAGTTTAATATCTAAAAACAGACCTAAAATAATATCTATATAAATACCTTTAATTAATGAATTATTACTATTATTTGTTAAATTTTTATTAACTGGCACTGTTGGCGATGATGATACGGAAATTTCTTTGATTGGTGTTGTTGTTGATGCTGCTTGGCTTGGCGTTGGCGGTTGATCCGATATTCCTTTAAAATGACCCACAACTATGTGTTCTAAAAAATCAAAAATTTCAAACATTTTTAAACGGCACATCGTGCAATTCATTAAAAAATCCAAATCCATTGAATAATCATCAGATCTTAAGGCTAGACCAATTTTGCCAATAATTTTCTCATTCGGACCACAATTTAGTGCTTTTTTTGATGATGAAAATTTCAATGGCAACGGATGGGCGCGAATGTGACGTGATAAAAAATCAAAATTTGTAAAATTGTCTGAACAAAATGTACAATGAAATGTGAAAATTTTTGAATTCAATGAATATGAAATGTCTCCGCAACGCTCTTGCTGAATAGGATGATTCTCAACAATAGCAATTGGATCTGGAGGAGATTTATTACGAAAATCTTTTATTGAAGAAGTTTGAATTTTTTTTAAACGTCGTTGTTGCTGCTGCTGCTGTTGTTGTTGCCGAGAAATATTATTATTATTGATTCTTAGCTCCCCGCGGCCGCGATTGATGAAACGCTGTTGATTTTGTTGTTTTTTTTGCCTTGGGTTCCTGCGGCGGCGTTGTGGTTTTTGTTCTTGATGTTGATGCTGTTGTTGTTGCTGCTCTTCATACTTTGAATTTAATGTTTTTGCCGATAAAATAGATAAACTCATTTTGAAAATATTTAAAAATTTCTTTTTAAAGAATTGTTGAAAAAAAAACAAAATCAAAATTTTGTATTTTATTTAAAAAACATAACATTCGCATGCAATAAATTTTTATATTTCTTGAATTGAGAGAAAAAAAATTTAAAAAAAAATTTATTTTATTTAATTTAAAAAAAAAAAATTTAATTTATTAAATAATTTCTTTTGGTGAAAAACTGAAAACAGAGAAAACAACTAATACATTTTTTGTTGTTATTTTCACTTCATACATGCACACAAAATTTAAACAAAATTTGACAATCTTAAATGTCAAACAAATCGAAATAAATCAGGCACGCACTTTATATAAGCCTTGTTTAATGCCTTGTTCACACTTCGCTAATTTAACATGTTCGAAAGGAATTAAACATCTTTGGAAAATCGACCGTTCAAACGATGTTTTTCATATGTTAACATGTTTAGCTCTATCAGATAAAGCTTGATTTATAGCATGTTCACACCTAGCTAATTTAACATGTTCGGACGACGAACATGTTCCGTTGGTGTTTTTGATGTTGTTTTTTCATAGAAAAAAAATTAAAACAGAAACACGTTCTTCAACATGTTTCTACAAAAACATGTTAATTTTCAGGGATGAATGAGTAATTTTTGAATAATATTTTGTTAGGCAATATTCAGTATGCATTAATTTTTACTTGGTATGCCATTTTTGACTTTAAAATTTTATAAATGTGGAGATACACTCATGATAAATGACGCGCGAGTTTTTAACCTTGACACAACTTCATATATTTTAACTTTTTTGGGCGCGTCAGCTCCTTTGAGCTTATCTCCGGTATTATTTGAAATTTTTTATCTGACAGAGCTAAACATGTTAACATACGAAAAACATCGTCTGAACGGTCGATTTTCCAAAGATGTTTAACTCCTTTCGAACATGTTAAATTAGTGAAGTGTGAACAAGGTATAAGTGTGAACAAGGCATTACACTTATAGCGGTTTGGTTTGACGTTTAAAAAAAAAAATTTGTTTGTAAAATTTTCAACACGCACTTCTTACCACAACGTCAATCACCTTTCTTTTACTATTATTTCTATGGTTCATTCTCATACAAATATATGGTTTCTATTTTTTTTTTATAGTCGCTATCGCTGTCGTTGTCGCTGTCGCCCCAATTGTGTTTAGTACTTATAAGATGCTGTCTCTCGCGCTTTGATTTTTAAACTAACTCGTGAGTGACGTTTGATATCTTTATACAAAATGTCAATTCCATAGTAAAAATGTCAATCAAAATAAAACATTTCTTCTACATTTTGTATAGAAAAAAAAAACACCATTTCAAATATTTTTATTTTTGCTATAATAAATATTTCTAATTTTTTCTGTTCGGGCATTTTTATTGGGGTTACAATTCCTAAAAAAAATTACAATGCTTCCAAAAAATACCGTCAGATGGGCATAACTCAACCTATGGTCTGTTGTTTTCAAAAATAAATCAAATGTCAAATTTTTATAAAAGAGAAGAAGAAAGAAAAATTTACTAAAATTTTTATTTCAAAAACAAAATTTACTAAAATAAAAATAAAAAGACAATTAAAAATTATTTATTTTTTTTTAAATGAAGAAAAAAAAACTATGAAATCAGTTGAAATTAATAAAGAAATAACAACAAAATTATCAACAGAAATAAAAATAAAGAATTCTTCTTCTTATTCATCATCATCATCAAGTCATCAAAACAATGAGAAACAATTGTTTTTGAAATGTGGAGAAATTATTTATAAAAAACTAACAAAAAATTTTTTATTTATTTGTTTTAATTGCAATGTTGAGGAGCATAATGAATTTTCAACTGAAAATTTGAAAGAATTTTACCAACACTTTATGGAAAAGCATCTCAACGAAGAAGGCGAACCAACAAAGGAGGGTATCTACGTAGATTTGATTTAATTTTAATTTTTAAATTGCTGTTTAAACTTAACAGGGTCTAAGACAGGATAGAATAATTTTGTACTTAATCGCTTTCATAAGTAAGGTATATATTATATACCGTGAAGTACATATTACCATAGATTAAGAATACAGAAAGATTTATAGCTTCATACAACATTTTTTCAGCCTTTTTTGGTATTTTTATGTGAAGGTGTTAGTAAAACTAAATAAATTTCTTTTCATATATTGATAATTATCACGTATTTTTATTTTGTTTTACTAACCCCCCATTTACACAGGCTGTTTTCGAAGATTAAAATGAAGATTTTTTTTGAATGTGTGTGTAAAATTTGTATAAAATTTTTTCATGTGGGTATAAAATGAAAAAATTTTATACAAATTTTACACACACATTTAAAAAAAATCTTCATTTTAATCTTCGAAAACAGCCTGTGTAAATGGGGGGTAAACATTCACATAAAAATACCAAAAATAATGTTGTATGAAGCTAACAATTTTTGTGTATTCTTAATCTATGATATTACGTACCTATGAAGGTAGGTATAAGCACAAAAAACTACAAAAGGTTGTAATTTTATGAAGGTGTACCTGTTAGTAATAATGGATTTAAAGAAGTTTCATTGTTCTAAACTGTAAGCGATTGTGAATTTATATTTTCTCGAGCTACCGATCCTTATTTCAAATCTTGTTTTTTTGTTTTAGGTTTCTCACGCATACATTTACAGCTTATTTCCATTTACGCATTTACGCATACACATACACATACAGCTAATTGGCAGAGCTGGAAACTAATTAAAAGAATAACCATATATTAGCTCCATATATTTTAGTTCCTTAGTTAACCGTCTTAAAATAACTAAAGATTAAAATTTATATCCTTAATAAATTTTTAGGTGATAAAGATAAAGCTATTGTGAATCTAACTGAAGAAATTATTAAAGAACCAAGTGATCATAAAGAACACAGTACTGTGGTGCTAAACGAAGAGTCAACTAACATTATTTCCACAACACATCTTAACAAAGAAACTTCACTATCAAATAATATGGATTTTTATGATAGTCATCCGTCTCATTTCAACAACGAAGGATATTATCAACAAAATTCACCATTTTATAGTAATTTTTTTCCGTTAACTGTAACTTCGAACGGATTTGGTGGTAGTATTCAACAACATTATACATCACAACCGACTTCTCCCACTGAATCAGACAATTATTTAATGTCAAATTTGAATGTTAAGCAAGAATCTCAACAGCAAATAAGTGAATATAGTCGACATCAAATAATTTGGCAACCATCAGAAAGACAATTAAATTCACATCAACAAATTAGTGAAGAGTCAATTAGTTGTGTAAATGATTCAAATAAATTAGAAAATGTTGAAAAATCTTCAACAAAATCATGTATATCTTCCCCTGAAAACAAAATTGAAGTCCAATCAAATAGAATTGATAAATTAGAGAAATCCTATAAATGTGAATACTGTGGAAAATTCTTCAGTCAATCTCAAAATTTAATTGTTCATAGAAGAATACATACTGGTCGGTATCTAAACTATATATTTATTTTCATTTTTGATTTTTTCATAATTGCGTTTTTCTTTGAATTGCAGGCGAAAAACCTTATAAATGCGATATTTGTCAAAAAGCATTGTAATTTTTTCACATTTTTAAAACATTCATGTATTAAAGATTTAAGTTATTTTTTATTTTTTTAGTACACATAAGTCTAATTTAAATGTACATCGAAAAATCCATAATAGTGGTACAAAAAGTGAAAATAACTGTGATATATCATCAAATTGTCCTATGGATCCAATGGGTTTCGTAACAACATCGTATTCGTTGACAGCCATCAATGAAAATGAATCTAAAGCTGAAAAACCTTACAAATGTGAATATTGTGGAAAATATTTCACGCAATCTCAAAATTTAATTGTCCATAGAAGAATACATACAGGTCAGAAAAAAAAACTTTGAAATTATGTTCCAATGATCTAATTTTTATTTTCAGGTGAAAAACCTTATAAATGTGAAATTTGTCAAAAAGCATTGTAATTTAAAAATTATTTTTTATGAAAATATCAAAATATAAATTTAATTTTTTTTAGTACACATAAATCTAATTTGAATGTTCACAAACGAACTCACAGTGGAGAGAAGCCATTCACTTGTTTGGTAATAAATTGTATTTTCAAACGAATGAAGCACAATACATTTAAATATTTAAAATCATTTTTAGAGTTGTGAAAAAACATTTTCTGATAAATCCGGACTTATTAATCATAATAAAATTCATGAAAAGCCGTTTCAATGTTTGGCATGCGATAAGTCTTTTACAGGTAATATTGAATAAGTTTATAAATTATTTAAAATTTTGCTTAAATAAAATTGTTTACTAATTTAAAGGAAAAAACGATCTTAGGCAACATAAAAACATGCATTTTGGTTTAAAATTTCACAAATGCTTGGAATGTGATAAAACTTTTGCTAACAATAGTAATATTTTTTTTAAAATAGCTTTATAATGAAAATGTAATATATATTATATTTTCTTATTTTTAGGTAATTTAATAATACACAGACGTATTCACACAGGTAACAATTTATCATGAAACTTGAAATCTTACCTTAGACAAAAAAAATTAGAGTTCAAGTTTTTTCGATTATATTGTAGAAAGCCATTTTAGTTATATTCAATAAAAAAAATTGTTCGAATCATTGTTATCATTTACATGACAGTTTCGTATTCCGAGATTTGAATAAAATTTTTATTGTTGAAAATTTTTGTTAATTTGATATATATTTATTTTATAAATTTTTATTTTTTAATTAATTTTAGGTGAAAAACCTTATAACTGTGAAGTTTGTCATAAAAGTTTCCGTCATAATTCAAATTTGGTTGTTCACAGAAAAATACATACTGGAATGAAATTATCAACTTCAACTGAATTCGCCAGGGAATTTAAAACAATAGTAGAATCTTCAATACATCAATGATTTTAACAAATCATATCAATCTGTGTTAGACTAGTAAATCTATCATTATTAAAGTATATCTCAAATTATTGTAAGCAAAAATAATAAGTAATAAATTATATCAAGAAACATAAAATACATTTTATAATATTCGAATAATAAACTTAGTCCAAACTTTTAAACTAGAAAGAATCTTTAAAAATTCCCTTTTACCTTATGTAAGACTTTATTGAACTTTTTTGTTCGATTAAATATCGAGTTTTATTCAATTAATTCCTAATTTGAGAAATCACTCAATCAATACTATTTATTTTAGATATTCTTTAAAAATGACTTGTATTTCGCTATATCATCATCTACCCTTCCTGCGATTGCAATTGTAAGGTTTATCGATGTAATTTCAACTATTAACCATTCTATTGAAATTGGAACTTTTTCATTGAAATATAGTTAAAAAAAAAATAGAAAATTTAAATTAAAAAAAGTTTTATTATAATACAAATTTCTTTATAAATATAAGTTAAGTTTTTATATTTATTTAATCTAATCTTATTTTCAATGCAAGTAGCTTTTCTTTGCTTTTGAACAATTTCTTCATTCCCCAAACAAAAAAAAATAGTTCCTTTGTATTTTTATTTACTGAAATCTTCATCTAGAGAAAAACTTTAGCAGCATATTTGCATTCAATAATAATATTTCTTGAAAAGAAGAGTTCCGTCGTATCATTTTTCTCATATGCATCAAATTGAAATCATTATATTATATTATACCTCAAACGTTACATATCTTTGTCAAAAACGAAGTTTCTGATTCTTTCTACATCTATTTTCATAAGTTATTTTGGCATATCACAAAATTTTAATTTCGAATAAAGAATTTCATTTTGATTGGAACCTTCACTTTCGTGAGCTTTTTTAATATGACTTCGCAGACCATTTTTATTAGGAAAAGTTTTTTCACAATGCTGACATTTAGGTCTATCTGTGGAATGAATGTTTTCGTGTTCTCTTAAATTTGAAGATGTCACAAAAGCTTTTCCGCAACCTTAAAATAAATAAAAAATATTCTGTAATTGAAAATTCAAATAAAATTTATTAAACATACCTTGAACCATACATTTGTATGGACGTTCATTATTATGAAACCTTAGATGAATTCTTAATGTTGTGTTATCAGCAAATTTTTTTTCACAGAAGTTACAAGAATATGGCTTTTCGCCTGTAAGACAAATAAATAATATTTGAATTAAGTGTGTATTTTGGAGATCGTGCACCACCAAGTAAAAAAGGATTTGATTACATTTATGTTTTTTCAAATACCCACTAGCGTCGCAATTATAGAAATCACAGTAATATTTCAATTTTATTTAAAGTGTAATTTGATTAACCTTAGGACTTACGCTATTTATGAATTTATTTAGTTCAGCTATTAGGATAGAAAGATTTCACTTATAATTACCTGTATGAATACGAAGATGAATTTGTAAATGTGTTCGCTGAACAAAATCTTTACTGCAAAAATCACCTTTTGAAATAAATTTTTAAAAATTAAAAAAATAGTGCAAAGATTTTTTTTTTTAAATTTACATTTATAAGCTCTTATTCCAGAATGCAACCTTTTATGTACTATCAGACCTGAAAATAATAATCCATTAATAATAAAAATACTTATATTTAATATTATGTTAAAAGAATTTAACCTGAACTACTAGAAAATGATTTATCGCAGTCTGAACATTTGAAAGGCTTTGCACCTGAAAAAATTTAATAGAATTTTGATGATAACTTTTCATAATTTTATATATTTTTTATGTGAACCTGTATGTGTATTCGTATGCTGATCTAACATAAATCTAGTTGAAAATTTTTTATTGCACGTACTACACATATGTTTTTTTATTTCTTCTGAATGCTCCCTACCAATATGATGTTGAAGACATCGAAATTCCGAAAAATTTCTGTCACATTTATTACAACTATAGCCGATTTGATCAAAATTTTCTCCGTTCTTGAGAGGTGGTTCATCAATGGAATGTTTATTTCCTGTGTGTTCTGATAAAAAAAAAAATTATTTCTAATTTATTTACTTATTGATACAAAATTCATAAAAGTGTTTTGCAGCTTACTAAAGAAAGTATAATCTTTAATTTCTCGTCATAAAAATACCTATTATAAGTTTCAAGGGAAAAATTTAATGAAAATTACTTTGTTTTTTTTGTGAATCTGAAGTTAGTTTACCATGAACCTCATCAATGTGATTTAATATAAAACCAAAGTTTTCATTTGATTCATTACAGAACATGCAGGTTAATGTAAAGTTTCCAACATTTGATATAAATATATTGCCACATTTCATTATTTTATTCAGCCTAGAATCATTACCTACAATTGGAAATATATATTTGCTTCAATATTGTATTCAGTAAGTAGTTAAAAAAAAATTAGTTCTTACGAAAATCTGATGTTTTTGTAATTGGAAAATGTGATTCAAATATATGTCTCGATAAAAATTGGAAATTCAGGAAATTCTCTTTGCAGAACACACAAATAAAATTAAACATTTTGTCCATTGTTTTATAAATTTCAGCAACTTTTGAGTGGAAAATTTCAGGCTTCCTTGGCTTTGAAAGAATTACTGCAGGTCGTCGAGAAGGTGGTTCATCTGTTGTTAGTACAAAATTTGGTATTTTTTTTGGTTCTGTTCTTTCACCTCCTTTCCCCTTCTCCTTATCATTATTATAACCACTACTGAATTCAATTTTCTTATAATTTAAATCAATTTCAGATGTGAAATAAGAATCATCCATTTTTTTTTTTTAAACTTAAAATAAATTAAAAATAAAATCTATCTTTAAAAAAATATTGTTGTTTTTATTATTTTATTTTTTTGAAATACCTAATTAATATATTAAATTATATTTTATATCATTATCAATTTTATTAAAAAAAACAAATAAATTCATGATAAAAATAAGACAATAAGATACTGATGTGATGTGTGTGACAGTCAGACTTTGACGCCGACAAGAAAATACGCCGTGCGCTGCCCATCGCAACCGATTTTTTTGTCCGCCGTCGCAAAACGTTTTTGTCGACATCTCAGGGCGTACGCACTTCGTCGCATTTTATATTTTTTATCGGCGTGCCAAAAAAATTTCATATATTTTTTCGGTTTTTTAGTTATTTTTTTCAATTTTTTTTTTTTTGTTTTTTTTTTTTTTTTTTGCTCTTTCCTTTTTTTTTTTTTTTTGTTTTTTTTTTGCACGCCGATGGCGCTGCCCGTCGCTTACTTTTTTTTCTAAGCGCGTCGAGCCAAAAACTCGTCGGCGTCGGCGTCTGGTGACAGTGACAAACGTCTGTTATCAATTTTTTTGCTGTAAACAAAAATTTTTTCAACTGTAACCAATGAACTTATAAATATAAGGAAGAGTATATTATTATTGCAAGTGTACTTTTTCATTTTCTCAAAGTACCGTATTTGCCTATTTCAATTGTCAAAAAAGGAACAAAAAAAAATAAAAATTCATAAAAACAAAAACAAAAATTTTTATGATTTTTTTTTTTTTTTTTCCTTTTTTGACAATTGAAATAGGCAGATACGGTACTTTGAAAAAATAAAAAAGCCTCATTGGCTTTCATAGTAAAATACATAATTTACTCTTCCTTATATATAAGTTCATTGACTGTAACAAAACAAAGTAGCTTTAATTTTAAACACTCACTATCCGATTGAAGTTGGAAATCAGCTGATAAGCTTCAAAATCAAGCAATGTTATTTAAAAATAATGGAAAAAATTATTACGAATTACCTTAACAGAATATTTGAACACCCCGTGGACGAATGAATCAAAACCAATAATCTGATGTAAATAAAGTCTATCTCCAAAATTTGTTTTCCTATTTTATTTGCTCCAAGTTTTTCACATGCAAATAATTCCTTCTAATTTTTAATTATAAATTAATTTTATTTCTTCGAAAAATATTCACGAAAATAAGCTTACTTATTTAGTCATCCTTCAATACGCCAATATTCCAGCTTTAAATTTTTGTACTATTTTTGTACATTTTTTCCTATCAAACCGCTAAAATAAGTTCCAATAGATGTCGGTAATTACTTATGACATTCACTTATGTTTAAATGCACAAATAACGCCTCCTATGTCCAAAAAGTGTGCCTTTGGCAAGTTTTTCTATCCATTTCTTTTAATTAATTAATATTTTTTAGTTAAAATAAAATTAAAATTTGTAAATTTTCATAACAATTTCGATGTAAATAAAACTTTTTATGAAGTTTTTGTCGTTGATAAATTGCTACGGAGAGACTGCCGAAACAGTTAATAGAAAATTTTCAAAAATAACAATGGCTGAGTCGAAGTTATCAAAAAATCATTTACTTATCTATCTTAAAAAAAACAGCTGCAAGTTGCTTATTTATTCAGAAGTCTGTTATTGTTTCTGTTCTTTTTGATTCTGATTCTGACTTCTGTTGTTGTGATTAATAATAATATAAAGGAAAAGACTAGGAGAAAAACTATAGAAATAAAAAGCATAAAATTATTAAGAAATAATTTCTTCTTAAATTAAATTAAAAAAAAAAATTATAAAAAAAAATAAAATGGATTTTGATAAAAAATATAATATTATTGATGAAAATAGTCCACGATTGTCATTGATGACAGCTCGTTATAAAAAATCTTTTGCCTATTACACATTGAAAGAACGTCTTCCTGTTATTCTGTGAGTTGTGTATAGGAAAAAAGCTTGGCTAAAAAAAGATTTTTTTTTTTGGAAAATTTTCATATTTTACTTTATATGCACATTTTTTTGTTATTTATAGGTACCCACCATCCATAATCTGATCCCCACGATAATAATTATATACATTTTTTTTCTGGACCCTTTTTGATTTAATTTATATTCTTGTGGTTCGTTAGATATCGATAATATGGTTAGATATGAAAAACCGCTAATTTATTCAATAATGTTACCAAAAAAAAGTTTGACCTCAATTTGAATTTCAATAGAGGCCACAATTAGAATTCAAATACTACCTACCTTTTATTTAAAAATTATTTTCAATATCTGATTCAAATAGGTATAGGTAGGTAGGTACCTAACTAAAACATTTAAATAAGACGTCGACTGAGGAACCAATATTAGGTATAAGTTCTTAGTTAAGAGCCTACTTTCTGATTTTCCTGACTGGCCACAAAATAAAAATTTGAAGTTAGAGCCTAGCAATTTAATTCTAGGTACATTAAAATAGTATTTTAACTAGCAATTAAATATTTTTAAACTGTATACCAATTAATATTCTCATTTTTTTATTTTTAGAACCCAAGTTTTGGATAATTTAACCAAAGATAAAGAGATTCTAGAAGAAGAGTATGGTGATCGTGAAGAGCTTAAAGAAGTTATCGGAAATATTTCGAAATTAAAATATGAATTACAAACGGATAAAGAGATTATTGAATTTTCAGGTGCTCAACCCGATATAGAGCTTTGGAATACATTTATTTCTAAATTAAATAATGAAAATAAAACATTTTTTTCAACATGCTGGTTATATGCTGAATGCTATATGTATAGAAAATTAAAATCATTTTTTGAGGACACAAATTCTTTGAAAAATTTCGATTATTTTCGAAAACAGAAAGAAAATGCTTTAACATGCTCTAGTTTAAGTGCTGGGAATGCATTAGAGTTAGTCGTGAAACATACTCGTACAGTTCCGGTTAATATTGGCCCATACTTTAGAAAACTCCTGAAATTGAATTTATGGGGTAATCGTTGCGATCTATCAATATCAGAAGGAAAAGAAATTAAACAAATCGGTGATCCATTTACTACCTTAGATTCATTAGAAGAATTTATTTTGGTTGATAACACAGAAGAAATATGGTCTTGCCTGTCAGAAACAATTATTCCTAATAAAAATTCAGAAATAATTATAGACATTGTTTGTGATAATGCGGGTTACGAGTTATTCACAGATTTATTGGTTGCAGAATTTTTGATTGATAATAATATCGCAAAAAAAATACGCTTTCATGTCAAATGTATTCCGTGGTTCATTTCAGATGTTAATAAAAGTGACTTCCATTGGACATTAAATTATTTGCATAATCATAAATCAGAAATTTTGAAAAATTTTGGTGAAAAATTATTAAAATTTCTTGATGACAAGAAATTTGAATTGATTGAAGATAATTATTTTTGGACTAGCCCATATGAGTTTTATCGAATGCAAGAAATTGATTCCAATTTATATCAAAAATTAAGTGAAGCCTATATGGTTATATTTAAAGGAGATTTAAATTATAGAAAATTACTTGGAGATTTTACATGGGATTTTACTGAAAACTTCCGCACATGTTTGAGAGGCTTTCATCCAACAAATTTATGCACATTGAGAACTGTTAAAGCAGATCTTATATGTGGATTAAAAGATGGTATTGCTGATGATTTAAATAAATTAGATTCGTTGTGGATGACAACAGGACAATACGGTGTTATACAATTCGCAAAAAAAAATCCGAATTTAGACCATTAACAAAATTAATTCTATAATAATGCAGTTACGGGTTTATAAATATTAATTTTTAGAGTGATTGACAGTATCGCTTATAGGAAAATAGATGAAAAAAAAAGTAATTTTTCTCTTATTGATTCGATAAAATCAGTATCTTAAATAAGTCACAAATGTTAAGAAGCTGAATTTTTATAATATTCATAAATAAAAAATTTACAAAAAAGCTTTGAAAATAATTTTTAGATCCCTACTCCCTAGTATAATAGCATTAGGATAAAATCTAAGTACACTGCCTATCTACATTATTTTAAATTATGCCTATAAGCGATATGAAAAAATTATAATACTACCTACATAAAAAAATTATAGAAATAGAGCAATAAAAAAACATTTTTACTCTTAAATTATTAAGAAGCTGCACGATCATGCAGCAGTGTTGTTGATTGATATTTTTATTATTTATTAATTAAAAATTAAAATTAATAGCTTTATTAGATTATTTCATTTGTTGTTTTTAGTTAATTTTGACACTGTTATTCTTTTATCAATTTTTATTATTAAAATAATTAATAAAACCTTTCGTATTTATCAATTTAGCTTTTTTATTCCATCTCGTTTCAAATACCTACACAATACCTATAGGTACCTACCTATAATGCTTAGCAATAGAAAAACCTTCATCGTATTTTACCCAATTAAGACTTACCGCAGCACAAAAAAGACCGGAGAAAGGCTTCGATCAGTTCTCGATAATAAAATCAAAGCATTATTTCTAATCCTTTCTTTTTTTTGATTTTAATGAAATTTTATTTTCACAAATTTATTATTTTTTAAAACAAAAATTTTTCGCGCGCGCTTCTTCATAACGACAGTGCTGCCAGAGTTCAATTTTATTTCGCTTAGCTGAAAGAAAAATTTTGACGTTTCTGAACTCGCTTGCTGAAAAAAAAAAAAGATAAAAACATAAATTTCACTTGACAATCTTTTAATTTTTACTTTTCATTATTTTTTTAATAATTTTGAAATTTAAATAAAAAAAAGGAAAGAATTTTTTAATTTTTCTTTTTTTTTGAAAAAAAATAAAAAACAAATTAAAAGAAGGAAAATCAATAAGAAAAAAAAAATAATTATTTCTATGGAAAAAGCAGAGGATTCATTTAGTTACATTTACAGCTCATCTATAGATGAAAAAATTCAAATAAAAATGTAAAAATGAAAATAATTTTTTTTTTGCTTTGTTCAATCAAAATTTTCAAAATCAGTGTTTTCGCCTTGGATGTGGATTCAATTAAAATGCCAAACCTAACTAATTATTTTTTTTTGTTTTTTATTTTAGCGGAACCCTTGAGGGTGAAAAACAAAAACCAGCTTATGAAAAACTTTTGGAGGAACCAATTTTACGATTCTCTGGATTATATTCTGAAGAATGTCCGCCACTGCAAGTAAAAATACAAATATTCAATAAGGGACAACCTTATTGTTTGCCCGTAACTACAAGTTATAAAAATTTTACAAAACGTTGGAGCTGGAATGAATGGGTTATACTGCCTGTTCAATTCTCTGATTTGCCAAGAACATCAATGCTGGTTTTAACAATATTAGATTGTACTGGAGCCGGTCAGACTTCGGTGGTTGGTGGCACATCGATATCTTTGTTTGGCAAAAATGCTATGTTTCGTGAGGGAATGTTTGATTTACGTGTTTGGTTGGATGTACCCGGTGATGGAAGTTATCCGTCTAAAACACCAGGCAAAGGTAAAGAATCAAGTAAATCACAAATGCAACGATTAGGTAAATTAGCAAAAAAACATCGTAATGGTCAAATACAAAAAGTAGATTGGTTGGATCGTTTGACATTTCGTGAAATTGAAATGATTAATGAACGTGAAAAACGAATGTCTGATTGCTTGTATATAATGATTGAGTTTCCAACAATAATTGTCAAAGATAAACAATATTCTGTTATTTATTATGAGCCCGAAGGTTAGTATATACCTAAATATAATTTTTTGTTAGTTATCATAGCATATAAAATAATATTTAAATAAAAAAATTGTTATAAACTTAATGTATTTTTGTAGGTGATAAAACTTATAAATTTCAATCCAAACCCAAAATGGTTACAGTACCAGATTCTGAAATTCTTCAAGAGAATTTAGTCGAAAGAAAGCATCATAGATTGGCACGTTCTGCTCGTTCTGGATTATCAGATAAAGATGCAAAACCAACAGCTTCTATTAGAGATTATTTACATGCAATTGTTTATCGTTATCCCCCAACTTATCCATTAAACAGTGAAGAACAAGATTTGCTGTGGAAATTTAGATTTTACTTATCAAGTCACAAAAAGGCTTTAACAAAATTCCTGAAATGCATTAATTGGGAAACAACTTCAGAAGTTCGACAAGCATTGAGTTTGCTTGCGCAATGGAGTCCAATGGATGTAGAAGACGCCCTAGAATTATTAAGTCCTTCCTTTACTCATCCAGAAGTTAGAAAATACGCAATAAGTCGTCTAATGCAAGCTCCAGATGAAGATTTATTATTATATTTATTGCAATTGGTGCAAGCTCTTAAATATGAAAATTTTGATGAAATTATTGAATCATATAAAAAAATTCTTCCTGATAAGGATATTGTAAAATCATATGATGACAACGGATTCGATTCAACATCCGAATCAAGTGATGGAGCTAAAATGAAGAAAAGCTACGATTTGAAACAAACACAATCAATAATAAATTCTGGACCGCCTGGAATGATAGGTAATTTTTCATAGTCAATTAAACCAATTTTTTTTTAATCCTAATCACTATCCTAATTAATAAAATTTAATTAAAGTATAAATTTAATTTTTATTTTGCAATCTTAAGGCAGCATTATTGGATCCTCCACTGATGGAACATCAGAATTGGGATCAGAGGCTTCTAATACTTTGATGAGTGATAGCGGTCCTTGCGATTTATCACATTTTTTAATTCAAAGGGCATGCAAAAATCCAACATTAGGAAATTATTTATATTGGTATTTATCAATTGAAGTTGAAGATCAGGAAACTGTTCGAAAACAAGATGAAAGAGTGAGAAATATGTATGTGATGGTTTTGAAAATGTTTTTGAAGGTTTTAGAGAATGGTGGCCCTGAATTGAAAGTTATGCGTCAAAACTTAGAGAAACAACAAAAATTTATTGACGAATTAGTGAAATTAGTTAAAATCGTAGCAAAAGAACCTGGAAATCGGAATAAAAAAACAGAAAAATTTCAGAAATTACTAGCTGATTCAGATTCTTTCAAAATTAATTTCAGACATTTTGAATATCAAATACCATTTGCACTAGATCCTGAAATTTACATTCAAGGAATTATCCCAGAAAAAACATCTTTATTTAAAAGCGCTTTAATGCCAAGCAAATTAAGCTTCGTTACCTCGATAGCACGGTATGAATATGTTGCAATTTTTAAGCATGGCGATGACCTTAGACAGGATATGATGATATTACAAATGATAACTTTGATGGATAAATTACTTAGAAGAGAAAACTTAGATTTAAAATTAACTCCGTATAAAGTTTTAGCCACCAGTTCAAAGCATGGTTTTCTTCAATATATTGATTCTAGCACTGTTGCTGATGTACTTGCTAAAGAAGGAAACATTCACAATTTCTTTCGAAAAAGCAATCCTTGTGATACAGGTCCATTTGGTATTAGTCCAGAAGTTATGGACACTTATATAAAAAGTTGTGCTGGTTATTGTGTTATCACATATTTATTAGGTGTCGGAGATAGACATCTTGATAATCTACTCTTAACAGAAAACGGAAATCTTTTCCATATAGATTTCGGATATATTCTAGGTAAGTTACTTCGAATTTTGTCATTAAATTTAATAACTTGTCTTTTTAATTCTAATTACCGTCAAATCGTTATAGGCCGTGATCCAAAACCTTTGCCACCTCCAATGAAACTCAGTAAAGAAATGGTGGAGGCGATGGGAGGTATTCAGTCTGAACATCATCATGAATTTCGGAAACAATGTTTTACAGCATTTTTACACTTGAGAAGACATGCAAATGTTATGCTTAATCTATTTGCTTTAATGGTTGATGCCTCAGTTCCTGACATTGCCCTAGAACCTGATAAAGCAGTTAAAAAAGTTGAAGAAAATTTGCAATTAGGTCTAACAGATGAAGAAGCTGTTCAATATTTCTCGAATTTACTTGACATTTCCATAACAGCAGTAATGCCAGCTTTTGTTGAACAAATTCACAAATTGGCACAATATTGGAGAAAATAAATTAACGAAAAAAATATATTTAATTAAGTATCCTTAAAATATTTATATTCCAATTTAAAGATATAATAAATAAGAAATATAACAAAAATTCTGAGTGTGTTCCTTACCTTAGTGTGTCATAAAAATAGGTATTTTTGAAAATTGAAAACCGGACAACATAAATTTACTTTCTGCTTTCTGTTCTGATAAGTTTAAATCGAGCGGAAGGTATAATACATTGATAGAAAAGTAAATGTTGCCAGATTAACCATATTTCAATAAAACTCAAATTATATCCAAATTTTAAATTAATTCAGAAAAAACATTTTTATACGCAGGATTATCATTTTTTTTAAAGTTTATTATAATGTTTTATGTACTTAAAATCTAATTAATGACAGCTAATAAAATCTTATAGTGTATAATCTAATTCATATCGTTCATATTCATTTTTTGGATCATTTTGTATTCTCGGATAACCAGCAATAAGTGCATCTTGCCCGCCAATATAAAGAGAATTATATATTTTCCAATAGACATCGCGCACTTTGCGTGCTGGATGAAACAACCCTTGTAAAGTATATTGTAGTATTTTTATGGGACCCAAAGAAACTCGGAGACCCTCAACTGCATCCATAAACGCTTGTACTAAATGTGGTGAGGTTTCAAAAATATTTGGCCAGACGTAATTTAGCAAATGAACTAGAGCATCTTCGCAACCGAAGCCGTAAACACCAAGTGCCATATGCTTTATAGCTGCACAAGCTGTCTGCCGATGAACCAAATCACGATCCATTAAAGCATCTTCTAAAAGTGGAACCACCGCATAAATATAATCTTTACCCATTTCTCCAATATATTCGAACAAGAAAGATAATGATTTTAAAACACCATTTTGTACGTTCAATTCTGGAACACGGTATTCATTCATCAGTGCTGGAAGGACTGTAAATGGCCTACATGTTTCGGCGACAATAGCAATCGCTACGGTTGTACAAACACGATTTTGGCGCTCTTGCACTTTCAAATTATTCAGCAATGTTGCTAGGACATCATGTGGCCCTATAGCTTTAGCAATGTAACCAAAAGTATTAACAGTTGCACGACGAATAGCTTTTTTATGAGCTTTTAGCAGTTCAAGCAATTCAAAACAAATTCTCATCCATTCCCGTGCAGAAACATATTCAGGTCCTCTGTCTGCAATGCGACCAACCAAATCTATACAATTTTCTTGAACTTTTTCGTGACGATTTTTCAAAATTGGCGTTAGTCTAGGTAGTAAATCTTTAATTGGTGGGGTCATTTTTGTCATACCAATAACGTTGACGATAGCTTTCAAAGCTCCCAAAATTGACCCTAAGACTTCAGGATATTCTTCACCTAAATATTCGTACAAAACAACACCTAAATGGCCCATTAGTTTTTCTTCTTGACATGTTTTCATGACAACAGCTATTCGAGATATTAAATCTGCCGCTTGTTGTCTGACTTTGGCTGATTTATTATTTAAACGCCACAATATGGTACCGCAAATTTGTGGCAAATAAGGTTTGACACGTTTTCCTAATTGATTAACAATTGTTCCGAAACCGTTCAACATCACAAAATCCTCTGTAGTTTGTTCTTGGAAAGCGTATAAAATACCGTCAATCAACTGTTCTTCTAATCGAGAATCAATATCGGCTGCACCTAAATTTCCCATAATTTTTTCAATTGTTTCCATTACCATTTTTCTGTATTGTTCATTTTCATCCTTTAAATCATCCACAACTCGGTTTATTATCTCAGAAGCACCTACTTTATTAGCAATTTCTACCGTTGTGTCAACTAACTGTCTGAAATTAAAAAAAAAAAATTTATTTATATTTAAAAAATAAAATAAAATGCACAATTGCATTGATAAAACTTAATTATAGGATTTTAAATTTTAATATACTAACCTATAATTCCGACGATCTAATGCCATTCTATGATTCCAGAAGAATTTGAAAAAGTGAGGTAATATTTCTTCTTTAATATATTGTGCTTCAACACCATCAGTTGCACAGCACTGCTTAACAACTTTCAACACGATTTTTTTCATTTCTTCGTCAGGCGATTGAAATTCCCGAATCAATATCAACATTACTTCTCTGGTATAGTAATTAGCGTATTCTGCATCCATTAAAGGAATCAAGTAACCAATTGCTTTTAAGAAAGCTGCTAATCCTTTACCACGATGAGTGCGAATACCTTTCCACAATGGTTTCAAAACAGAATCAAAAGATTCAATACCGTAAGGGGTAGCGGCTTCTGCTAATGCAGCTAAAGCCAAAGCTGTAATAGTCCGAACTTTTTGTTGTTCATCAACTAAACCGTGTTCGATAATTTCGACAAGTGCTTTCAAATGAGGTAATATCGCACATCCCATTAAGATAGCAATTTGTTGCACAATCTTGATACCAGTGTGCCTTGCTTGCCAAGATTTTTTACTTTTGCAAACAGCTTTCAAAAATGGTAATAGCGAAGGTATACCCAACGCTGAAGCAACCACGGCAAATGCTCTTGCTGTTGTATTTCTTACGTATTCATCAATATTATCGATATCAGGACGCATTGTTGAAATCATTGTAGCCAAGCCCGCTGCTTTTGCCAAATTTGAAATAATCTCTCTACCTTCGACACGAGCATAATAATCTTCATCAATCAACAGTGGTTCAATAACGACGAGTATTTTATGAACATATGGTCTAACCAAGTCATCTAATTTATATAAAATTCTGTCAATAACTTTAACCAATAAGTGCCGCTCTTGATCTTCCAACGTTGGACTCATTAATAAAGGCAAAATTTGATTAAAAAGTGGTCCAGCGCCAAATTCTCTAGCTTTGTCAGTGATTTGACGCAATGCAGATTTTCTCATGGGAGGTGTTCCATTTTTAATTATTAAGAGCAGCTTCATAATTTTCCTCTCTTTGTGCTCTTCAGGACTAAGAGAATCTTCATCGACGTCAACAAGTAATTTATCAAAATATTGTGCATCTTCGGGCTTCATAAAAGGTAGATTTTGTCCTTTTGGCTGATTATCCATGAATTTAGATGCAGTTTTATCTTCAGCTTGCATGAAAAAACCTAACGGAGTACCAGCTATTGGGGTGGGCGTTGCGGACAACTTACGTGCTGGTGTTCTTAACGGAATATAACCTGCCGGTGGAGGTAAAATTTTATAGCCTACTGGAAACATCGTATCCAGTTCATCATCCGTGAACGGTCGATTACGTTCATCAATTTCTTTTTCCCAACGGTAAGCTTGCAATTGTTCGGGCGTCATTGATGCTAAATGACCTGGAGTTGGAGTAGCCATTATCATTGCTTTTGTACCAACCGGTGTTGATCCTCCAGGTGTCAACATTGGAGTTACATGGCCGGGCGTGACATGTGGTGTCATGCTTGGTGTCATACTGGGTGTCATTACAGTAGGAGTTAATCCAGATGGGGTAGCATTTGCAGGTGTTTCATCCCATCTTGATCTTCGTTTTCCTGTACCAGGGGTTGATTCAATTGGAACGCTATCACTTGATCCAATTCGATCTGCTTTGGGAGTTTCTGCCCATCCACTATGACCAGGTGTTTCACGTTCAGTTTTTGGTGTTTCATCCCAACGATTTCGTCGCGCACTAGCCATTTTATCATGACCAGGAGTTTCGTGACTTGGGGTCATCGAATGATGAGCTGGAGTTGCATCCCACATTCTAGTACTTAAACCTGGAGTTGCACCGGGAGTTTCACTGCCTTTGTGGCCAGGAGTTTCATCCCATCGATGATCACCAGGAGTTTTCTGAAGTAATATAAAAATTTATGTAAATTTGAAAAAAATAAATAAAAATAAAAAACTTATAATTACATCTTCCCATGTCGGAGTTGCACTTGGTGTCATTGCAGCTGAAGCTTTTGCTGGAACAAAACTTTCATTAACTGTTTGATCCCATCTGCCGCGCTTTCGAGACTCAACAGGTTTTGCAATTTCGCCGTTCGATGCTTTCAATGTACCATCTTTTGATTTTTCAATAATTTTTCGACGAATCTATAAAATAATAAACAAAATATATTTTACTTATCATACACTCAAATGTTAGGTAATTTATTTATTTACCTCGTTCTCCTCAGACCGAACCATTTGTTCTTTCATGATGTCAGTATAGGTTCTAGATCCAATATCCGGTGTTTTGCCACCTGAAATAAGGGAAAAATTCCTCCCAAAAAATTGAATATATGGGAGAAATAAATAATTTTATTAGTTAAATATTTATATTTAAAATTGTAAAACATAAATTTTAATTGAAAATTAAAGAAAAAAAAAAAGAATATCTTATTTGAAATTCTTTTTTTTAATTTTCGGTAATAATTTTTTTTTTTTTTTTTTAGGAATCTGAAAAATATTTTATTATCGAATTTAAATTTTTCATATCATCATAATTAATTATAAAAAAAAAAAATAATTATTACCAAAGATTTTTTTTTTGTTTTTTTTTTTTTTTGTAATTCAAGTTATATGTTAATAAAAATATGAAATTTGTATTAAAAATTTTTAAAATTGTATTTTTGTAAATTTACCATTTATGTTTACTATAAAAAAAAACGATCAAAAATCATCATGGACCCTTCTCGTTATTTAGATTTTTTTTTTTTGTATATACCTAAGTCACTATTTTGTTTTCCATGAATTCGTTAAGCACAATTTATACGGATTGAATTGAATGTGTATTTAATAGGTCTTTCAACATGTTCAAAGATTCACTACAGACGTTTAAAACTAAGTTAAGTCTTTTAATATTATACTACACACTATTCAACTTGTCTTTCCACAAGTTGCGCTCATAAAATATATGAATATAATAAAATATATGAATATATGTTTTTCAACCTCAGATTGACATTGAAGGACTTATTAAAAAACCCTACCTGTCAACAACAGTACAGATAATTTTATGTACTCAAGTTGAATTTAAACAACATTCAACTCGTCTGTATAATGTTTAAAAAAAAATATATAAATCGGAACATACTATTGAAATGTATGGATTATTTGATTTACAAGAAAATTGAAAAACTCCCCACTTTTTACTCAAATTTTTTAATAACAAAATATTGATAGTATATTTATTTATATAATCATCAAAAATTTTGATTTAATAATAAGCAAAAAAATTTCTTATTTTGTTTTTTTTTTTTTTAAATAAAAAAAAAATACTTAAAAATTATTCAATTTTAAATAAACTAATTCAAAATTCATATTTTTATTATTTATACGTACATGTCCAACGATGAAATCTCCCATTAATTTAATTTTTGAATAATTTAACTAATCACTTTTATTTCTGTAAAGTATGAGAAAATTAAGAACAATGAACTTAAGAATAACAAGTATAAATAAAGTATTTTTGTTATCTTAATTTTCTTTAACATTACTACCATCGTTTTAAGTACTTTTTTTATTGGACGAAAAATAGACGAAAAAAATATTATCTTACAATACATTCAGCTAACTAAAAGTTCTCAATAACAGTCATTTTATTTCTTTAAATAAAAATTTAAAAAATTAGAATTAAAAAAATTTGTACGTACAAAAAAATGCATTAATGCAATTTAATGATTAAATAAATTATTAAATTCCTTTTCAATTCAATGTAATGAAATTATCAAAAGAAGTTTGAAAACTGTTTTATTTTAAGTTCTATTAAAATTTTTATTTCGTTTTCATATAATACAAGGTTATCCAAATTTGGGGTAAAATTTTTATAAAGTTATAAAATTACGAAATAAAAAAAGAGAAAAGGGTTTAAGTGCTGAAACTTTGGAAAATAATATTTTAATTTCTATCTTTTTATTTTCCAGAAAAGTATGAAATTAAGAATTAAAAGTAAGAAAAAATTATTCAAAATATTTTTGAAATTGTAAACACTGATGCCTGAAATAATCTTTTCAATTAATAAAGTTTTTCAATAAAACATTCATACACTTTCATACAAAAAAATTTTGAAAAAAGCAAGAGAAAAATTGGGAATGTTAATCAAATTAATTTCTACAAATATATTTTTTCAAATATTACACGTAAAAAAATTTCTATTAGTCATCGGCATTATCTACTATATGATTATGTATTATAATACACTTTATGTAATTTTTTATATATATTTTTTCTCGTGCTTTTGTTCAAACCAGAGATTGGAATCTCTATTTAACATTTAACCTTTATTTATTTTATCCACCAATTTTTTTACATTTTTAAGGTAGAAAGAAGAAATCCATCATAGTGGCTTAATAAAACCAAATTTATTTGTTCACCTGTTTGGCAAAATTTTTGTGCATTAATAATTTTTATAAATTCTTAATAATCATTCGCTCAATCCACAATCATGTTTTTTTCACATTCAAATTAAAAACGAACATATCTTTGTAAGTTTCTCCATTTTAGTTTTTAATTTGAAGATAATATTTTTTTAATCAATAAATTACTTTAATGAGATAAAAATTAATAATTGTTAACTAAGTAAATTGTTCTCGTTCTTGAAATAAAATTGTCAATTAATTTTTTTTTCGATCTTGAAAATAAATTCACAATAGGCGTAATAAATATAATGTATAACGGAAGTGAATATGATTGAATTCGTTTTTTGAACTTAAAAAAACCTTTTCATAGTATTCTTTAATTCTAGGATGATATTGAAGAAGAAACTTACAAAGTTGGAAGTTTCAAAAGTTTTTTTTTTTTTTTCGAAAAATTAATTCGAATTCATATTTAAACAAAAACTTTTAAAACTTATTTTTTCAATAAAAATATAAATTCAAACCACTTATTGTTCTAATTATAAAAAAAAAAAAAATCTTAAAAATAGTTGATTAAATAAGAAAAATACAAACCGTCAGCAAAAGGATCAGCTCGTTCTGGAGAAATCGCTAAACGTCTTCGTTTTTGACGGTACTCATCTTCCCGGTCAGCGATAGTTGGTCGTCTGCGATCAGCCAATGGGTCAAAATCTTCTTTTCCCTAAAAAAATAAACAGAATACAAATTTTTATTAAAATGAGCTCCTTGCTGCTAATGAATCAAATTTAATTTGCCCACCTGTGTTACATCTTTTAAAATTGATTTTGGTGCCGTATATGTTGTACGTTTCTGTTGTACAGGTAGCCCTTCATCTTCGTCATCTTCATCAACATCATCATTTGTTGCAATTGATGTATTATAGCCATCATAACGACTTTTCATAGATTTAATTTCATATATATCAGTGTCAAAAAAATCTCCACTTTCTAGTAAACCAACGCCATCTGGATCTTTACTTTTTGAAATCTCTTTCTTTTTTGCCTGTATGTCACGTATTTGTGCCTCAATATCTAAAAAGGACAGTAAAAAAATATTATAAGAAAAAAACCTTAAACCCTAAAACAAAAAACTTCTGTCTGTTTTTCGTAATGCATCCTAGTCGTAGTCGAAGTCTAAGAAAGAGAAAAATTTTTCTGCTTTAAGTGATCGGAGGAAGTTTCTTAATTTCGAAATATGAAAATGAGTTCAATCGATTTTAACTTGAAAGCTTTGGGTCCTACCTGTAAGTAGGTACCTACCTACCTAATAAACGCCGCAGTGTAGACGAAAACAAAATACAGGCAAGTTCTTTCGAAAATAGCAAGATTTGAAATGAATTTGATTTGAAAAATAATATTTCTAATTGAGTATCATGATCAGCCAATTTTTTTCTTCGTTTTTTGATTTTTCCATTAATAAATCCGGCATGGACGCCATTTTTATTCTCTATACAAAAAAATCAATACGCTACGCATCGAACTAAATTTTTTAATTGAAATTCATTTAAAGTTTTCTCTGAATTTAAATAAAATAAGTACTACGAGCAATATGAAATTAAAAAATTTAATTTACCTTCTGTTGTTCTTGGAATATTTTCCATTTTTTAATTTATTTTTGAAACTCTTAATTTCATTTGTCAAATTACAAAAAAAAAAAATTTTTAGCTCTTGCAGTTTAGCTTATTTTCCTTTTTTTCTTCTCTGTTCCTTCCTGGTTGATCTGTTGCTGTCAAAATTTTTGATGATTGATATGATTACCAATGAATGACGTCAGTGTAGTTTCGACCTTTCAAAATCGATTTAAGAAGTCACAAATGGTTGACTAAAAAACGCCACTGTATTAGAAAAAAAAATTTAATTTTTTGGTTTTTTTTATTATTCAAGTGCACATGAGCCACATGAGCAATATTTTATATTCCTCGTGACCTAATTTAGCTCAAGTTTAAAAACTCAAATTTTTTATATGATAAACCTGCAATAACTCAACAACTATTTATGAATATTATTGGTACAAACCCAAATTCTGTAAGCCATATACCTAGTTTACATGGAGAGTTGAAACCGGGTTCAATTACGGTTCAACTAAGGTTCAACTAAGGTTCAACTACATGTAAACGGTGGTAGAGTTAACCTGGGTTAACCTGACTCAACCCAAGAAATTCGCTCGGTTAAGTTAACTCTATCCATGTAAACGGTTAACCCGGTTAAAAATAAGCAACAGCTGTTTGTTTTGTTTCTTTTTGGTTGTTTGATCTTGACATTTTCAAACTCAATTCAACCACAGTTCTACCACATGCTGTTCGATTACATCATGTAAACGCTTGACCTCTTTTCAACCACATTTCGACTCAACCACGGTTAAACTATCATGTAAACTAGATAATATAAGATTTCTATTTACTACACGTTCAACTTTACTTGTTTATTTTATAATCAAACTAGCTATTTAGGATATTAAATAGTTTAAAATGTATACTGTAGGTATTCTCACGCTAAATAAAGAAAACTATAGAAAGCTGCTTTCCAATTTTTTTCTTTCATGAGACATGAGAGCAACAAAATAAACAAATTTTGTAAACAAAAATATTTTTATAGCGGGAAAGAAAAGGGAATATTTTTACGGAATCTAAAATTAATAAATATTAAAAAGAATATCAATATACAATTGTAATGCCGATTCTAATAAAAACGTAAGTTAAATTAATTTACTTAATTTCTTTTAAAATAGGAACAATGATAATTTGGCTTTTGGCATTAGTATTTTCATCCAGAAATGAAATTGTTTTATTGACGATGATGGAATGGGATGTGATAAAATCAAGCTGACATCTGTCGGCAAACTTTTCTGATAATTTAGTACCTTGTGGAACGATAATCAGTTTCATGCTACCCCTAAATTCAAATATTTATATTTTTCAATATACTAGGACTTTGCTGTTATTCAATTACTCCTACTCAGAATCACCCAGTCTTACCTTCACTAAAAAAAAATATGAGATAAACACCAAAACGTGAATTTTAATTTTATGTGGTGCGAAAAGTAAATAGTTTGCAAATTTTTCCCATTCGTGGCGTTTTTTTATTCACTCGGAATTAATTTTTTTGTTTTGATTTTGAAGGGAGTTCGTTTTTTTTGTTTATTATTATAAATAAATCAGCATCGGCAAGAGACCAAGCAACATCTCTAACTCTAACTCATCAGTTCAGTTCGTTCGGTATTAGTTCAGTTTCAATTCAATCAGTTATTTAAAAAAAAAGTAATTTTAAAAAAGTGACCGAAATGGGTCCTCCAAAAAAATCTAAACATTATAAATCCAACGAAAAACATGGTGAGTACAAAATTATGATAGTTAAGAATTAAGGCTCATCATCTCACATCTGTAATCTGAAAAGTTTTTTTTAAGTAGGGCCTAGATAAAAAAAAAATTATTTTTTTTGTTCAAGATTTAAGAATTTAAGTCATAGGTACCTACATACCCAAAACATAAATAAAACGGTGTGATGAAATCATAGCGGCAAGTGAACTTTAATTCAATAGGTCTCAATAAATTGGTTCGTATGTTGACGCTTACATTTTACCAATTAGAACTACAAAATTTGACTTATGTAGGTATTATTTTAGAACTGAATAAGTGAAGGTACTATTTTTCCCTTGCCACAATTATTGTGAAAAATCATTTAATTTTTTTTATTAATACTTTAGCAAAAAAACGTCGTACTGAAGATGAAGCCTATGTTCAGGTAATTGAAGACAGTAATGAAGCTTCATCATCAAATTCAGCTGATGTGATCACATTAGATTCAGATGGTATTCCTATGGCGGCTACAAAAAATGCTGAAAAAAATGATGAAGCTATTCAGGATGATGAGTATGGCGCCAAAGATTATCGATCACAAATGGAATTAAAAGTTGATCATTCTAATCGACCACTATGGGTAGCGCCCAATGGTCACATATTCTTAGAATCATTTTCTCCAGTTTATAAACATGCGCATGATTTTTTAATTGCAATTTCGGAACCTGTTTGCCGACCTGAACACATTCATGAATATAAACTAACAGCATATAGTTTGTATGCCGCTGTTTCGGTTGGACTTCAAACAAATGACATTATTGAATATTTAAGACGCTTGAGTAAAACTTCTGTTCCTGATGGAATAATTGAATTCATTAAACTTTGTACTTTGTCTTATGGTAAAGTTAAATTGGTCCTGAAGCATAATCGTTATTTTATTGAAAGCCCGCATCCTGAAATTTTACAAAAATTACTTAAAGATCCGGTCATACAGCAATGTCGTTTGAAACGCAATGAAGAAGATAGTGAAGCTTTAATTGCGAGTTCAGTCGATAAAACCAAAATTCCAACTTTTGGTTCGAAAACAACGCCGGGAGGTGAAGCTGCTGTCGCAGGGTCTAATTCAGATGCAACACCAGCAACAGTTGTTCCGGATGATATAACAAATTTTTATGAAAAAATTGATAAAGATGAAGATGAAGAAGATGAAATAAACCTAAATACAGTTTCATTTGAAGTTAATCAGGAAAAAATTGAAGTTATTCAAAAGCGTTGTATTGAAATTGAGCATCCACTATTAGCAGAATATGATTTTCGTAATGATACAGTTAATCCTGATATTAATGTTGATCTGAAACCAGCAGCTGTTTTACGACCTTATCAAGAAAAAAGTTTAAGAAAAATGTTTGGAAATGGTCGAGCAAGATCTGGAGTAATTGTTCTTCCTTGCGGTGCAGGTAACAAGTTTTTATTTAGATTGTTTTGTTCATTTTAGTATTTGGATTTTTTCATTTTCTAGGCAAATCTTTAGTCGGAGTAACAGCTTGTTGCACCGTAAGAAAGAGAGCGTTGATTTTATGTAACAGTGGTGTTTCTGTTGAACAATGGAAGCAACAGTTTAAAATGTGGTCAACTGCTGATGACAGTATGATATGCCGTTTCACATCAGAGGCTAAAGACAAACCAATGGGTTGTGCTGTTTTAGTTACAACATATTCCATGATCACGCACACGCAAAAGAGATCTTGGGAAGCTGAACAAACAATGCGATGGTTGCAGGATCAAGAATGGGGCATTATGGTTCTCGATGAGGTGCACACTATTCCAGCAAAAATGTTTCGCCGTGTCTTAACTTTGGTTCAAAGTCATTGTAAGTTAGGCCTAACTGCTACTCTTCTTCGTGAAGATGATAAAATTGCAGACTTGAATTTTTTGATTGGACCTAAATTATACGAAGCCAATTGGTTAGAATTACAAAAGCGTGGGTTTATTGCCAGAGTTCAGTGTGCTGAAGTTTGGTGTCCTATGTCGCCAGAATTCTATAGAGAATACTTGACAACGAAAACTTCAAAGAAAATGCTTCTTTACGTTATGAATCCATCAAAGTTTAGGTCATGTCAATTTTTAATAAAATATCATGAGCGACGTGGAGATAAAACTATTGTGTTTAGCGATAATGTTTTTGCTCTCAAACATTATGCAATTAAAATGAATAAACCATTTATTTACGGACCAACATCGCAAAATGAACGTATTCAAATTTTACAAAATTTCAAATATAACACAAAAGTGAATACGATTTTTGTATCGAAAGTAGCCGATACTAGCTTCGATTTACCAGAAGCAAATGTTTTAGTTCAAATTTCTTCACATGGAGGCTCTCGGCGTCAAGAAGCACAACGTTTAGGTCGTATTTTACGAGCTAAAAAAGGTGCTATTGCTGAAGAATATAATGCTTTTTTCTACACTTTGGTTTCTCAAGACACCTTGGAAATGAGTTATTCGAGAAAACGTCAAAGATTTTTAGTTAATCAAGGTTATAGCTATAAGGTTATAACACATCTAGCCGGAATGGAGTCAGATAATGATTTATTTTATAAAACAAGGGAAGAACAAGGTCAATTACTTCAACAAGTTTTAGCAGCTTCTGATGTTGATTGTGAAGATGAAAGACTTCCAGGCGAAGGTGGCTATCGTGCAGGCACTGGAGCTACAACATCTCGAAGAACTGGATTATCATCAATTTCAGGAGCCGATGATGCAGTGTATTATGAAAGAAGAAAGACTGGTCATCTACATCCATTGTTCAAAAAATTTCGCGGTTAACTCAATTATTTGTGAAAATATTGAATTTTTTTTTTATATTTAATGTATTATGTCTGTTTCTTCATTGGTTTCTTTGAATAAAACAATTATTTCTTAATCTTAAAAAAAAGTGTTTTGAATTTTTTATACTACATTTTACGTATATAAGATATTTATTTGCAAATTAAAGTCACGAAATACTACATTTGAAAATTTTGCATCGAAGACTAAAAAGTTTCTTCTTTATCATGTCTGATTTTTTTTAATACTACTATTTGTTTTCATTTATAGGGTGCAAGGTAATCATTTACCTGAATGGGCAATCATTGAAATTCAAGGAGATCTAGAAGCTCGTAGTGACGAATTAATGTACGGAAAATTTGTTGGTGATTTGAATTACAATAAATTTGGACAGCCGGTAATAATTATTTTAATTGTTACCTAATTTGGTTTATAAATGTATATTATTTTTAAAAATATATTTAAGCCCGTTTACTATCAAAAATGAAAAACGGATTCCGAGCTTCATCTTTTTCATTCCACAATTACAGTTCTTAAATGACTCAAAGGTGCAAATTATTTTCAAATTTTTTTTTAAAAGTATTAATGGTTTTAGTCCATCTAAAAAAAAAACAGATTCCGTACTTCATTTATAAGGCACTGTTCATTTTTTCACTTTTACCTAGCAATAATATTTGCAAAAAGAATTGAACCAAAACAAAACTTTACAAAATTTAAAAAAAAAAATTTCTTTAAGATATTCATCATTGGGCATCATATTTTACAAGGTAAAGAACAAAAAATAGATAAACCACTTATAATTATGGAAAAAAGCAAAACAAATGAAGGTATTAATTTAGACACAAATGAATTTGATGCAAGTGTTTTAAGCCGCACTATGGATCGCACAGTTTTGGATTCAACCGTAGCATTGGAAAATAAATCTCGACAAAAAACTGAATACACGGTTAAAGCAATTATAAAGAAAAAACTTATTTTTAAATCTAGACCAAAACCTATAATTGCAAATGTAGCTGCTAAACATTAATTTTTTGTTAGTGTTTTTATTAATTAAAATTAAATTTTTTTTACATTTGATTTATCCTCAAAAAAATCTTAAAAACTGGAAACAAAATTAACTGAATTAAACTAAACTGTTCAATAGATAGCTCTCATCAAGTCGTCGAGCATCTTATTTGTTAAATTAATAAATTAAAATAAATTTAAAAAATCGTACTTTTATTTAAAATATTTTCCTTTTTTGAATATATAATTGATTAAAAAAAATTAGTCTTAATTAAATTTTACAAATATGTAATTTCAAATTCACATAGATTTTTATCATTGAATCGAAAGTCATCATGATTTTAGACAATTTCCATTTCTCTTTCAATGCCTACAAATTTAAGTTGTTCTGTTGGTCCGTATCTATAATCAAAGAATAATTCTTCGCCAGGTTGAATTGCCCTTTTAGCGAATATGCCAATTCGATGATCGCCATTAACCATCATTACTTTCGCATAACAATTTGGACTTATTGAATGATTAGCAAAACGTATTTTATTTCCTTTACGAGTTGCATCAACAACAAAGTCATTATTAAGATTAAACAAAAAACTGCACATATATTTATCGTAAACTTTTCCACGACGATCAGCTTCATCTTGTGATATAATTTCACCACAATATTCCGAAATGAATTCATTTTTTTGTGCACTGTCTTTAAGGAAAATTCCCCAACCAGCAATATCAGACGGCGCCATTAATAAATGTTTGTCTAAAAATATCAGAAATGTTATTTATTTATATTCAAATAATAAGATTATAATCAAGAAAACAAACAATTGAAAAAATTTATTAAATCGATTAGCCTTCTGAATTTGTCTACACTATAAGTTTTTTATAATGTATGTATTTACACCAAACTAAACTAAAAATTAAAAATTTTTTCACTTACGTAATCCTCTTTGAACACTGACATTCTTACAATTTACTTTTTGTAAATTGAATTGATTTGCACCACAAAAATGACATAAATCTGGATCACATTCACGAACAGCTAAATAACAAGGGCACTGTTTAGTGCTACATTGAGCCTTGCATCGACAACCAGGGAAACGATTTTGACAATCGCTACTACAATTACAAAATTTCTCACAAAAGTTTTGAGATTTAATACATGAGCAATCTTTGCCACAAGCTCCATCATGATTGCATGGGCTATAGTTGTAAACATTATTCGAGCTGGCATCTTTTTTTAAAACATGAACTTTTCGGCAGTGTTGTGACCATGCACGATATTTTTTCTTCTTCTTACGTGGAGGTGTATAATCAATTCTCAAATCTTCTATTGCCAAATCTAGTGATTCTTTTTGACTAAATTCATAAACTTGTTGGCAAGTTTTTGTTAACATAGCCTGTGCTATAACACAATAATTATTCAAGAAAACTTTGTGTAAAGCACGAAAGAGAGATTGATCAGCTCCAGTCCAATCATACCCGCCGTTTGTAGTGTTAATCATACCAGCTACAAAAAAAAGATGGTTAAATATATTTTTTATTTTGTATGTCCGAAACAGCCTTCAAAAATTATTTTTAAATATCCCCAAATTAAATCAAACTAATGTTTTTTAATTTTATTGCATATTAATCATATAATTATCATTTGCATTTCTGCAAAAGAATATACTTACGCATAATAGAATTATTTTGAGCTAATGAAGTCACACATTTGTTGGACGACGAATCTTCTTTTATATTTGGTGTATCTTGTTGAAAATCTTTACTATATTGACTGTTGCTATCATTACTATCTTCACTACTTGCTTCATTACCCGAATAATTTACTACACTTGTTTTCTTATTGTCTGCAGCTAATTTTTCTTTAATTCCTTCCTAAAAATTATTAAAAAAAAAAAGTTTTCGAATCAAAAAATTAAAGAAAAAATTTTCATTCAAATAAAAAACAACATACCAAATGCATATAACATGATGTTCCGCATGGTTCAGTAAAGGATTTTAATTCTGGAAAACGACGTCTTTGCAAATTTGGTCCAGGGTGACCACCTTGTAAGCCTAAATTCAATACAAAATTAGTTTAAAAAACCATTCATGAATTAAGTGATAAAATTTTGTTAAATTTGCAAATACTGAACCAATTGTATAATAGGTACAACTTATATAAAAAGAAAATTATAATGCTCGGTTTCTTTTTTGTAGTAGACTTTTATTTCGTCCATTCCCTTGAAATTTAAACGAAAATAAAATAGAAAATAGAAGAACGAGAACATTGACATTGATAAGATCATTAGAAATATTTTTTCTCAATGAAAGAAGATGTCCTATTTTGTCATAATGTATACAATATTATTTTATGGTGATTTTTTTAACGACAACTAGTCAATGTTAAGTCAACTCAATTTAAGCTTTTTGGCTTAATCACTTTTAATTTTTTGCTTCAGTATTTCGCAAGTTTTTTTTTAAATGAGAAAATAATTATTATTAAAGAACAGGAACATTCAAATTTGGTTAATTGAAATATTATAAAAATAAATTATGTAAATAGTACTTAGTGTGAGAATTGGTTTTCATTTTTGCAAACAAAATTAAAATAAAATTGTTGGTCACATGAAATTATATAGCTTATGAAAATTAAATAATTTAAATTCAATTTTTTTACTATCAAAAAAAAATTTATAGCAACAAAATATAAATTTTTTACAGTAAAATCGAATTATTAAATTAACACCATTTCCCCGTTCAAGAAGTAACATTAGTGTGCATAATTTAGAAAAGTAAATTACCAATTCACAACAACAATATTTTGTACAAAACTGAAATAGATTTTTAATTTTTTTTCTGCTGTTGGTCTACAATATCAAAGTTGCAAAGTCGAAACTTGAGATCATTTAAAATTGATTTATAGGAAATAGTTATAATTGATATTATAAAAAGTTCAAGTTGATTTTGAGGATTACTTTTGAAATACATGTAAATTCAGTTGAGATTAAAAAAAGGAAAAATTCGGTAAATAAAAATAATTCTATACTTTAATTTTTCGCCCTCAACTTTCAACCAACTGAGACAACTTGTCAATAAACTCAATGTAGAGCAGAGTTTGAAAAAAACTGACAAAACTTTTAAAGTTTGACTAGTTAGGAACAATAATTTTCAAAATTACGGTGATTGCACAAAATTTGTTGATGAAAAATTTTTAAAAATGTTTTTTTATGTGGAATTTTATAAAATAACTAAAAACAATAATTTAAGATTGTTTCTAATTTACCAGTTCGAAAGCCATTTCCATAAGAATTAGATGTTTCTAGAAAAGTAATAATGATTTTTTGAAATCATGTTTGGGAAGATTTAAAAAAGTTTAATTATAAAAAAAAAAAGTAGAAATAAAACATTTTATTTATTTTAAATTTTTTGTAATTTTTATAGAAATTTAATTTGTAAAGAAAATATGAATGAGTGCACGATGAATTTGATGAAAAATAAAATGTTTTTAGTAAAATTCTAGGTACTTTTTTTAATTTTCTTCTTCTCGATGTTTTAGTTTTGTTTCACGTAAACGTAGACTTTGAAATCTAAGTCAGCAGCAAGTTGAAAATTTTTTAATTTTCAGCATAATATCAATCGACTACAATGGTTGAAAAATATTCTTCATTATAGTAAGTTTCATTTTGAACATATTATTTTTTGTAAATCCTAGACGTTTCAGACCGTTTTTAATAAATTTAACCGACTTTTAATAAATTTTTTTTTCAACTTTCCATTTCCACCCGATTTCCCGAAAATGATCTTAAATTCAAAAGTTTATACACATATAATAAATTTATATAAATTAATCAAGAGATCTGCTAAGAACAATAAGACGAACATACAATGTATATTTTTATACATTTTATTTGTACACATTTATAAATCGAAAGGGTTATTAGGAAATAAAATGACAAATTCTGAGGTATATTAACTGAATTACTTAGCAAGTAGGGTTCCCACTTCTTAAAATTTTCAAACGCGTACTTACAACTTATCTTTAAATATTAATATTCTTGTAAGAAGTTGTTTTTATTAATTGCCATTTCACTCACGACAGTTTATAAATTTAAATGAACTTAATGTGACAATTAGTTTTCGATGTTTTATACCTTTTTTGCAACTATAAATATTTCCGGAAAAAAAGTTGAAATTTCTAAAAGTACTTTTCATATAGATGGAAAGAATTTGACAGTCCCGAAAAAAATTAATGCGAACAAATTTTTATTTTAATTTTATAGAAGTGAATCAGTGTTAAATTTTGAAACAAATGTTAAAAATTGTACAAGAATTTCTCAGAGCAAACGAAAAAGCGTACGTTGTGGAATATTTGTGAACCGATTACAAAAAGCATGTGTACAGCGTACAATCAAGTAATTTAGGACTGAAAAGCATACAGTACGCTGCAAATGCGTACAGGTAGCAAGAAGGACGCAAGTATTAAAAGTCAACTTAAGGAGTAATTGTATATTTGGAACAGTGGGAATATTCTAGACTATATCCGTTTTTTGAAAAATTTATTTATAGTATTGAGTCCTTAAAAATGCAATGACATTGAGTACTTCTTCATATAAATGTTCGAAAATAAAAAAAGAAAAACTTGAATATCTCAAAACTATTAAAATAGAGTTAAGTCCTTCTTGGTAAGGTAGTAATACAACATCTATTATTTCGCAAAAATTTACTTTTTGATTTTCTAATGAGACATATTTTATTTTGGGAGTTTTTTACCCCCGGCTGCGCCATAAATACAATATAATTAATAGCATAGCAAATATTATTATGAATGAGAAGGTGGTTTACATTTTGTGAGATAATTCTTATGATTTAAATGAAATTTTAAAGAAAAAAAATGTTAATCGAATGACAAATAATAATTTAAAAAAATGGATATATTATGATTTTATATAAAAAATTTTGAAAATATCTACAAAACTTTTTTTTTGACTCACCGGTAATTTGGTGACCTTTTTCAAAATTAATAAAAAAATATTTTGATATAAAAAAAATTAATAAATTATTAATACGATGAAGAAATATTCTTTTTTTTTCTTTTTTTTTTTTTAAATAACATAATAATTAAATTAATTAAATAAAAAGTTAAGAGCAAATTTTCATTTATTTCTTTTTTTTTTTAATAAACTGAAAGATTATCAATTTTTCAGTGCTATCTTAAGTTAGAATTTTAAATATCTTAACATAAAAATATTAATTCTAATAATAAAATTGCACTGTATTATTTATCATAAAAAAAAAAAAAAATTATTTTAAAACAAAATTTAAATATAAAAATTATTTTTAAGAAAAAAATGTAAAATTATGTACTTACGATGTAAGAAACAATCATATTTAAAACATCTGCGGCAAAATAAAGTATGAAATGAATGTAATGTTTGTTCCCGAGAAACGCTTTCAGCTTTTTCACCATCAATATTCGGTGTACATTCTTGTGGTCTTTCTGGATCTTGACGTTCTGTAAGCTCAATATATCTAAAAGCAAAAAATTTAAATAATTATTGTCATACTAATTGTGTTAAAAAAAATATATATAGGTATTTACTTCTCTTTTAATTCTTCAGGTGTAAATGCTGGAAAATTACTACTAATGGCATTAAAAACAATTTGCGGTGGAAATGGTAATTTGTCTTCTTTTTCTTTTTCATTTGATTCCACATCTGTAAATGTTTTAATAATATTTTGGTTACTTGTTCCTTCGCCAGCATCTTCTTTTAAATGATTTTGCATTAAGGCGTGCACCAATTCTACAAATGTTGAATCAGTTATTGAACCATCTTTGCCATCATGAACTTTACCATCATAATTTTTAATTAAATCTTCAATAAATTTTCCATCTTTATCGAGAACTTCATCTCCCATATACGGAATGTTATGTAAAACAGTTTCATCTTCGACCATAAAATTTTGCTGAGTCGGTGCCCAAGTGTACATAGTTGGAATTGGAGTAACCGCATAAGTAACAATGATCGGTACACGATATATAGCACCTTAAAAATAATTAAATAAATTTTAATTTTATTCAACAATTCAAATGTACAAATTAAGCAATCAAAAAAAAAAAAAGAAAAAAAAGTGTAGGTGGATACCTGAACTTTCCACATATTCCGTTTTCTTCATACTACTTTCATGTGGTACTTTGATATCAGGAACTTCCCATATTCCATTTGATTCTGACAGTGTATCATATTCTTCTTCCAATAATTTTTGTAAATCATTCCTAAATGATAAAATTTATATATATATAGATCAGTTTCACGTAGGATTTCAGTAAAATCACGGAGAGGTCTTCAAATGTGGTTTTCTTTCAACCCAATCGAAAGTAGCTTAAAAACTGTGAGTACGGTAAAATTTTTGTTTCCCAAAATTCGGTCTTGATTCGGAGCTACAGCCACTTAAATGTCCAAAAACAGTCACTTTTTGCTCCCATTTCCCAGCTTAATACAGATCAGATTTCACTGGTCTTGGTTTTAAATAAAAGGTCTCGAAAAATTTGAATATGTCTTTTCATGATTTTTTTAATTGTACCGGATTCTGATCCTTAATCTACATTTAAGGCTTCTTATTTCTGTTATTTTGCTGAAACAAAAATAAACAAAACAAATTTATTTTTAGAATCTATATATTATAAGTTCCTTTTTTGTGTGTTATGAGTTCTTGATAGAAATTAATTTTAATAAATACAAATTATTTGCAACAAATTTGAAAAAATAATTATAATAACAAATAACAATAACATTAAAATAATAAGTATATCGTCCATTTTTTCAATCTTGAGTTTAAATAAAATAAAAAAACAACCACAGGTCTAGTTCACATGTACATATAATATGAACCAAATTTAATTTAATACTAACCTGTTTGGAGCTACAACTCCTTAAGTTTAAAATTTAAAATTTTACCAGCAGTAATAATTTCTATTAGATCTGAATTAAATTTTTTCATAATTTCCACTCATTATAATTATACAACTTGTAACTAATTACCACGAGAAACATTTTCTGTTAAATATTTCTAATTTGTTTTTGTAGTAAGTATTACTTCAGACGAAAAATTGCCATTTTCGATATAAAAAACAAAACAAAGGAATAATTATGAAATAAAATGTAAAAATAATTATTTTTTGTGTGTAAAGTTAATTTTTTAAGTTAATACAGCGAATAATTAACATTTCTTTATTGAATTTAATTTAATTAATGAAAAGAAAAATATTCAAATTTCTTACATATTTTCAAACGTAAACATATTCTATAGTCCCTTTGGAAAAAAACAGCTGTTTTTAATATTATTATTTCATTTTTAAAATTAAATGTTTATCAATATTTTAAAACCATTTTTTTGTAATTTCAAGTCGTTTGTTTGTAATTTCCCTAAAAGACATATTCAAATTTTTCGAAACCTTTTATTTAAAACCAAGACCAATGAAATCAGATTTGTACTAAGCTGGGAAATGGGAGCAAAAAATTGCTGTTTTTGGCACCTTAAGTGGCTGTAGCTCCGGATCGAGACCGAATTTCGGGAAACAAAAATTTTACCGTACTTACAGTTTTTAAGCTACTTTCGATTGGGTTGAAAGAAAACCACATTTGTAGACCTCTCCGTGATTTTACTGAAATCCTACGTGAAACTGATCTATATACTTATTTCTTCTTTACTATACACATAGGTATGTAGGTACCAGTCGTTACGGATTGTTTTTAAACATAGTAGGGGTAATATTTCTGTCGCTTTATGTGTAAGTATTTTCCATCATCCGAACGGAAAGTTTGTCAAACAAAAAGGTTAAAACAGAATAAGAAAATGAAATTGAAATGCTTAGGGGAAAAAACCGGCTCCAATTAATCTTACCCATTTGGAAGGACCGGCGGAAGGACTTATAATTTAGTTTTTGACATTTTAACATCTCTTCTAATCATCATGAAGCTTAAAAGCAGAAAAATCAATTGGATCAGGCTTGACTCTCATTAATTTATTTATCCGTCCCATGTTATAGTAGTTAGGTATTTATTATTCGTTAGTATAGTTTACGTGTAAGAAGGTTTAAATACCGCCTCTATCTCCCCCCAACACGTTAATTGCAGCACCTATAAATTTTCAATTTAAAACACCGAACTGAGGAAATTGATTTTGATTTGGACGAACGAAGCTTTTTTTTAATTAATTTTCATTAATATATTTCGACGATTTCATAGACAGCTGCTGGTTGATGCTACCCCCTTACCAATTTTTGTTCCAATTAACTTTGTTCTCATCGGCTCTTTTTAATTTTTTTTGTTGTCGAATTTTTAAATATTCAGTTTTAACTTGTCGTTTCAAATTATATTTTATCATTTATAATTTTTATTTTTTAATTTTCGAAATTTTTAATTAAAAAAAAAAATAATAAAAAATTATAGAAAACAATAGCGCTAGGTAGCCCGCTAAAAAACCTAAAAACTGACACTGACAGCGTCGTTTTTTACAACAATCACAAAAAAATCAGTCGAGCTGAAAGTAATTCTCAGTCGACTGTTGGCGCTCAACTATATATTAACTTAACAAAATATAATATGAAATCGATGTCAACTCCAAATTAGTAGGTAGTACGTTTGAATTTAGAAAATAAGAAATTGGTCAAAATAATAGTTTTATTCCTGATGACTTTAAAATAGGAATGTTTATATGGATTTTCAAAATAAATCTCTCTTATGTGTTTTGAAATTTTTAAATCATAATATTCATTTCTTTTAAGGTTGTTAAATTGAATTTCTTTAATTCTTCAACATCCTTTAGTTATTTACAATATCGCAGCAAAGTTATTTTTATATATTAAAAATCAATTATTTCAAACTTAAGAAATTGATATTGTTATAGGATACTATTAGAGGTACCTATATAAAATTGTAAAAAAATTCCATACGATCCAAACATTTCTTGATAACACAAACTTACATAACTAATCAATAATGTCTAAATCTAAAGTAGAAAATATGTATTGACAATAAGATCTTTTTTTAATCTTCCGATGCTACGAACTTTACAAATTATAAATATAACAATATAAATAAATCACATTTGATAATAAAATAAATAAATCCAAGTTTTTTATTAAGTGGATACCTATTATTTAAATCCATTAAATTTTAAAACTTCATTTTACTTTATTATGCATGGTCTTCATGTGACTTAATGCAATTTCATAATTACTATTAGCATTTTTCAAAATTTCAAAACAAATAGAACAAACTAAATTTTCCTTAGATAAGATTTCCGATTTTTCATTAGCCGGATAACCAAACCAGAACCATATTATATTCATTATTTTACTGGATTTATCATCAAATTTAGGTTTTAAAATTTTTTGAATATTCATTTTCTTCATTATTTTAATATTTTCTTGTTTTAATAAGTTCAAATTTAGATTTTTTTTTTCAAATTGAATATTATGTGATTCTGTTAGATGACGATATGCAGAATAATTTTTTATGTCATTCATATGTGGTAATATTTTTAAACATATATTACAAATTATATAACTTTTATTTATTATTTTTGAATTTTCATCACCAGGAAAACCAAACCAATTCCAAAGGCTATCTGAAGCATTTTTGTCTTGAAATTTTGGCGTTAAAATCTTAGCATAATTTATTTTATTTTGAATATTCGCAATATTTTGATATTTTTCCTTATTTTCAATATATTCAAATTCATTAAATTGTTTCTTTGTTAACGTACGGAAATCACTAGATTCAAGTTTTTTTATATCTAGTTTACTTTTACCGTAAACGCAATTATTTTCATAATATTCAATTTCATCCATTTCAAAATCGTGATTTTGTTCTTCTAAAATTTCAATTTCAATAGATTCAAGTTTTGCATTACGATTAATTATATCATTTTGATTTTCTTGTTCTGTTGTGTTTTGTTCAAAGTTCGTTGCTATTTTTGTAAAATTAGTGTTTTTAACATTTTCAAATTTCGCAATATTGATTCGCTCCATTACTACTTTAAACTGAATTGAATGAAATTTTTTCAAATGAGCCATTAAATTACTATTTCTAGATGAATTGTGAAAAATACGTTGACAAATTGTGCATACAATATAATCACAAGTAATAACATTACCCTCACTATCACTTGGATAACCAAAATATGAATAACAAGGATGTTTTTTTGTTTTCTCTAACGAAACCAATTTGTTATAATTTAATGTTTGAATGCGCGATAATCTCAAACGTTTCAATTCTTTTTTATTTTTAAAACTTAGTTTTGTTTGGCATGTTTTTATGATATCTGAATAGCAACCCATTTCTAGAATTTTAGAATGAGTTAAACTTAGATGCTTCTCCATGCTATGACGATTTCGAATTTGATATTTAGATTTACATAATATACAAAAACAAATTTTATCAGTTAAAATGTTTCCGTTAATATCAGAAGGAAAGCCAAAATATTTTGATATATTATCATTGCAGTTTTTAAGTAATGTAATTTTATCAAATTTATTTTCATCGAAATAAGTTTCGTCTTCAACATTATTACCGCTAAAAATGTCTATATTTTGAGGTCTCTAAAAAGAAAAGAAAATTCATATTATACATTTTGTGGTCAGACTGTTATTAAATTTTTTGTTTTTTTTTTTGTGATAACTGATATGATAATATAATTCTTAGTCTGCGATATACTACTTACTTGCTCAATTGTCAAAGTTATTTGATCGATACGTGGACTATTTGGATTTTTCGGTAATGGAGTTTTTTTCAAACTTTTAACAAAATCTCTATAAACTTCTTTGTGAAATTTTTTAAAATGTTGATGTGGGTTACATGGTGATCCATTATCATTGAATATCTAAAAAATATAAAATATAATTTGATTATTTTTGAGACTTACACTAGTTACAGTAAGTTGGTTTTTTTTACATGTATTATTTTTATAATTCAAAATAATTGCATTAGGATTAGAAATAAATAATTAAAAATTGTACAGTAAGTTGCAAAAAATCTGAATTTAACGGATTAGTCCTTTCGTTTTGAAAAAAACCTTCCTACGATTTCGTCAGGTCACTGAAATAAATGTTTTATCTTATATTTAGATTTTCTTACCTTATTACATTCTGTGCAAACAATATTTTCTTTAGAGACGATCTGACCTCTTCTGGCAGGATAACCAAAAAATTTATAAATTGTGTAACGCAATTAATATTTTTAAGAGAAAAATCCCTTCTCTATTGCTATACATTCAAATGATATCACCTTTCTTCTTTTTTAGAAAAGTTGTAAAAAAGTAGAAGGAGAAAGCTAGCTGTTGTGTTAGTATTCTTCGTGGATTGATAAAGTGAGTCTGAAGTGTAACGTTGGGTGCAACAGTTAGTTGTTCGAGTGATTATTTAATTTAATAGTGTTTATTATTATTAATTGTTGTGTTTTAAGTTAAATTATTTGAAAGTATTAGTAGTCATATAAAAATAGTGTAACATTTTCAGAAGTGGGATAATTACTCGGTTCTCAAAGGTTTGAATAGAATTTAAAAATATGTTTGTGAAATTAAAAAAAAAGAAATTACTACATCCTTGCATGAAAAAAATTTCTATTAAGTTTCGCACTAATATAATGAAATAAAAAAATGTAAAAAAAAAAAGAGGGTTTTGAATCACGACATAGTTACGTGTTTTGTTAAACGTTTTAAAATATTTAAAAGTGGGAGTTTAAAAACAAAAAAGGAGGTAAGGAAGAAAATTAAATTAAAATTTTGGGCATTCTACGTTTATCAGTTGATCAAACAAGAACAAGTTTCAAGTTTAAAAATAAAATCAATTTTTCAAATTATTAAAACAAAAAAAAACTGTTGAATTTTAAAATTAAAATTTAAAAAAAAAACTGTTGAATTTTAAAATTAAAATTAAAAAAAAAAAAATGTTAAAATTAAAATTTAAAAAAAAAAAACTGTTGAATTTAAAAATTCAAATTTAAAAAAAAAATGGAAGAAATGGAAGCATCAACTTCTAGAAAGCCAGCGACCAAAAGGAAGGCTCCAAATGAATTAACTATTCACCAATGCAGGGAGAAGATTGCGGAGCTGGAAAAAGAGGTTGCATTGTTGAGGAATGGAATCAAATGGACTTAGCAAATGTGAACACGTCGGAATCTGCAACAAGGCCTAGTGAAGGAAGTATTCAAAGCGATGCTATGAAGATGACATTGATGGAGGCAAAAATGCTAATTCCGGAATTTGACCCAGGTGGTGATGTGATTGCATCGGAATGGATTGACACGTTGGAAAATTTAAAAATGATTTATGGTTGGACTGACTTGGCAATGTTATTTTATGCAGGAGCGCAGTTGCGAGGATCTGCAACACAGTGGCATGTAGCTGAACGGTTGGTTTTGAAAACTTGGGGTGAGTTTAAGAAAATTTTTTATTGGCTTTTCCTTCGGTTCAAAATAAATCTGCTCTAATGTGTAAATTAATGTGTAGGCAAAAGACGGAAAATGAAAGTGTAGAAAGTTATTTCTACAATGTAGTTGCAATTGCTAAGAAATTAAATTTACCCGAGTCTGAAATAACTTTTTACATTATTTCGGGGTTAAATAATAAGGAGCTAAGTAATCGGGTTGAAGCTACTAGACCAAAAACGCTTTATGATACTTTGAGGGAAATTAAAAATTTGGAATACATGGATGACTATTTTAAAATTAGGGAAAAATTTCAGCGAGCGAATAAACCGGTTAAAAATTCTGATGGGCAGGAAAAAAAATTATTCGAATAGTTTTAAAAGAAATGATAATTATCAGCAACAGCGTCATTTTAATAATTATCGCCCTTACAACAAATTTAGACAATAATAAATTTCTGGGGAGCCAAGAAAATTTCGGATAGCCCAACCTTTCAGCTAAAGCAAAAACCGTTCAGATCACTTTTCGCAGCTGACAGAATGAAGCCGTGGTTGAATTTATCCAATATGGCAGAAAATGAATTAAGTGATGAATCCAACGACGAAGAATAATATTTGGAACAAAATTATGAATCTGACATTTCATTCTCTTATATTTATACATCTTAAATTTTGTATTTGAATTAAAAAACATGTATAAAATGTGTGTTAAACTTCAATCTTTTAAATTATTTGTTTTTTTCAAATATTTGAGAAAGGCCTAGTTTTGGGAACAGAAAATAAATGTGTTATGTAAAATAAATTGATTAAGTCAATTGTATTTTGAGATATGATCATCAAAGTTAAGCTTTGATAAATCTAAATATAAAAAAGGATGGAAAAAAAAAAAGAAAATGTTTTGATTAAGTTGAAATATTTTGAATTTTGTTTTGATGTTATGAAAATTGATGAGAAAAAGTAATGTGCATTATTGGCTAATAATGTTAAACTATGTCTGATTTGAGCAGATGGATTATCCGGATTGTGTCTGGTGCGACCAGCTGAAATGAAAATCTTAAGGTTGAATCATCAAGATTATGTCTTGTGTGATCACTTGGATTTTTCAAAAAAAAAAATGTAGTTATTGGATTATCAAGATTATGTCTTGAGTGATCTGTTGCATGGTAGTTTGTAGTTAATTTGAAGCATTTATTAAAAAAAAAAAAAAAAGTAAAATATGCATGAATAATAATAAGTGATTGTGTGGTAGTTTTTTTAAAATAATAGTGCGATTTAGATGTCTACTAACTTTGTAAAAGATACGCTTACGTTAGAAATTTAATAAAATAAGTAAATTAATTAGTATGAGTAGTTAGTACTTAGAGCATTGTAGACATTCATCGGGACGATGAATTTAGTCGGATGGCCGAATGTAACGCAATTAATATTTTTAAGAGAAAAATCCCTTCTCTATTGCTATACATTCAAATGATATCACCTTTCTTCTTTTTTAGAAAAGTTGTAAAAAAGTAGAAGGAGAAAGCTAGCTGTTGTGTTAGTATTCTTCGTGGATTGATAAAGTGAGTCTGAAGTGTAACGTTGGGTGCAACAGTTAGTTGTTCGAGTGATTATTTAATTTAATAGTGTTTATTATTATTAATTGTTGTGTTTTAAGTTAAATTATTTGAAAGTATTAGTAGTCATATAAAAATAGTGTAACAATTGGATGTTTTTTTAATTTTTCTATCGTTATTATTTCGTCAAATTTTATTGTTAACTTTTTAAAACGCTTTGATTGAATTTGATTATGTGACATATGAATAATGGGAAATTTTAGATTCTCAATTGAGATTTGTTTATAATTATTAAATTCTTCGCAATGATAACAAATTAAATGACTACGCATCGAGGAATTAGATTGTGATCTTAAATAAATTTGGCATAAAATGCATATTGAAATTTTATTTGTTAAAATTGATCCATCAGAGTCACCAGGGTATCCAAAGAATTTCCATATTTTACTTCTATTGTTAGATAGAATTATTGTTGAAAAATTCTGAAAATTTATATCTTCTTTTTCTTCATGATGGTCATCTTTTTGAAGCTTGTTCATGATTGTTGCAAAATATTCATTTAGTAACCTAAAAATAAATAGTGTAAATAATGGATTATATAGGTACCGCCTACAAGAAATTGGTGGACACATGATTTCTCCACTTTTTATGTGATGCTGGCGTTAAAAGGGCCCTTATACTTCATATGAGTCAAATTGAGTTAATGCATTCTCTTCTTTCTACAACTGAACAAAACGTTCTGCTCTTCTGAATACAATGGTGGACGAAGATAACTAAGTACTTACTTTACTTCTATAGATTTTAGATAAGATTATTGTAACAAAATAAACAAAATACACAAATTCACTATCTGAAAATCTACTATCGATCTAATAAATCTAAAGCAGTATCTAAAATCAAAACAAAACAAAAGCTAGAAGGAGGTAAACAAGCGAAAAATTATTGAAAACTTTTAGAAGTAAAAAAAAGTTGATGCTCAAGAATTCGCTTTGAGTCGTCTCAACGCTGCAATTTCAACAGTAACATTTGATTTAAAATACTTTTCGTTAAATGCCAGGTATTAGACCAAATGGGCATTAAAATTATTGTTTATATTAATCTAAATGTGTGCAATTATACTGAATTTAATAAAAACTATTGAATTTAAAAAGAAAAAAACGTTCAAGCGACGGTTGTTCTTTTTTAGGTAATTGAATAATAAGTCGATTAGAATATAAAAGTTTTTGCAGTTTTAATATGGTGAGTCGCCGACGTTTCAAGCTGGCGAAGTTACGACGACTAAGCACACCATTCAATTATTTTGTAAATAAAAGTTGAAATAAACAAAAACAAAAACTAACTAACCCAATTCCAAAATCCAAGCAACTTTTAAAATTTTTTATATTCAGTTCTAAAATAATAATTCAAGGTTTCATATACTTATATCTATGACTGAAAAAAGAACCATTTATGTTGGGGGTTTAGCTGATGAAGTTAACGAAAAATTAATTAGAGATGCCTTCATTCCATTTGGGGATATTTCCGATATTCAAGTACCGGTAAGTAGGAAAAGAAGATTTTAATAATTTTATACCTATTGGCATGGTCACTGGAGATGGTCAGTAAGATTTTCACTAGAGTAGGGAGGTACCTCACATTGCAACGGAATTTTTATTTTCAATGGATTTCATTATTATATCAGAATTTTAATTAACGCGACTTTGACTGACTTTGAAACTATAACTTAGATTGACATAAAGTGTTAATATAAATATAATTTAAAAAAAACAAAAAATTGTTTCTTCTAGGTTGATTACGAATCACAGAAGCATCGAGGATTCTGTTTCGTCGAATATGAATTGCAAGAAGATGCAGCTGCTGCAATTGATAACATGGTAAGTAGTATTGTTAAAGGTAAAAAAAATATATTATATTTTACTTATCTCTAAATATACCGGTCAAAATATACAGGTCAAACATAAAGGATATTATTAGGAATGAAAATGAATCCCAACTCGAAATTTGAGAGCCTATGGACTTGAATTTATTTATTTCTTCTCTTTTGAATGCCATTCAAATTTCTAATTTAAATTTCAAAATCTTAAGACAACCAAGCCTACGATATAATTTCTGTATTTTGAAATTTTCTTTACAGAACGATTCAGAACTTTGTGGTAGAACGATACGTGTCAATTTAGCGAAACCAGTTCGAATTAAAGAAGGTTATTGTTGATTTATTATTAGTAAAAAAAAATTCTATAATCTATAATATAATTTCTATTGTAAAAAATTTCAGGTAGCTTTAAACCTGTGTGGGCAGATGATGATTGGTTACAAAAACATGCTGGGGCAACTTTAGAAAATGACGCTGAAGAAGAAACAACAACAAAAGATGTAAATATTTTATTTGATGGTGTTATAAAAATAATTAAAAATAAAAAAATTTTTAGAAAGAAGAAGAATCACAGCCTGTTACAATATCAAAACCAGAACAACGAAATCCACAAGTATTTTTCGACATTAGAATTGGTGGTTCAGATGCAGGTCGAATAGTAATATTACTTAGGGCTGATGTTGTACCAAAAACAGCTGAAAATTTTCGATCATTATGCACGCACGATCAAGGATTCGGTTATAAAGGTAGTGTTTTCCATCGAGTTATTCCGGAGTTCATGTGCCAAGGTGGCGATTTTACAGCAGGTAATGGTACTGGTGGAAAATCGATTTATGGTAAAAAATTTCAAGATGAAAATTTTATATTAAAGCATAATGGTTTTGGTGTTTTATCAATGGCTAATTCTGGTCCACACACAAACGGATCACAGTTTTTTATTTGTACCGCAAAAACTGAATGGTTAGATGGAAAACATGTGGTATGAGTTTTAATAATTACAAAAGAAAATTCTTTATTATTATTAATATTTGCTTTTAATAATTTTCGAATTAATTTTTGTCAACAGGTATTTGGTCATGTAATTAGTGGATCAGATGTGGTGAGGAAAATGGAACGCTGTGGAACTAAAAATGGAACGCCAAATCAAAAAGTTACAATATATTCTTGTGGAGAATTAAAATAAATTTAATTGTAATATAAAAAATTATTATTTAAATTCAAAATTTTGTTTCAAATAAAAAAAGATTGATGGTTTTCAAAAAATCTTTTTTTTCTCCAAATTTCGAAACTTTTTGAAATAAATAGTCCTACAGAAACAGTCTTTCAATATCTTTAGTAAGATTTAGGTTCAAGTACTGTCCATTGATATTTGAATTTATTTAAAAAAAAAAGTAGATATTGTATAAATGAATTATGTAGCCCGTTTTCAACGGCGCCCGTCTGAAATTTTTAAAATAAAAATTTGGAATACAGACTTCTAATCAAAAATTTGAAATTTATTTATTCGACGCTATAGATTGGTCGAAAGTGATCGAAATTCCGCATATTTTGACATTTAAAAACGATTGAAAACGACCAAGTAGTTTACTAATGATAAACATTTTAGAGCGCGACAGACAGACAGAAAGTGAAGACGTAGAGTCTCGTTTGTTTTCATTATTTTAGATGAAATGGGTTAAAAATCTCCACAAAATATGCAAAAAAAAATTGATTTGATGTGTAGTTTTGTCGCATTGACTTTAATTTAAGTAGCTTTAAGTTTATTTATATTTTGTTATTGTTAGAGCTAACAATACAAAAATATACTTTGTTTGGGTTGGATGAATTTATTTGTTTGCTGCAAATCAAAACATAAACAAAAAATAAATAATTCAATTATTTATTTATTGTTGTGCTTGTGTTAAGAACAAATTTTTAGAAAAATAAACAATTTTTTATATAAAACTTATTTATTTCTGTAAAAATAACAAAATTTATCTGCTAAAAACAATGAATATTCTTAAAATTGATTCATCAACAATAAAAACTGAATTAAAAATTAATTTAGAAAAATTTGGTGAAAAATGTGCCGAAATTTATTATAATCAAAATAATGGAAAATTATCGTATTATTGCCTTTTGTGTCCACCACCAAAAAATTATTATAATTCAGGTCTTCATTTAGAGAAACATTTACTGGAATCTCATTATTTTATTGCAACAATTACTAATATTCAAAAAACCAATGAACAGACAAATTTAAATCCTTTATTATTAGTTGAAAATCAAAAAAATAATATTAATGATAGTGCTGTTTTTAAAGAAGAAACACTATCAGTAGTATCAGATGATGAGAACGAGAATTTAGAATCAGTGACCTTAACAGAGGATGACTCTAATAATGATGACATCCCCTCAGCTGACTATCAAGAAAAACATAAGAAAAAACGAAAAAAAAATCTTATAAGTAAAAAATCAAATGGCAATAAAATTACGACAGGCAAAAAATTAAAATCAGATAAAATTGGTTCGAAAATCATTGTAGACGGTGTGGATCGATATCAATGCAATTGGTGTAAAAAGTTAGTTTTTTATGTTTCAATTTTGTTTATCGTTTCTTTTTTTTTTTTCCACAATTCGGTTAAAATGAGATTTACCTATCATTATTTTGTTATAACATAAATATGCAATAATTTTTTTTTTTTTTTGAAATTTCAGGCATTACGCAAATAAAAAAAGTTTACAGAAACATGAAAGAATTCATACGGGTGATATAAAATACCATATTTGTGAAATATGTGGTAAGCCATTAACATCGCCTGGAAGTTTAAAAGATCACATGAAGATTCATTCAGGTAGGTTAAAATGAATTTTAAGAATTAAACTAAATGTGGCATATTTTGCTCTTATTCATCATGTCTATGTTCATTAATTATTAAAAAATAATAAAGCCAATCGTTGAACACACTTGTTCCTCCATTAAACTTATCAGGTAATAGTATTTTTATTGTAAAATATTTTTATTTTTATTTTAGGCGAAAAATCATTTAAATGTGATATGTGTAATAACTTTTTCAGAACATTATCACAATTAACCAATCATAAAATCATCCATTCCGATAAACGAAAATTTAAATGTCAATATTGTGAAGCTACATGGAAAACAAAAGCTCATTTAATAACACATGAAAGGATACACACAGGTCAATTACACGTGTTATTAATTTTTTTAAGTTATTGTATTTAAATTTAATTTATTTTAGGAGAGAAACCATTTCAGTGTGATACATGCGGGCAAAATTTTGCAACCCCATCTAGACTTAAAACTCATACAAATAGACATTTCAATATAAAGTAATTTTTAATATTTTATACTTGAAAATAAAATTGTTTGTAAGAATTTATATTATAGGATAAATTTATATCTCTTGTTTTTTTGTTGAGTATTCTTAAGTTGAAAGAATTTGATTCTTAAGTTGAAAGAATTTGATAATTAATTTGTGTTAGATTAGGGTTCCTACATATTTATTATGATACTCAACTTTTGTAATACTAATCCTTATTAACATTTAATTTTTTTTATAGAAATCATGTTTGTCAAATATGTCAAAATAGTTTTCTTTTAAAACAACAACTGCTTAGGCATATGAATGTACATTCAAATGAAAAAAATTTTATTTGTGGTAAGTTTTTTTTTCTTAAATATACTGTGCAAGTTTTAATTCATTATAATATTTTCAAGATGTTTGTAATACAGCTTATAAAAATCTATGGCAATTGAAACAACATAAAAAGACTCATCTAGGAATTAAAGAGTATTCGTGCAAAATATGTGGTTGGTGATTTTCACTTTTAGAAATAATAAAATAACAAATAGGTGAACAAAATAAAAATAAACAATAATACAAATTTTAGGTGAAGAATTTATTCGTTATAGTAAGGTTTATCATCATATCAAAACACATCATGGCGATATACCAGTTAATCAAAACTTTTTATATCAACCAATCGGTGGGAGAAATAAAGGCGGAAGACCAAGAAAAGATACTGTTAAATATGAAATACACAGTGTCAACGACGTAGCTAATAATAGCCAGATCAAGAATTAGAATAAATTTTAAAATGAAATGTTTAAGATTAAAATCAAAAACATTATTGAAGTAATTAAAGAAATATTTTATTGCGAAATGTGTAAATATTTGAACAATTATAGACTATTAAGGAAGAAATAGAAATTGACGGTATTAACAATTCCATTTTTAGTTGACCGCCTTGTTCATGGTGTTTTAGATAGATAATGTCAATGAATGGAATATTATGAAATTTAAATTATCAACTCAATAGTTTTTTGTCATTACTTTTCGTAATGTTTGAGTAAATTGTCCCTAGAAGAAGAAAGGGACGTTCATATAATATTTGTTGGAGTGAAAACATTTTAATTCAACTGAAACTATTTTCCTTTTTTGATGTGAGATTTATTTTTAGTTTTTTAATTTTTACTATACCTATTTGTTATAACCGAAACATGGAAAGGTAAGTAAAAAAGACACAAATTTAGCATACAAAATTTTTGAAAATGGTACATAAAAGTCGAAAAAGATGTCCAGCACTGAAAGTAGTCAACCAAATGTAATGAAAAGACAGCCTTAAACCATCTACGGAAAATAAACTTTCAAATAGCACCGGTTTCATCCATATAGGTTCATTCTTTCAGAAGTTTATAGATTACAACCACGAACAGACATTCATTTATATATGTACATTTATGTAGGTATACATAATTATAAAGATAGAAGGTAGTTAGAAAATAAGTTATTATTTCCAAATCAAATAAAATTCGTTGTATCAAATCACCCACGGCGGCGAATAAAGTTTAGACGCCGTCGTCGCTCAAACTTAAACAAAAACAAGATACAATTCACAATCATATATTTTACATTTTACTTATAGCTACACTCTACACAAAACAAACAACAAGAAAAACAAAACATCTACAACATTTTTTTTTAAAAGAAAACTTAAAATTTAAATTAAAATTGAATGAAAAATTTAAATTAAAATTGAATGAAATAATGAATTTAATTGAAGATTCGATTATAGAACTGAAAACCAGCTTATTGAAATTTAATTCAAACAAATATAATTTCACTATGAGGAAAACTGCTGCAGATGATAGTAGTGACTTCAACTTAGATGAAAAAATTGGTGAAAAATGTGCTGAAATTTATTATGCCAATGGAAAATTGTCTTACTATTGTCTGCTGTGTCCAATGACTTGCAATTTAAGTGAATTTTTAGTCGATCACCTTTTAGAAAATCATTTTTCAATTCAAAATCAATTTTTAATTACGGAAAATTCTACAGAAGCTTCTGCAATGGAAGACTCCTCAGCAGAACATCGTGATGACTACCCATCTGATGTTGAGCCTAAGATGGAATTAACTGAGGAAGGAAATGAGTTGCCACTACCGTTGCCAAATAATATTGTAAAAATTAGGAAAAAAAAAAAAAAAATCTCAAATAAGCCAAGTATCAAATTTTCAGATGAGGAAAAAATTAAAAAAATTAAATCACCGATCAATTCTGCACTTGTGGATGCAAATATTAAAATAATTTATGTAAATGGAATTGAAAAATTTTTATGTTGCATTTGTAATAAGTAAGTTGGGTTTTTTTTTTCAGCTAAAGAATCCATCCACCTATCCTTATAGTTTCAAAGTACATAAATTCTTATTAAATATCAATACATCTACCCTAAACATTGTTATAGCTACGAAGCCAAAGAAATCATGATTTTATCACCTACTGCAAATCATGACAACATAATCAGAGTATTTTATAATATATCCTTTTGGGTAAACTATCCCTAAATTAGCTGATCTATTCTCAGGCCAATCAATCAGACAGATCTAAGGCTAACTACAAAAAATTAAGCATAATTTTATTTATATTTTTTTAAGTTTTATATTTTTATTTTTAATTTATATAAACAATGATTTTGTTTCCAATTTTTTAGTAATTATACAACTAAAAAAAGCTTAAGAGCCCACATTCGTTTGCATACTGGTAAGCAAAAAATAAATAATTATTTTTCTTACGGCAATATGTTAGTACATTTAAGTATAAATTTAATAATTTCTAGGTGAAAGAAAATACAACATATGTGAATCTTGTGGAAAAACTTTTACAAATTCAAGAAGTCTTCTAGATCATGTTAAAATTCATACGGGTATAATTTTTTTCAAATTATCCTTAAAATTGTCTTTGTAAAAATTGTAATAAATTATTAATTAAGAATTTTTATTACATTTCTTGTAGGTGAAAAACCTTTTAAATGCCCAGAATGTGGAAAAGAATTCAAATCAGCATCAGAATTGAGGAATCACAAAATAATTCATTCCGATGTGAGAAATTTTGCTTGTGAATTTTGTGGTAAATTGAAAAAAATATTAAATAAAATCATAATAAATAAAAATGAAATAGACTTTTTTTTTTAGATTCTAAATTTCATACAAAAGCACATAAAATAATCCATGAAAGGATTCACACAGGTATAAATTCTGTATTTCTTCATTTTGCATTGTTGTTTTATTTATTATGATTAATTTAAGGTGAGAAACCATATCAATGCGACACATGTGGGCAAAATTTTGCATGCACTACTTCTTTGAGAAGACACACCAAAAGACATATTAATGAACGGTAAAAATCTTTACGATTTATCGAGAAATTTATATATTTTGAAAATTTTATTTGCTTTAAGGAATCAAATTTGTGAAATTTGTAACAAATGCTTCATTTTTAAACAAGAGCTGAGAAGACATATGAAAGTTCATTCAAATGAAAAAGAATTTACTTGTTATATATGTAATAGTGGATTTAAAGGTAGATACAAAAAGCTTTAATTATAATTCATTCATTGAGTTTTTCGAACTGTGTTATTAATTTTCTCATACATATATTATATAAATAACTGACTAAAACAATTTTCTGTAAATATCTTAACTTAATTTTAATACATGTATTTACTATTACTATAATAATTGTTAATTTAATAACTGAGGTTATGGTGTTTTTAAATCTTTCATGAATTCAAGACAAAAGAGCATTTCTTCAGCATCAGAAAATTCATCAAGATACTAAAGAATATAAATGTAAAATATGTGGTAAGTTTATTACATCAAGTTATCAAGCTACAATTTTATTTTATTTTCAAAATATAATTCCAGGCGATGAATTTGTTCGTTATAGTAAAAGTTATCATCATATAAAAACTCAACATGGAGAATCAACACCAGTTGCAGCAAATATAATTTATACTCCAATAGACGGTAAAAAAGCTAAATTAGGAAGGCCATCGAAAATGAGAGATCAAAAAGATCAAGCGAAAAAAGAAAAAACTGACATTAGTTCCAAAATAAATGTTTCTCAAAATGTTGTTGAATATGGAATAAGTCAATACAAGGATAGTTGAAAAAAAAAGATATATGTATCATAAAAATTATTTAAGACTTACACATATTCTTCCAAAATTTAAAACAAAAACTTTAATTATTGTTAATTACTGATATGAATACGAATTAAAGTTTTATTTACAAGAGGTAAATAAACTTAACTTTTGAAGTTTTTATTACAAAAGAAATTTTAAAAGATGAAGACTCAAGAACGCTATTTTGTAAAGCATATTTAAAAAAATGTTCCAAAATATTTATCCACTTTTAAATTAGAAAAATTTATTATATGGTAGGTATATTTTATTGGAGTAGTCCTATATTTTCACGTTGCGTTTTCTCCAAGTAATATTAGCTACCAATTTTGGGTGGTTTCATTAAATCATGTGATAACTGCGCAAAAAAAAAGCTTTCAACCTGCAAGTTCTTGACCCTATCTTTGATAATCAACATGTTTTTTTTTACCTAACTCGAATTAAGAGCAAGTTTTGAACTTTGCATATAAAAATTGTTTAAGTCAATCTGATGGTGAAGAGGGAAGAATGCATTCTTGGTTACTTTTGTGTTGAGATCTTTATGCGTAAAGCTTTTCTTCCTTCTACAAACGAATCATATATAAAGGAACTGCGTACTCAGCCCAGGTTCTTAAAAACAGTAGAATACTGAAGAAATTCGACTCCAAAACTTATCCAATATTTTTTCTTGAATAACTTTTATTATGAAAGGTTTTTTTTTAACCATTTGCAACGTTTGTTAATAATCAATTTAAAATTTTACAAAAACAAAATTTATTTACTAAATTCATTAGACATTGAAATTAATATTTGAAAATTTTTTTCCAAATACTGAATAAATTGATAGAAATCACATGAATACATAAGAAAGTATATGGTTAAGATGATATAAATGAAAATAAAATAAATTTTTATATAAGAAATTTTTCAAACACAATTTTTATGAATTTCTTTTTGTTCGTTTGTTTATGATAATAATTTAAATTGCATCATAACCTTCTTGTTCGGATCCGATTCTAGATGTTCCACCAGTAGGACGACAACCATTTTGAATAAATTTCACCCCGTCTAAAATTAATGCAGGCAAATCCTTCCAAAAACCCAAATTTGGAATCAATTCAATTCCTCTTGCTCCAGCTAAGAAATAGTTAACACTAACACCTAATGCTAAAAACAAAAATTGTTCAAATTAAATTCCAAATTTTTTCTTTTTGTGTAGGTAATGACTACTTACCAAAATAAGTAAAAAAAAATGTAAAAAATATTATCAAAAGTATTGAGCCAGTACTATAATGATTTTCTACGACAGGGCAAGGATATTCTAAAATCAATTTTATAGAAGTTTTATCATCATAAGCAGGAAATAATGCATCAGAGGTTGCACCTAAAAAAAAAAAAAGTTTATTAATAAAACGATAACAAATTCAAATTTGAACTTAATGTTAAAATGGCAATTACTAAAACTGGAAAAATTATATAATACGGCAATTAGAAAATCTTATTTTGCTTTCGTTTAGTTAGATACCAGCCTACATATTTGTCATGTCAAGGAAGCAGAAGAGGAAAATGTTTAGTTCCTTTCGTCACCACATCCATACTAGGTAACTATCACGTATAAAAACTGTAAATTGGACACCACTCACTTTGTTACACCTACCTACTTGTTTTGGCGCAATATTTGAAAGCTAGATAGAAAAACTCATACAAACAATTTTAATAAAATTACCAAAATATGTGCAAGTTAACTGATAATTATCTTTTAATTCGGTTATATTTATTGTTGTAGTCGTATTGGTTAAATTCTGGAAGCATTCTCCGCCTTTAGGATCTAAGTTTAAATTTGAACCTTGTTTGCAATTGCAAATTGCTTTTATTGAACAAACTGGATCACAATTAATTAAATTTGATAAATAAATTAAATTAATAACAAATAAAATTTTTTTAATCAACATTATTTAAAAAAAAAATTTTTATTATATTATTTATACGCACTAAATTTTCTTTGTGGGAATTTTTGAAAATTTTGATTTTTTTTTTTTGTTTAAAATAAAATTACACTCCTTTTCTGCAGCAGCTGTCTTCTGTAATGTCCATAATGTCTAATCTAATCATTCATAATCAGAAACAAAAAGTCATTCATTGTCATTGTTTGGCCGAGTTATGAAAACTCGCATAATGTTTATGTTTTTTTTTGTTCATTGGTTCATTATCCTCTCAGCTCAGCCTTAGCTGAAGAGGTTTTTTAATCGACTTAACCGATATTTAAATATAACAAATAGTTTGCGCAAATAATAATCAATTTATATGTAATAAGGGAGTGGCTACAGTTACGGCAACCGTAACTTATTTTTTTTTTTTAACAGTTACGGTTAACGTAACTTATTTTTTTTTTAACAGTTACGTTTAACGTAACTTATTTTTTTATTTAAAGTTACGGCAACCGTAACTTTTAGGTAATGCTTAAAGTTACGGCAATTTTTTTTTGTCGAAAAAAAAAAAAAATTTATTTAATTTTTTTTCTTTTTTTTCTTTTTTTCTTTTTTTCTTTTCTTCCTGTCTTAACCCTTTCTTCGGGATTCGAACCTCGTTCTTTAGCAATTCATTCTACCACTCTACCTCTCGGCTACAGTATTAAAATTATAAACGTGTACAAAATAGAAAATATAAATTATGTGTACATGTGAAAGTTATTGACAAGTAAAAACCTTACATCGTCATACAAAAAATGCAAGAAGAAGAGTTAAACCTTACATAGTTATACAAAAATACAAAAAAAAAAATTAAAAGCGCGAAACGCCGAAGCAAAATAAAAAAAAAAAAAGAAGCCCTAGGGGGTTTGGGGGAGGCGGCGGCCGTCCCCCATTCAGCATAACAACTTTTTTTTTAAAAAAAAAGTCATAATGCTCAAAAAAAACTTTGCCGTAATCACTAAAAAAAAAAAAAAGTTACGTCCGCCGTAACTTTAGACAATTTTCTACAGGATTACGGTTGCCGTAACTCTAAAAAAAAAAAGAGTTACGTTCGCCGTCAATTTTGAACAGGATTACGGTTGCCGTAACTCTCAAAAAAAAAAAAAAGAGTTACGATTGCCGTAACTGTAGACGCTCCTATGTAATAATGAAGTAACAAGGAAAAAAATTTAATATCCGAAAAAAAAATTTACAGACATTTTTAAAGATTTTTTTTATTTTGATGTAGTAAACTATAAGATAGTAATCAAACATTGTTGAAATAAATAAAACTAATTTCTTATACTTTCGTTCTACGACATTCTACATTTGTTTTTTGATCGGTAGATTGCTAAGTAGGTGTTTACATTGCTTTGGCCGAAAGTAATATCAGCGGCCACCTTAGTTCGACGCGACTATCAGCTTCAGCTCAATAAATTTGCCGTGCTTCTCTTACCTCACAATAATAGTTGACATTCTCTGATTGAACATATATTTAGAAAAAAAAGATAAGAAAAATAAAATAGAATTATATTTATTTATTATTGAGAAAATTTATTTATAAGAATAATGAAATTATTATTTTTTTTTAATTTAGAATTAATTAAATAAAACTTTAACATTATTTAAAAAAAAACAAAAATGAGCTACACTGAACATTTGAAAAATGATTTTTTTGAAAATAATTTCATTTCAAATTTTTCAAATGCTGTCGGAGGAGATCAAAATTCCAGTTCTCAGCATCCAATAGTAAAAAAATTTGGTGAAAAATCTGCAGAAATTTATTTTAATGATGGAGAAATTGTTTATTATTGTTCATTGTGTACGAAAATTTATTTAGAATTATTAAATAATAATTCCTTAATAATTTTTAATTTTAGGTCCATGGAAATTTAATTTGGCAAATTCTCTAGAAGAACATTTACTTACCAAGCATTATTTAAATGAAAATTGGCTACAAAATTGGAAAGCACGTCAACCGTTGAATTTTTCACAACAACCCGCCATAACACAAACAACAAAAATTGTTGAGGAAATCGAAGAAAAAACTAAACTACGATCATCAGATAATTTTTTGGGCTCAGTTTTTAAAGTCGAAATCGAGTCTGGAGACAGCGGCGATGATGATTCAGATCGAGACGATAAGATTTCATGTGGTGAAGAAGAAAATGAGGACACTGAATTGTTATTAGTTAAATCATTTAAAAAATCTAAAGAAAAATCATTTGATTCAACAACAATCGATGAAAAGAAAATAGAACCAGAAAAAGAATTAACAAATGCAAATAATGAACAAAAAAATAATAAAAAGGAAAGGAAAGGAGTAGCTTTGAGGACTAGAAAAACAACCAAGAAAGATTCTAAATCGAAAACATCTGTGTCTAAAGCACAAACAGTTGATACAGATATTGATATAAATGTACAAAAAAAGAAGCATAGTAATACTCCAAGACCATGGTGGACAATTATAGAAAATGGTGTGACCAGATATAAATGTCATGAATGTGAAAAGTAAATTTTTTTTATTATTTTATTAATTTTTTTTTATGACTTCGATGTTCAAACTAAAATATTTAAGGGTTATTTCTGATTTATCTCAATTTTTTTTATTGATTAGTTCTTTAAAAACCAAATTTATCTGAGACCAACTTTTGTTTTATTTTAACGATGTCCAGATCCAGACCGATTGGAAATATTGATTTTAAATCTTTGAAAATAGAAAAACCATATTTTTGTTTTAGACATTTCGCAACAAAAGGAAACTTAAGAAGACACGAACATATCGAACACAAAGGCACAATTAAATATCATATTTGTGAAAGCTGCGGGCGAGCTTTAAAAAGTGGACATGCTTACAGAGATCATTTAAGAATTCATACAGGTAATTACTCTGCCATTTTAAAATTAATTTGTCGAATCAAAGAAAACCTTTATTAAAACGAAAAAAAATTTTCCAAAATTTTCGTCAAATCAAACTGTAAGTAAGTTTTATGTCTTACAGAACACAGTTCTGTTTTCAGTGAAAAACAAGGATTTCAAAAATTTAACAATTAATATAAAATAAAAATGACTATAAAATTATATATAATATAAAATAATAAGCTTGTCCTGTTGTAATTGTTTATTTTTTCTTTTTTAATTTAAGGTGAAAAACCCTACAAATGTGATGAATGCGGTAAAGAGGTAAATATTGCACTTTTTTTCTCATTTTGTAAATACTATATTTAATCTGATATTTGTTTATATTTTTAGTTCAGATCAATATCTCACTTAAGGTAAATTCATTTGATAAAATTTTATTGTATAAATCTTTTACTTGATGGGATATTTACTGTTCATAAACTGCCACTAATAAATTATGTGTTATTATTGAAACAAAAATACCTTGTACATATATACATTAAACTTTTTATAAATTTTAATTATATTTATGCTGTAACGAACACAATATGCTTAAGTTCTCATTGATAATAAATTAAAAACTAAACTAAATAATTTCATTATTCCAGAAACCACAAAATAATCCATTCAACAGTACGAAATTTCGCATGTAATTTTTGTGGTAAGAATTGATGATATGATTCAATCGTTGTGGTAAATAAAAATTTGCGTTTTTAGATTCTAGGTTCCATACAAAAGCACATAAACAAATTCATGAACGAATTCACACAGGTAAATTTTTTATGTTATGTAATTTCCATGTTTTGAGTCCAACCATTTCGATATTGCTTCAGGGTTGAGTATTTTTTCCTATTTCTTTCTCTATTATATTGAAGTAATTTTAATTTTTTTTACTATTAAAGGTGAAAAACCCTATCAATGCGATACATGTGGACAGAATTTTGCTTGTACAACATCTTTAAGGAGACACACAAAACGTCATATCAATGAGAGGTAAAAAAGTTGTTGAATATATTTCGATAATTCAATTCTATTGTTTTATTAATTTCAAAATCAACATTTTTTTTTAGAAATCAGGTCTGTGAAATTTGCAATAGCCGATTTATTTTTAAAGCGGAACTACGCCGTCACATGAAAGTACACTCTAATGAGAGAGAATACATGTGTTATGTTTGCAATGCTGGTTTTAAAGGTACACTTATCCTCTCAAAAATTTTTTTTTAATAAAACATAATTTTTTACTCTTTAGATAAACGTCCATTTTTACAACATTCAAAAACACATCAAAATTCCAAGGAATATCGTTGTAAATTATGCCGTAAGTAGAATATTTTTCTAATCTATTAGATCACCTACTCTTTTGTGTTGCCTATGTTTTATGTTGTATGGCCAGTTTTGTTTCTCAAGTTATATCTTTTTAACTAACAAAACGCCCTTTTTTAAATTTTTAATCCATAATATCGTTTTCATTTACAAAACCCTCTTTTTTTAATTACTTAGAAGAAGAGTTCGTACGTTATAGCAAAATTTATCACCACATTAAAACCCAACATGGCGAAACAATTCCAGTAGCTGCGAATATAGTTTATACTCCCATCGATGGAAAGCGGGCTAAGATTGGAAGACCTTCAAAAATGATATTGGAGTCCAGTAATACACAAAATGATACTTCCGCCAATTTAATCATTAATAATGTCAGTGATAATATCAAAAGTGATGTTAGTGACATTGAAAATGTAGGCCAATTTTCCATGAATTAGTTATTAATATTAATATAATGTAACTTAAATGACTATATAGATTTGTACAAAAAAAACAAAAAATCAAAATAATTTAAATACAAAATAATTTGAACATAATATTATGAATTATTTTATGCCTTGTTCAGACAATGAACTCTGATCATGATAATCTTACTTTTTGTGATTATCATTCTTTTTTCCATGATTTGCTCATACAAAAAAAGTGTCATCGGAAATCATGATTATCGAAAATCATGAAAAATTTCAGGGATGAGTTTATAGTTTTTTACCATCCATGTTACCCATTTCCACTCATTCCTAGTTATTTTTGACTTTTATTTTTGACATATTTTCTTTATTTACAAAACAAAAAAAAATTTGAGTAGCAAATAATATTTATGTTTTTATTTTGTTTGCTTTCATGTTGTTTACTTTTTTTGTTTTCGTTCATAATCGCGTTCACACACGTTTTCAAAGTTTGATTATCTACGCAAATCATGATTACGAAATCATGATTAAGTCGTTGTCTGAACAAGGCATTATTCTCATTTATTCATATTAAACGAAATAAATAGAATACACACAAAGAAGTTTTCTGAAATTTTAAAGTTTTCGAAAATTGAATAAGTTTTTACAAAAAAATTGTATTTAAATTGCTTATAACATTTAATACAAATTGGCGCAGTTTAAATATTAGGTACACATGTTTTGAATACAACAAAATTTAAGTTTTTCTATTTCGAACCGATCGATGATTTAATAATTGCTATCACATTGAGCATCAAAAAATTCCATTATTTTTAATCGAATTAAAAATGTCTAGTTATTATATACTTAACTAGAGACATGAATTTAATGTAAATATTCTCAGATAATGGAAAAGTCCTATTTTTCTAACACTATAAAACATAATGATATTAATTGGATTAGGAAAGGATGATTTAAATTGATTTCTTGTCTTTAAAGTTGCAACGATATAATGATTTCTTTAATTCCAGAATTTCCTTATCTTTAAGATTCATATCTTTTTTCATTTTATCTATTTCATTTTGTTTACATTCCAATTGTATTAGGAGACGATTGATTTCCATCAAATTTCGTTCTTCACGACCTTTAAGTAATTTGTTCTCATTTTTTATTTCATTCAGTTGATCATCCTGAGAATTTGATATTTTTAATTTTCGAAGTTCTTGTTCTAAGTTTATGGAACGCACCACTTCTAAGATTTCTGCGGTAGATGGACGTTCTTCAACATTTCCCAATAAGCTGAAAAAATTTCAAATACATATTATTATAATTTTAACAATATTTGAAGAAGTTTCAATTGGAATGAAATTGACTACAATTCCGAATAACTTATTGAAATTTTAGTACAAAATTTGAAATGTTTACCTTTTCAACAATTTTATTGATTTTTTGCTCAGCTCTAAAGGAAAATAACCTTTTCGTGCATTTTCTATTGTTTTAATGCGTTCCATATCAGTTTTAAAACAAAGTAACATTTCCAATAAAACTATGCCCAAACTATAAATATCACTTTTTGGGTCACATTCTCCTTTTAACTGTTCTGGGGCAGCATATTGAGGTGTTCCCAATGCAAATCCACTATGATGGTCTTGAAGAGGACATGCTAAACCAAAATCTCCTAACTGTACGCAAAATTTACCATTTTTTTCCAAGCTCAAAAATATGTTCGATGGTTTAATGTCATGATGAATAATATTCCGTGAATGAATGAAATCTAGGCCTGTCAAAATTTGAGTAAAAATATTATGAACAACGTCTAAGTGTGCATTTTTATTCTTCGCACCAAAATAATCTAAATAAAAATTATCAAGTGAGTCATATGCATTACGCTCTGTTAGCCATTTACTTAAAGTCAATTGACACAGTGACATTTGAATAAATAATAAAGCCGATTTACGATGATTGGTTATAACATGTTCACTTGAGTATTTACAAATAATATTTTCATAACTTTTTTTTTCATTATTAGAACTATATTTCTCTATTTGAATAGAATTACTTGAATTCGAGTGTTCAAATTGTATAAAGTCTGATGATTCGTTGTCGATATCATTAATATCATCATAGTTTTCAGATGTTTGTGTTTTCATATTTTCACTTTCTTCTACAGACTCCATTTCCCAGGAACTTGTTGATACTAAGGAAGAATTTTTGGTTGAATTAAGTTGCTGCTTATTTGATGGTAAATATGGTTCTAACCATGCCGCTTTATATTGAACAATATTTGGATGATTCAAGCTAGCAATAGTTTTAACTTCAGCTAAATGGCATAATTTAATAGTAGTTGAGTTTATTTTTATTTGCTTAACAGCATATTCAATACAATCTAATTTATGTCGAGCCTTATAAACTTTACCAAATCCACCGCTAGCAATAAACTCAATTTCATCGAACTCTCTGCGATACCTAGACCAACAGGTTTCAACATTTTTGGATTGCTTTTCAGCTTGACAATTGTTTGGCAAGTGAATTGGATGATCTTGTCCTCTTGATGCACAAATTATTTTATAAATTTGCATTTGATATATGCCCCGGGTTTCATCGAATTCACTCAGCAAATAAGAATCATCTATTAAATTTAAAGAGCTAAGTTGTTCACATATTTGTCGATATGATTCTTTTGATTGTTCTGAATCTTCTTCAAGCAATAGACAACAAAGTTGTATAACACTCTGTATAAGCAAACTGGTCGATGTGTTTGGTTTAATTGTATTGAATTCATTCAAATTGGGCTCGCTGCTGGTCGGAATTATAAATTTTCCAGATTGATGTGGTGATGTTGCATTACATTGATTAGTTGCTAAATCATTTCTTTCGTCGATGATTGATGACTTCTTGAAAACATCTATAAAAAAAAAAATATATAATATTAAAGTACTAGGATAATCGTGGAAAAGAAAACGACAAGACAACAAATCATAAAAATTAAAAAAGATATGGTTGGTTGGTTGGTAAATAACTTAGGTAAATTTTATAATATCATTGAAATAAAAAATTCCTATTCTCCAATGCCAAATAAATGAAAACATTTTGTTGTTTGCGGTTGAGAGAATTCTTTGCGGTGGAGAGAATCTGGTCTTAATTAATTTAAAACTAGGTATATATATATTAAATTAATTTCAAAATTTATCTACACTTACCATCGAATTTTGCAATTGTCTTCAAATTATCCCAGCTCATTTTTGTTTTCAATATTTTTTTTTATTTTTTATACCTACATTTGACAGTGTCATCAATTAAAACACGATTTTACTATTCTCGCTTTAACTTTTTTTTTTTACAATATTATTTTTATTTTGAATTAATTTGGAAATTATTAACGAATTGCTGCAGGAAGAGAAGATGTGTGTAGCCTATTAGTAAATAAGTAGGTCAAGGACAATCCAATTGTTCTTCGGTCCTCGTCCTAATCCTAATGTTCTTCACTATTAGTTGTTAAAATTCGTAATTTTCGATTACCTCTTTTACTCCTCTATTCCTCTCGTCGTTTAGAAAAAAATTATTTATTTTTATTATTAATCAATATTTACTAATTTAATTTAATTCTTTTTTTTTATTTTTTTACTTTTTTTTTTTTTTTTTTTAATATTTTTATTTCGTTCAAATCAAAGTTAAGTGAGGATAGGCAATCTTATTCAGCTCCAGCTCGCTGGCAGTTGAAATTCGAAGCGATGGTGCGATATTAAATATAAAAATGTACGGAAGTGGGCAACCGCGACGTTAACGTTTTTATTTATATACGTTTTGACATTTAATAAAATAACAATATAATGTTTATTACTAAATTATTTTGTTGGGGATGTGTGTAGTTCTTTTGAATACAATGAGAGTAAGATATTTTCAAGGGCTGCAGTACGGGAGTTTTCAATCATTTATTAAATTATCCTTGGGTCCTGGGTAACTTAAATTTCTACCTTATACCTAGTACCTTATATCTTGTTTTCGCACTTAAAAATATTTTCGCAAAAAAATTCAAATTTATAATTAAAAAAAAAAAGAAAAACAATTTTTTCAAAATTAAAAGGTAAACAAAAAAATACAAGTGTGTGTGTACGGATTTAAAAAAGGCGACCTTATACCTATAACCTTTAAATTTAAGTGCAAATAGCCTATTAAGAAATTTCATACAGATAGCGCCGTTTGTGCGCATTAGTTACGTTAAGTATATCTCTAGGTTTGAATTTTTTAAAATTAAATAAAGGTAAATATGCTTGCGGCTTGCAGTAATGGTAAACAAGCAAAAATAAATAAAGCACTAAAACAAAGCAGAGATTTTGTTAATAAATTGTTAATAAATAATAATAAAAAATAATTAATTAAAAAATTAAAAACAGATTTTAAACATTAATAAAAATGTCTCTAAAACGACCATCAAATGTAGTGGCTTTAGTATCGGAACCAAAAAAGTCTAGAAATGAATTGGTGGCCATAACAAATCGAGACAAGGCTTTAAGTGAGGTGGTAAGTATAAAAAAAAAACCTAGAACAGCAGAGATAGAGATTTAATAGTTTTTTAAAGTTACCACAGGCACAGATTATCTTCTGTATCTATATCTTCTGTATCTCCGAACAGTTTTTGCGACCCCGATACTTTGTTAGATTTCCTGATAGATAAAATCAAATATATCACCGAAAAAAATACAACACGATCCCAAATTTCAATAAACTCTCGATATTCTGCTGCTCCCTGGATCAACAAAAACCTTAAAATCTTAATTAGGAAAAAAAACTTACTTAGGAAAAAGTTAAAACAAATGCCGAATAATAAATACTTGAAGACTAAATGTGCAAGACTATGTAAGCTTGTGACCTATTGTTTAAAAAAATGTGAGGCACAATACTATTCTTCAGGCCTAAAAAACTGTGGCGGAGACAGCAGGAAAACTTGGAAATTTATTAACACCACTCTTAATAGAAAATCTAAGGACGGAGTTAAATCCATCAAGAGTACAGATGGAGTCATTCATTGCGATTCTAATTCCATTGCAAATGCCTTCAACAACTATTTCATTGACAGTACTTCTAATTCTGATCCCACCGATTCAAGTATTGATTACTCGGCTTCTCATCTGACGTACTTTCCTCAATCTTTGTGCCTACAACAAACTGATTGTGATACAGTTTCAAAATTCATACAAAAATTAGATGCCAACAAGGCGGTCGGGTGGGATGGCATATCTAATTCTACACTTAAGTTATGCAGTGAAGAACTGGTTCCGTTTCTTACAAAGCTTATAAACCTAGTTATAGACACCTCCACTTATCCCAAATCGCTCAAAATCCAGAAAATATGCCCGGTTTATAAAAAAGGTGACAAAATAGATATATGTAACTACCGACCAATTTCTGTGTTACCTGCAATTAATAAATTAGTTGAAAAAGTAATTTTTCTTCAATTGATGGAATTTTTAAATCGAAACTCCTTTCTTTATCACCGACAGTTCGGCTTTAGACCAGAGGTGAACACAGAAACTGCTATCTTAACTATCATAGATAATATTGTGGAAGAGCTTGATCATGGGAAATGGGTTGGTGGCCTCTTTCTAGACCTCAGTAAGGCATTCGATATGGTTAATCATGATATTCTTCTGATCAAACTACGTTATGCTGGGGTTAGAACTGGTGCTCTTAACCTTTTCAGAAGCTATCTTAGTGATAGAGTTCAGTTTGTAGCGATGAAGGAGGGTGGTAAAAGTACTTCTAAACCAATATGTCAAGGCGTTCCTCAAGGGAGTGTTTTGGGCCCATTATTTTTCTTGATTTTTATAAACGATCTATATTCCTATGGCTTAACTGGTAATTTAAATTTTGTTTGCAGATGACACTTCCCTGTTTTATCCTGACCCTTCTATTTCTCATATCTCTAACTTAATTGAAACTGACTTTCTCCTGCTCGACAGGTACATGAAATCAAACAAGCTCAAGCTAAATGTAAATAAAACCCAATTTATTCTCTTCGGCACCAATCAAAGGAGGAGGGCAAACGATATCACCCGAGTAACAGTAAATCTTAACAATAACCCTTTAACTGAATGTGAAAACGTTAAATTTCTAGGAATTACAATTTCAAATAACCTTACCTGGAAATCCCACATTTCCAATGTAAGTAAAAAAATTTCTCCAGCATTAGGAATCCTCACAAAGTATAAACATCGTTTTCCTACCCCTGTCAAGAGACAAATATATTTCGCACTAATCCACTCGCACTTATCTTATATAACATCAGTCTGGGCTGGTGGTAATGTTACCGAGATAAGTAAGCTGCAGCGCTTGCAAAATCGAGCTGTAAAAACTGTTTTCAATTTGCATCGTCTGACTCCTTCAATATCGCTATACTCGGAACAAGTTCTTGATAATTTACCAATTAAGGGTTTATACTTTCTAAAGGTCGTATGTTTTGTTTATAAGGTCTTAAATAACTTAGGGCATAATATTATAGAGTTTCCACTAATATCGCATAATATGATTACTAGAGATGTAGGGAATTTGGAAGTACCCCGGTGCTTCAATGAATTCGGTAAGCAACGCATAAGTGTCTCAGGGCCTACGCTTTTCAGACAAATTCCACCTGACTTGGTTCTGGCTCGCTCATTTTCTATGTTCAAGGTTTGGATCATCAGATGGGTAATAGAAAATAATCTGGATCTCTATGTATGAGTTAGATAAAATGTACCTTTGGTACCAGTTTTTTAGGGAATAAGCTTACATATTATATTATATAATTACAATATTGTATAATCTTGTCTTTTCGTATTGAATTTTATTCCAAATTTCCTTTCCTTCATTTTAGAGTCTTAGCATAGGAGCTTTCCTAATTTTCAATTTTCAAATTTCTTATTTCTTATTTCTTAATTACTGAACCCTTAATTTCTTAATTTCTTAATTTCTTAACTTCTTAAATTTTTTTTTTTTTTAATCTTTTAATTTTGTAATTTTGATTTTTGATTTTTTAGTTTCTTTTTATTTTATTTTATTTTATTTTATTTTAATTTTCGTCTTGAATTCTGTTCTTTTCTAAATTTATAATGTTAATGTGATGTTTAATGATTAATAAATTAAGGAAAAGAGAATATATAAAATAATAATAATAATAATAATAAATAGTGAATTGTCACTTTGTGTTCAAGCTGGAACATCTTTTAATGTACTTAAACGCATCGTACTTAACTTCTCATGCTCCTAAAAAGCTTCTCAAAGCGCTGGAGCAATACTTGTATCGGATTTAAATTCTATAGTAACTAATGAAATTTTTTCCAGCTTACATATGATTTATACTAACTTTTATTCAATTTCAATTATAAAATACAATAAGTTTTCAGTCAATTTTTATCTTTCGTTATTGTAAGAATATTGTACTGATATATATGTAAGAATCTGTTTTATTGTTGATTATCTCAAATGTTTATGTCTGTAAAAATGAAATAAAAATAATAAAAAAAAAAAAAAAAAAATTATGTTGAAACTATAATCTCTGTTATTTTTTCATTATTTTAGGGAATTCAAAGAACTTCAAATCTTTCTGCCCCCATAATGGTCCTAGAAGGACATCCTGGAGAAATTTATTCCTGTGAATTTCATCCTGATGGTGAATACTGTTTATCCACTGGATATGACAGGCAAATATTTATTTGGCATGTTTATGACGATTGTGAAAATGTTATGGCAATGTCTGGTCATACTGGAGCTATTTTGGAGGGTCATTTCAACACAGGTACCTATATAATATATTATAATCGTAAATGTGAATATTGAATTATCATGTAATTCATGGCTTGAATTTGATACATAACTATTAAATTAGAAAAAAAAAATTACAAAATTTTGTTTTGCAGATGGATCAAATATTTACACCTGTTCGACAGACAAAACATTGGCCATTTGGGACATACAAACTGGCCAAAGAATTCGACGATTAAAAGGACATCAGAATTTTGTGAACTCGTGTCAAGGAACTAGACGTGGTGTACAAATGTTATGTTCCGGTTCAGATGATCGGACCGTTAAGCTATGGGATGCTAGAAAAAAATTCTCGGTTAATTCATTTGAAGAAAAATATCAAGTTACCACTGTTTGTTTCAATGATATTGGTGAACAAATTTTTTCTGGCGGAATAGATAATGAAATTAAAGTTTGGGATATTCGTAAAAATGAAATTATTTATCGCTTACGCGGTCACACAGATACAATTTCAGGAATAGCATTATCACCTGATGGATCGTACTTATTATCAAATTCAATGGATAACACATTAAGAATATGGGATGTTCGTCCGTATGTTCCCGGTGAAAGATGTGTTAAGGTTTTCCTAGGAAATCAACATAATTTTGAGAAAAATTTATTAAAATGTGCATGGTCAAAAGATGGTGGTAAAATTTCATCAGGATCAGCTGATCGTTTTGTTTACATTTGGGACACAACAACTAGACGTATTTTGTATAAATTACCTGGACATAATGGAAGTGTTAACGATGTTGATTTTCATCCTAACGAGCCGATAATATTATCTGCTAGCAGTGATAAAACTTTGTATCTTGGAGAAATTGATTAAGTACAATAAAATTCTTAAATATTGAAATAAAAATAAATTATCATTTAAATAAAATTACGGATGGTCAAAAATATTACCATCCGTAATTTTATTTAAATGATTCTTTATATTATTTGATTTAAATGTTTTTCGAATAATTTCATAAAATAGTTGAATTTAGAATATTGTATTAAGAGGTTTAAGATTGCGACTGACAAGATAACATCAAGTCTTAAATAAGAGAGATAATACATGTGAAGATCTAGGTTCTAGTTTATATATTAGCAATTGAAGCATTTCAATCTTCAATTAATAAAAATAAAAATATTCTTCCCAATGGATGGGCCTAATCGATCAAAAAAAAAACTCTATGAAATCCTCAATGAAGTGGATGAATAATAAAAAATAGCAAGCAAATTCTTTACAATATACTTGCCGATTCCGAAGCGAACTTTGTTTCGCTCAAGGCTACTCTTTATTAATAAGAGTTATGGTCTTGAGTTCATACAAAAATCTCATAGAAAAAAGCACTTCCACTTTTGCCCGAATTTTCCAATTGTTAAGCAGCATTTCCAATTTTTCTTTCCCTTAAAATCTTACTCAGACTATTAAAGATATTAAAAAAAAAATTAACCAGCCGTTACTAATGCACTTTTCAACGAACAACATTTCATTTTTATTTATATAGATTATGTAACTATTATTTTTTTTCTCAGAATTTAACAACTAACAATAATTACAATTAATAATTCAATAAAAAAAAAAATTCATTTATTCACTAAAGCGTTTTTAACATTATCTGGAATACGTTCAATTATTTCTTGATGTTTATGAGAATTATAAACAGTTGCAACAACTCCTCTGTAATTCGGATGTTCAACGGTTGGATGATATTCATAATGATTTCCACGAATATCAGTTAATGTTCCTCCTAATGTCTCCAAAATAGCTTCTGGAGCACAAGTATCCCATTTCTTACAACCAGGACTAGCAAATACATAAGCATGAGCTGTTCCTTCTAATAACTGTAAAACTTTAAAACCAGCTCCACCAACTCTTATTATATCTGTAGCATTTAAACTATCTAATGAACTTTGAACTATTTCAGTGGAATGTGATCGTGTTGTAGTTACAATAAATTTGTCTAATCGAGCATTTTTTAGCTCAAGGCTCGATCCCAATCCTTTTAGACCTATTAATATAAATTTATGAAAATAAATATTCAATCATTCCTCTTTATTGATGTTATTCGACAAATTGGACTGGCAATAAAAATTTATGTTTTATGGGTCCAATAAATAAATAAATAAATATCACCAAGAAATTTCGATTATAAGAATTAATAAATTATAAATTTTTAGTGAGAAAAAGAATAAAGAAATTAAATCAAATAAGTTACCCCATATCGTTCGACCATAATCACCGCATGGTTGCTTATAATATGGCTGATGAATTACTCCTCCAACTGGTGAACTATTTGCTGCTATCCCAATTAACACAGTCACATGTTCTAAAAAACCTTGTGTATACTCACTGGTTCCTAGTAAAAAAAATATTTTTTTCAGAGATGGAAAATTAATAGAAGGTAATATGTAACTAATATTTGAAACTTAAATTAAATATAAATTACCGTCTAAAGGATCAACCCAAATAGTAAAATCATCTATACTCAAATTTTTCAAATTTTCTGGACATTTTTCTTCTAAGAAATCCTTATCCATTTCGGTAATCAAACAATCTGGATTAAAAGAAAAAAAATGAAGAATAATAAAAATAATAGAAATAAGAATTTAAACTTTTTTTTATTGTCATAATATCAAGTTTGAGTTTATCCATAATAAAAAATGAAGGATGACAAAGTTATAATATCTACGTAGGTATTCTAGTTTTGTGGTGGGAAATTTCACATCAATTTCAATTTTATACTTGATTTATAAACGAAACAAGTCAAGGTCAATATTTTTTATAAAAACCATTAGGTACGTAGATTCAAGTATTTTTCATTCGATGAGAAAAACTTAACTTTTCTTTAAGTTTAGTTTTTTAATGTTCAGATTTTTAATAGGTATATGTTAGACACATTTTCATCATTCCATTATTTCCTAAAACATTATGTCACATTAATAAAATCATGGTTTCATTTTTAATAATTAATAAAGACTACAGCCGGGATATTCGGTTATTCATAATATAACCTACCAACCTGAATGTTTCACACCTGAATAATCAGCATCAAACGCAGCACCTTCTTCGCCAATTATTTTTAATTTTGAGAATTCTTTAATTAAATTTGAAATTATACAACTTTGAGCTGATCGATCTGCCTCTGTTTGTAAATCATTTTTACCCTAAGAAAAAAAAGAACAATTTCTTTTATTTTATTAAAATTAAATTTTTTTTCTTTAAGGTGGATAGGTACCTTCCAACGAAGAAGATATTTAGGTAGGTAGGAATAACGAAGTTGTACCTAGGTACTTTACCTTATCAATAATACCAAGTTCACCTTTGGCCATTATCTCTCGAATAATGTCTCCAGCTTTTTTCGATGCACTTATTGATAGGGCCATAATTCTCATTATTAGTGGATTTGACATTTCGCTATGTTAATTTTTTTTAAAAAAAATAGAAATTTATAATTATAATATTTTAAAATAAAATATAAATAAAACAACTCTTCAATTTCTTTCAAGATTTTTAATTTGTATTGAATTTAAATTTTAAAAAATTTAACGACGTCAAAGGTAAAATATAGCGAAGCGAACATATCATCAATTTCAGCGAAAAGGAATAATACTAACTTTAAGGGTACTTTTCCGTTAGCCGGGCGCTTTTTGCCACGGCGCACAAAAGTCATTTTGAATCGCGGACAAATGACATTTTGCAAATGTCCGCTAAAAAAACTGAAAAATCAATCGCGGACAAAATGACATTTTGCAAAATGACATTTTGCAAAATGACTTTGTGCGCCGCGGTAAAAATTAATCGCGATAAAAATTAATCGCGGACAAATGACATTTTGCAAAATGACATTTGTCCGCTAAATATCTGAAAAATCAATCGTGGACAAATGACATTTTGCAAATGTCCGCTAAAAAAACTGAAAAATCAATCGCAGACAAATAACATTTTGCAAAATGACATTTGTCCGCTAAAAATTTGAAAAATCAATCGCGGACAAATGACATTTTGCAAAATGACATTTGCCCGCTAAAAATTTGAAAAATCAATCGCGGACAAATGACATTTTGCAAAATGACATTTGTCCGCTCATTTTGAGACATTTGTCGCGGCGGACAAATTGATTTACATTTTTTGTCAGTTTTGTGAACTTTCAGTGCAGTCTGACCAAAAAATTGAAAACAAAAATATATCGTTTTCTGGCAACATTGCGCTATTTTAGAGATACTCATTTTCTTTCAATCAACAAACTGTATTATCGATCACGAACCCAGAAGAAATTTTACAATTATTTTTTTTTCTCCTCATCAAGAATAAAGTTTCTTTTTTTTTTTATTTAATTTTATAATTTTTAGAATAAAAAAAAAACAAATTATTTATTAAATTTATTAAATTATGTATTCTTTAAAGCCAATAAATGAAAATTTCCAAATAAAACTTCCAGATTGTATGTACAAAGTGAAACCAATTCATAATTGGCAAATTAATTCATTTGATGGAATTTCTGCTGCCAACAGTAGTAGTGCTGCTGCTGAAACCACTACCACCACGTGTAATTTTACCGAATTAAATCGAAAAATATTAAATTTAATTAATTCCTCTATTAAAGGCGACGACAGTATGCAAAATTTGGAAATTCGACAACGAAAATTAATCGAACAATTGAATAATTTTAAAAATCAATTGGAAAAAATTCGAAAAAAATTGAATATTACGATGGCGACAAGAACGACAAGATCAACAACTGCGACAACAGTACCAAAAATCGCTGCTATGAAGAATAAACAACAACATCAAATTTCTAATGTAAAAAATCAATTGGCAGCAGCACATAATTTTGAGAAGACAACACCAATTGATAATATTGTCGTTAATGTTCATCCCAAATTTATTCCATTTGGTTTGTTAGGATTGAAAAGCCTGTGGAAAGGTTTGTGCAATTTAAAAGTTGAATGTTATTCACATTCAACATTGGGTGAACTTAATAATGCTGCTGTGAATTTTCAAAAATTAATTACATCAAATAATGGAAATATTGGTGAGTTAGAATAGAAAATAAAAATGTCTTTCTTATAGTGATAGTCAGGGTAACCACATTAGGATAGTCTAACAACATTATTTTATATTATAACTAGGTATATTATTTTAAATGGTTGAATATGCTAAGAACAAAATAAACCGGAATAAAGTCTTTAATTTTTTTAATTTTGATTTGGAAAAAATAAATTGGCTTTCAAAATCTGTCATTGAGGCTTTCTTAAAACAACTTTCTTGTTTCTTTGGATGGATAAAAAAGTGTATCAAACCCACAATAAAATATTCACTTCTAAAGTCTAAAATGTGAAAATCAATTTTTTATTAATATTGGTCGTATAAGAATAAAAAAATAAATATTTTAAATAAAAAATTAGCAGCATTTCTAATATTTAATTTAATTTCTTTTAGTTGATGTTCCAGAAATTTCACTTACATTAATTTGGAAAAATTGTGAACACACCGAAATGATTTGTAGCAAAACAATGTATAAACCAATTTACGGCGAAGTGAACGTGCTAAGATTTTTGGCACGTATTGGACCAAAAGAATTTCAATATGATTTTCAACCTATTGCTAATCATACAGACGCTATTCTCGACATTTGTTATCAACTTTTACGCTGCTCATCCGTTTCTACTTGCCAAGAATTATTGAAAAATTTAAGTAATCGTCTACAAAATAATAAATTTTTTGGAGGAAATCAACTATCTATCGCTGATGTTGCATTAAGTAGCTCAATTAAAAGATGCCCGCAAATTTCAAACAAAGTTTTGCCAGATAATTTAAAAATTTGGCAAACAAATATTAAGAATGTCATACAGATTTAAATATAATACTTAAATTTTAAATAATCTCTACACTTTAATAAAACTTCAATGCTTCAATGATGTGTGGTTAATTTTGTGTTTTTTTTTTTTTTAATTTTAAACAGTTCAATTAGAACCAGAATAATACAGAGTTCGAAATTTTTCTTGTTTTTTAATTGTACGACATTATGACATGAATTATATTGTGGAAATCTAGAAGCAGACAAAATGACTTAAATTAAATCAAATAAAATTCATAATTTTATTTGAAAAAAGTTTATTTCTAAAAGTTTTAAGTACTTAATTACATTTAAAATAACAATTTTGTATAAATTTTTATTCTAAATATACATTCAATTTCTAGTCTGAAAATTAACCATAATTATATTTAATTTTATATTCAATTTAAAACGAAGAAAACGTTTTTTTTGTAATCGTTTGAAAAAATAATTTTTCTCATATTTAAATTAAGAATATTGATCGGTCCTCAGGGCATTATAATTTCTGAATGTCACGTTAGAAATAAAATAAAATAAATATCGATAAAATTCAAATATGTGATTCTTGACTTTAAAATACAATTAAAAAAAGGTTAAAAACTACATTTTAAAATAAATTAGCTAATTTATTTAATTAATTAACATGGTTTTTTAATTTTGAAGAACATTGAAAGACTAAGCCACAAATGTTTCAGCAATACATCTCTAGGTGGAAACAAAATTTTGTTCAAGTGAAATTATTGAATTAACATTACAGTTAGTAATGTAATTGGTTTGATTAGATTTAAATAAGAGTATTGTAAGAATGTAAAAACTTAGAAAAATCATAAGGTAAAAAATATATTAAGTATTATATTAATTTTCAGTTTCCACTTTACACCACTTTCGATTCATTCTGGAAAAAATTCGATGATTTGAGCGTTGAGTTCGCTGGTAAATCTAAAAACTCATTTGCTTGTTTAATATCATTATTTATTGCTTCAATAAGTTCTTCTAAAGAATTAAAATTTTTTTCTGGTCTAAGATGTCCAACAACACACACTTTAAGAATTTCACCATATAAATCTTTATTAAAGTTATGCATAATATGTGTTTCCTAAAAAAATATCAAACATTATTAAAAATTTTAGTTTCCGAATGGCAAGAAAGGCATTCATGTTTTGTTTAATCTCAGTTTTTTTTAATTTGTGGTTAAATTTGGAGACTTTCTGACCTAAGTCGAATAATGCATTTACTAATAAATAACTAAAATTTAAAAAAATACAATGAATGGTCTAATTTTTATAAAAGAACTGAAAAAAAATCTATTTGTTTTTCCCCCTTCAAAATAAATATATTCTCAAATGATTCATGATTATAATTATAGATAATTATTACTTGTCATTTAGATCTGTACAAATCACTGGGAAGTACCAAATTTTTCTTGGTAAAACCAAAGAAATATTATCGTCTGCTGAGAAATGAAACAACGTATGACATTTATACGTCATTATTTGACAATAGCACCATTCGATTCCTCGTACTCGATTTTATAAGTACAACTACTTTGCAATATTCTTAATGTTGATTAAAATGTGTTTTTTAGATGAAAATTGTACGCTACTTGCTATTTTTTCATACGTTTCTTTTAATTTTCAAATCTTTAAATTCAAATTACTCGAAACTATACTTTTCATTATACGTTGTTTCATTTCTCAGCAGACGTTATTATTTTGATAGAATATTATAGAAAATATAAAAACTTAATTTCGTTTTAAAAAAAACTATATGAAATCATAAAAATGTAAAATTGTTTCAGCCGCCGATAAATATGATGTGGTAAGTTAATATTAATTTCAAGAAATTATTTTCAATTTTACAAATTACAGGGTTTTTCAATCAAATTTTACCTCTTCAATTTTGTAGAAAAAATTTTCGATTATGCTTATGTAGTTTACATATACTTTTTTTTTTTATTGATTACAGTTATCGCAACAATTTATGCTTAGGTCAAATAAAGTTATTTATACAAGAAGAAAAAAATCATGAACTTTTAAATTTTCATACGAATGTTTCGAATTTATCGGTAGACAATGAATAAAATATTATGATACTACGAACGTTTTTCAACCTTCCGCCTTCTAAGTACTTAAGCATATTATTATAGTTCCACGGTGTGTTTTTCTAGAAAACTTTGAACAAAGAATCTAGGTATTTGTCTAGATATAATTTTTTTTTTTACCTTAAAAATTAACATTAACAATTTGTAGATATTGATGATAAAGTTATCGATTATTAAACAAAAACAAAAAATGCAATAAATAATCTATAAAATAATAAAACATTTTTGTCTCAGTGTTTGTTTTATTAGAAACACAATTTTTGATAAGACTTAATAAAAATGAATTATTTATTAATTGAAAAATAAAGAGTAATAAAAAGAACCTGTATCTATAACTAACCTAGGTTGATGAATATTAGTAGATAGGTAGCTAGAGGTAGTAGGTTTAAGTACCTAGCTACCTACTCTTATTGCATTTACTTACCATACTTTTTTCTTTATTGTCATAAAATGGATTCCACCCAACAGAAACAACCATTTTATAAATTTCATTTGAAATGTTCGGTAGTTTAGCCCAACCATAATAAATTCCCGTATCTAATGGTAAATTTTGTACAACATTTGATGGAAAATTAGCTGTTGGTATACCAAGATCTTTTGATCCACGTCCAAATCCTTTAACGATTTCTCCTACAAAATAAAAATAAAAAAAAAAAAACGAAAGAAAAACATATTAATTGAATTTTTTTTAAATTTTACTAATTTTTGATGATAGTAATAAATTTTTATTTAATTTATTCCATTTAATAATAATGTCTTTGATATTAACCTTCAGTAAAATAAGGCAACAAGTTTGACATTTTTCTTATCAATTTTAATAATAAAAAAAAAATACTAGTACACAATAAGTGAACGAGATTAATAAAATTTAATTAAAAAAATAAAAAAAAAATAAAAAATTAATCACAGAATAATTATTTGTTCTGTCCACTTTCACGGACCACAATAAAATAAAATTTTTAATTATTTAATTATTACATTTTTATTTCATATTGAATTTTCTTTCTAAAATACATTGATTTTAAGTTGATTCGCATTCATAAATTCATTGACGACGTCAACGAGACGAGACGAGATTAAATATTTTTTATTTACATTTTTTGTTGATAATATAATAACAGCTGATGTAAGGCAAAGCGAAGCGAGTCGATGATCGATTATAAAATGTTGAAAAAAATTAAAATACATATTTTTTTTACTCAATTTTGTTATATTATTGATCCGACAGGAGACGCTTTGAAACGACTTTGAAACGGTCGGCTGATTTTTTTTACGGCGTCTGCGCCTGCTTTCAAAATCTCTACCACCAAGTCTTGTTTACTATTTTATGTTTATTTTTTGTTTTTTTCATTAAAGATAAATTAAAAAGATAATAAATTAAAAATTTAAAAGACACAAAATTTGTCAATTTCTCAGCTCTTTTTTGTTTTCTTTTTTTAATTAATTAAAAAAAATTTTAACAACAAAAAAAAAAATACAAAATATAGGTTTGCCTATTAAAGTAACTACAAACAAGTACCTTTATCTCTTCGCCGCTCATCATTAAAATTTAGGTAAAATTAATCAACTTTTAATCACATGAATTCAAAAAAAAAATTCAATAATGAGTTTAATTCCGGATGAAGACACTTTAAAAACAGAGTTCGATTATTTGAATAAAAGAATTTTTCCAACAACAACTTCCTTGGCGGCAACGGCCTCCTCAGCAGAACTACCCCCACCAGCCATCATAACAACAAACGCTATACAAAAATTTGGTGAAAAATGTGCTGAAATTTATTACAATCAAACGGATGGAGAAATTTCATATTTTTGCCTTCTGTGTTCAAACAAACTCAATTCTGGTAATTTGCTCGAAGAACATTTACTCGAAATTCATTATTTAAAACAACAACAAACAAAAAATTGGAATACAATTTCTGATGAGCAGCAAACAAATTCAAATGGGACGGAAACTCATCATCAAGAAAATGAAGAAAACGATGATGATGAAATTCTTCAAAATTTGTGCAAAATAGAACCAGATTCTGCTGAAGATTTCTGTAATGATGATAACACGGACCCTACTGCTGAAGATTACAATGACAATGACATTACAGATGATAAAGAGACATCAGTAAAAGAAATTAAATCTAAATCAAAAAGAACAAAAAAACCCAAATATAAAAATGATTCTGATTCAGATGGTGGGAGTGGTGGTGGTGGTTGTGATGCTAGGAAATCAAAACCATTTAAATCTGTATTAATTAATGGCCAGACAAGATATCAATGTTATGATTGTGAAAAGTAAGGAAAAGTGAAAATTTTTAATTACCTACCACAAAAAATTATTCTAAAAATAAAGGCTTGATTAGAAAATAAAAGATTTCTTACGAAGTAATTGGAAATATCACATTTATTTATTTAAATGAAAACGGTTCCTTCTGTGCTCTGTCAACGATAAGCACCAGAAGGGTAAAAGTGCTTGGGGAATACTTTCTACAGGGTCCCAAGGAATTAGAAAGACATAAGCCGGGGAAAATAATTTCATTTATGAAAGGGATGGGATGACTCGATGGGGAATAAAAGACCCAGGCCCAAATATTTGTTGTAAGAAACTAAAGATAAAAAAAATTTAAAAATAATCGATATTGTTATACGAAATAAAATTTCTCAATTTATATTTTATTATAATTTTTTTTTTAGGAATTTCGCAAATAAAACTAGTTTAAGGAAACATGAAAGAATTATACATTCAGGGAAAATAAAATATCATGTTTGTGAACATTGTTCGAAGGCATTGACAACAGCTGACGCATATAAAAATCATTTAAGGTAAATTGTTCATTCATTAATAGTTAATTCTTTTATTTGAAAATTCAGAAACTTTTTAAAATTAAGGCTTTTTTTAATTCATAAATTTTTTGCACTTTTTTGTAATTACATACTGTATTATTAGTAAACTTTTTTTTTTCATTAAAATAATTAATTTAAAATTTAAAAAGTTACCTATTTATTAAGAAAATTGTTTGATTGACAGGTACGTGATATTTTTTATTGATGCTAACAGCCGGCACAGCATAAGATCATCCGATCATACGTATAAAAAAAGATCCTTCTACTTCACCATGAATACCCTAATAAATTGCAAAAATAAAAAAAAAATAAATATTTAAAGAACAAACATTATTTATTAAATAAAGACTAGGCTAGGACGAAATAATGTTCGGGCCTGAATCGACTATGGTTATTTAAAAAATATATATTTGATTTAAAATTATTTTGTAGGTAAAAATTTTATCTTCATATTATTTATAAAATAATATTATATTAAATTTGAATTCAGTTTATAAATTAATAAATTAATAATGTTATGGTTTTATTTTATTTATTTCATGAAATTTTATTGATTGAAAACGATATCATTCATTGGGTAAACAGGATTCATACTGGTAATTTTTATTCTTAATTCAATTTTATAATTACAATAATGATAAGAACATATTTTTTTAATAACAACAAACAATTGTTAAAATTTTATAATATAATTTCAATTTAATATGGCGTTAGCTTTTACGACATATCGTCTGCTCAGAAATGAAACAATGTATAATGAAAAGTATAGTTTCGAGTAATTTGAGTTTAAAGATTTGAAAATTAAAAAAACGTATGCAAAAATATCAAGTAACGTAAAATTTTCATCTAAAAAACACAATTTAATCAAAATTAAGAATATTACAAAATAGTTGTACATACTTATAAAATCGAGTACGAGGAATCGAATGGTGCTATCATCTAATAATGACGTATAAATATCATACGTTGTTTTATTTTTATCGTCATATTTAGGGATTGATGTTTATTTAAACTTGTTGTGAGCTCTGAACACTTTATTATTTTTTATTTCCAATTTTTTTTTTGTTACCTTTTTTTTACAACCATGGAAAATTTTCATTCCATTTTTATCCAACTTAATAATAGTCCATAAGAATAAAATGTTTATTTTGCTCTTTTAATCCAAATAAACACAATTGATTTTTTTAACGTTATTTATACCAATTATATTTCATTTTACAAATAAAAAATATTTTTAGGTGAAAAACCTTACAAATGTGAAATTTGTGGAAGTGCTTTTCGGGCGCTGCCTCAATTAATAAACCACAAAATTACCCACTCAGATGTAAGAAATTTTAACTGTGACTTTTGTGGTAATTATAAATTTGTTTTATCTCAAAATTTGAAATATTAATCTAAAATTAATTTATCTGTAGATGCTAGATTTCATACAAAAGCTCATAAACGAATTCATGAAAGAACTCACACAGGTAAATAAAGTGTTATCATAATAGTATTTATTTTTATTATTTTAGTTTGTGTAATATTTTTAGTCTAAATGTGCTATTCATTATTAGAATTTCGCTTTTATATTGCGAAGACTCAATTTATGGCCACATTTGTTTTATTTCTTAATCTAAACACCTAAATGTTAAATTTTTTTACTATTTTATTCCAATTTTTTCTTCTAAGGTGAAAAACCATATCAATGCGACACTTGTGGTCAAAATTTTGCTTGCACTTCATCATTAAAAACTCATACAAAACGACATAACAACGAAAGGTAAATAATCTTTAAAAAAAAACCGAATAAAATTTAAAATAAAAAATATTTGTAGGACTCATGTTTGTGAAATATGTAACAACAGTTTTATTTTGAAACAAGATTTACGAAGGCATATGAGAGTACATTCCAATGAAAGAGAATTTATTTGCTTTATTTGTAATGCAAGCTATAAAGGGAAAAGAGAATTACTTCAGCATCAAAAAGTTCATCAGAATTCAAGAGAATATCGATGTAAATTATGTGGTATGATTTTGTTTTAATAAGCTGGGTAAAAAAAAAAACAATAAAAAATATTTTAATTTGTATTTTTTAGGGGAAGAATTTGTTCGTTATAGTAAAATTTACCATCATATTAAAAATCAGCATTGTACATCGGGACCAGTGTCAGCAAATGTCGTTTATACCCCTGTTGATGGATCAGGAAAGAAAAAAGGTGGAAGACCACCAGTAAAAATGTTTTTACATACAAAAAATAATGATGAGATCAATCATGAGGTTGAGAATATAGTGGAAAATAAAGATAACATTATTAATGAAAGTATAAACGTTTCACAATTCAACTAAATTTGAATTAGATAATAATGCATAATACCTATAAGTTAAATTTAGATATTATGAAATCTAGCTGCTGTATTGTTTTAAATACAATGGAAAAATAATGATAATGTGCAATTTATTTTATTATATTTTAAATAATGTAATTACAAAAATTATTTTCCATGCACAATTTTGTAATACTTAATTTTTCTGGAAAAAAATAAAATTATTGTTTTGTGTGCGTACAAGTTCAATCTAAGGATTTTCTTTTGAATATTTTGTAAAGCTGCTTTCTATCCGTTGTTTGTGGCGAAGAAAAATTACTTAATATTTTTCAGTAGTGGCAATATAATCGTTTAAATAAAAATATATAAAAAATATTTATAATATTGGAGAGGTATTTTTTCCAATGAAATAAATTTAAGAAATATTATAATGTGTAAACTTTGTAAATATAATATGTTTTCATGTAATTTTTTTTAAAGTGTAAAAAAATAAAAAACTAGAAATATAAATTATTTATTAAAAAAAATATCTGAAAAGTTTTAAAACAAAAAAGAATTTTTTAGGTACACTATTCATAGTTTAGAAATATTTAGTAAATAATTAAACAATTTTTTTAATTAAATTATTAAAATTTAGGAGAGATAAAAAAAATTAAAAAGATTTATGAGGTCGTTTGAAATAAGATGATTTTGAAAGTATAAGCCGATAGAAAAAAATTTATTTTCAACTTAGCCAAACAAAATAATTTAACTTTTAAAACGACGGCGACGTCGATAGTTAGTTTCTACTTGGAAGTATTCAAAAAAAAAAATAAACAAAAACATAAACAAAATAAGTGACACTATCTAATACTCTATAATAGATTCTATTTAGATATTTTTGTTCTAAAAAGAATCTAAAATTATTCTTTTTATTGTTTTTTATAAATTCTAATAATAAAAATTAAAGGTATTTATAAAAAAATATTTATTCAAAGAAAATTTAATTCATATCTAATAAATAGAAAAAAATTCGAAAGAGGCGGAAAAAAAATAATATGAATTTATTGCGGCCAGCAGATGAGACTTTATTAAAAACCGATTTTGATTATTTGAATTCATCAATTTTTCCAGTAATTTCAACAACCCCATCAATACTACCAACACCACCAGCCATCATAACAACAAACGCTGTACAAAAATTTGGTGAAAAATGTGCTGAAATTTATTACAATCAAACGGATGGAGAAATTTCATATTTTTGCCTTCTGTGTTCAAATAAACTAAATTCTGGTAATTTGCTCGAAGAACATTTACTCGAAATTCATTATTTAAAACAACAACAAAATTGGGATAAAAAAAATTTAGAAGAGTTGCACCAAACTGGTTCAGTGGAACAAAAAAACATAAATTCAGAGCATGAATCCTTGTTAAACATTAAAATTGAATCAGATACCGATGACAATCATCGTGGTGATGATGACGACGACAATGAAAGTAATGAGGAAGATTCTGGATCTGAATTTAATCCGGGAGAGGAATTGAAAAAATGTCAAAAACAGAAAATGAAAAATGGAAATAAAAAACTGAATAAACATTCTTCTATTGAAAAGGCAGTAGTTAAAAAACCGAGAGCTAAACGTCCACTAGTTCGACCATGTATTGAAATTGAGATAAATGGGGAACTTAGATATCAATGTGTTGATTGCTTAAAGTATGATACCAATAACTTTTTTTATTTTGTTTGGTTGAAAAATTATTATTTATTAATACTTTAGCAACGTTGATAATTTAAATAGACAAAATCACATATAAGTTGTATTTTAAAAACGAGACTTGCAAAACTCTCTGACCTAGAGCAATATTTGTAATGTTGTAAGCACTTGAAAACAAAAATTAAACTTCGTGAATTTTGTTTAATTTTAAAAAAGATTTGGATTGCGCATAGGAATCTTATTTTTTGTAAATTCAACCACAATATTTACAATCTTTGATATTTATTGTTTGCTAATTTTGTAGTTTCTTAAATAATTTACAATTATTGTATTTATTTTCAAAAATTTTTATTTTTATTTTTAGACATTTTGGCACAAGAATCTATTTAAGGAGGCACGAGAGGCTTAGTCATTCTGGCAGGGTACACGTTTGTGAGCAATGCGGGAAGGCATTAAGAACCTGGGACACGTATAAAAATCATTTACGCATTCATTCTGGTAGTAAAATTTTATTTGTTAATTAGAAAATTGTAATTTTTCATTTAATTAATTTTTAAGATGAAAAACCGTATAAATGTGACGTCTGTGGAAAACAATTTCGATCGCAACCTCAATTGCTAAATCATAAAGTTATTCATTCAAATGTAAAAAAATTCCAATGTGATTATTGTGGTAATGATTTTTTAATTAATTTGAAAATGAAATTAAGTATATATTTTTTTGTTAAATAGAAGCCAGATTTCATACAACGGCGCATAAAAGGCTGCATGAACGGACTCACACAGGTAACATTAAATATTAACCAAAAAATTTCATAAATTTTAAAGAAACTTTTATTTTTAGGTGAAAAACCATATCAATGTCATACTTGTGGTCACAGTTTCTCGTGTACTTCTGCATTAAAAACGCATACTAAACGACATTTAAATGATAGGTAAGAACATTTTTAACAATTCTTTATCTAAAATTCTAATTCACAGTACATAGTCAGGTAGAAGTGATATATTTTCGTATGACTTCAATTTACTTAAATAATTAAATTTAAAATTATTAACATAACTTTCTTTGAATCATTAATCTAAAGTTATTCTAAAATTTGATTTTAAGGGCACATGTTTGCGAAATATGTAGCAATCGTTTCATTTTGAAACAAGACTTAAGAGATCACATGCGCTCACATTCCAATGAAAGAGAATTCGTTTGCGATATTTGTAAAGCTAGCTATAAAGGTAAGATTATCGAAATATTTCATTACGAGTAAAAAGTACCGTATAAATAATTTGGTTTTTTTTTTCAGGAAAACGAGATCTTCGACAGCATTTGAAAGTTCATCAAGATCTAAAAGAGTACCGTTGTAAAATATGCGGAATCGAATACGCACGTTACAAGCAAATGTATAATCATATTAAAAATAATCATGGTGCATCGGCTCCAGTTAAAGGAAATGTTATTCATACTCCAGTCGATGGGATAGTGAATAAAAAAGGAGGTCGACCGCCAATAAAAATGTTTTCACATTTAAAAATGGAAGTAGGCAATAATGAAACAAAAAATGAAATGGAAAATAATAATAAGGACTTAATAGAAAAAAGAGATCCTATAAATGAAAATGTTATACATTTTTCATAATTGTTTGAAAATAAAAGGTTAATGCAAAAAATAAAGTATGTATTGGAACAAAATGGATCTACGTATTTTGACTTCCATTATAATTTTTTGTATTTCTTGTATTAATACTCTTTAATCCTTTATCCGAAGGGATATGTGTAATATTTTTATAAAATTTATTGATATTAAATAATGTAGTCGAAAAATAAAAAAAGATAAGGAAAAAATTGTTTTCATTAAAAGCACTCAATGGATTATGAGGGATGATTTTTTTTTTAATGTTTTTGGAAAACGGTATTGCTCTTTCTTCTTTCTAGATATAATTTCATTGCATTTTTCGTTGAAATAAAGTATATATCATATTTCAAAGTAGAATTTATTTTACTGAAAAATATAGCGATATAATACAGCTTCGATAAAAAAAATGGTAAGACTTTAAAATAATTTCGTGTTTAAAATTATATTAAAAACTATTAATTGTTTTTGCCTTAGTTGTTTATCTTCATAAAACTCACATTATTATTTATAATAAAATTAATGGCTACATCTACATTATAAAAAATAAAATTTTAAAGAACTTTAGCCTAAACTAATCATTAGTCGATATTTATTAAAATGAAAATTGAATTTTTGACTAATTTAAATTTTGCATTGTCCAAAAAACATTGTAAACCGTATATTTTGTTGAATTTTACAAAATTAAAATATTAAAACTAGATACGGTTTAAAATAAATTACCTATATTTTTACAATATTCTTAATATATACTTGATTATACAAAAAAAACTAAATTTTTAAATTATTACCTATATTTTTACAATATTCTTAATATATACTTGATTATACAAAAAGAAAAACTTAATTATTAAATTATTAGAATAATGTACTTTTAAGTCTCGCGTATCAGTTGATATTTTTTTATATACGTACATAGATTAAACTTTTTGACTTAATTCCATATTTTCATTCACATTTTGATTTATACCTTGATTCATATTCTGATTTATATTTTGATTCATAGACTGATTTATATTCTGCGACATAGTTTGATTTAAATTTTGGACAGTAGAATTTGGATTCAATTGATGACTTTGTGCCAAGGGAACGTTCTGATGAGGCATTTGTATTGATGATGTTGGTACAACGCCAGAAAGCAAATTTCCATTGTTTTCTTCTTTCAATTTGTGCAGAAACATTTTAACTGGTGGCCTTCCAGCTTTTTTCTTGCCAACACCATCTGCTGGAGTATAAATTACATTTTGTGACACTGGTCCTGATTGACCGTGCTGTATTTTCATATGATGATAAATTTTGCTATAGCGAACAAACTCCTCACCTAAAAATATGGATATATTTCTCAAACCTATTTGAACGTTTATCTCAAATTAAAAAAAAATTCAACAATTTATAATTCTCTTACCGCATATTTTACAACGGTATTCTCTTATATTTTGATGCGTTTTATAATGTTGGAGCAACTGATGTTTGTCTAAAATAATAAAAATTTGATGAAAATTTCCAATTTAATGTGGGCAAATAAATCCTGAAAAAGCTTTTCATATTTTATTGCATAATCGAAAAATTGAAGCTTTACATAAAATTCTCTTAAGTAGATCAATAGCATTCGTATGCAATAAACAAACTTTTTTTTATTTTGGGCTGTACTAGTTATGTACAAAGTACTAGTTATGTACAAAAAACAGCCATTTATTTCTTAGGTTTCAAGTACTTACCTTTGTAACCAGCATTACAAATTCTGCAATGATGTTCTCTTTCATTTGAATGCACTTTCATATGTCTTCGCAAATCTGCTATAAATATAAAACTGTAATTACAAATGTCACAAATGTGGTTTCTGAAATAAATAAAAATATAAGATTTTTTTCTCTTTTAATGCCTCTATCAATTGTACCTTGCATTAATATGCCTTTTTGTATGTTTTCTCAGTGATGTAGTACAACCGAAATGTTGCCCACAAGTGTCACATTGATAAGGCTTTTCCCCTAAAACAGAAATATAAATTTAATTTGTAATCTTTAAGTTTAAGGTTTCGAATCATATCAAAAAGTAAGTGTTTTTTGCATTCTAACGAATTACATATTTTAATACCAATTAATATTAATCCTTTTTTATATAATTAAAAACATATTTCATTAATCTTTACCGGTATGTGTTCGTTCGTGAACATGCTTGTGTGTTTTTGTATAAAATCTTGCATCTAAAATGAAACTTAAATTCAAGAAAGACAATAAATAATAAGTAGAAAATATATAATTTTACCACAATGATCACATTTAAATTTCCTGTTACCAGCATGCACCATTTTATGATTAGTTAATTGAGAATTCGATCTAAACGTCTTCTCACACAAGTCACATTTGTGAGGTTTTTCGCCTGGAAAAAAGAAAATAAATCAAATTTTGATAACATATTTTTTTAATATACCCAAACAATTTTTTTTTGTACACAGAAAACACTAATAAAAAATTACACACAAAACAAGAGCCTGATGCAAAGACAATAAGGCAAAAGTAGAGTGAAATGTTTCGTAAGTAGAAAATAAAGTTTTAAATCATAAATCGTTTTCAGTTGTCCACGCGCCGGATCTTGGGAAATTTTTACCTGTGTGAATTCTTAAGTGATTTTTATATGCATCGGCAGTTGTTAATGATTTTCCACAATGTTCACAAACAAATACTTTACAATTGCCGGAATGGGTCATTCTTTCATGCTTTCGCAGGCCACCTTTATGAGCGAAACTCCTAGAAAAGAATAGAGAAAAAAAAAACAACATTTTTTATGAAATAAAACTTATTAAAAGAAAACATTACTTTTCACATTCATGGCATTTATATCTAGTAACACCGTTTTCAACAATTGTCCACCAAGGCCTCGGTGCATTACTGTGTTTCTTTCTCGGTTCACCATCTGGATCTGATGCTGGATCTTTCTCCTTCTTAACTTTCGGTTCTTTTTTTGCTCTTGGCTCTTTTTTTGCTTTTATTGTTGACTCTTTTCTCACTTTTGTAGCAGCAGCATCTCCTCCTCTCTTCTTTCTTATTTTTAATAACGTTCTATCTGCCCTCTTAGTTTTCACAATTCTCACATTTTCATTATAATTTTTTTCATCTGTCAATTCTTCTTCCGTTTTAATTGATTCTTTACTACGATTTCTTGTGAGCCTATCTAGCGGTTCATTGTCTTCTTCATCGTAAGATGATTTATTTGATGCCTTATCATCGAAATCATTTTCATCATCGAAATCAGCTTCATTTTCACTTGATTCAACTTCAACTTTACAAACTGGTTGTAATAAATCAGTAGTTGTTGGCGATGAAATTGAATTAGTATTTTTATTGCCATCAATCAGACCCGCTGCATCAATTTGATTAGCAATATTTATTGAATTAATATAACCAGAAGAATCTGTTTGCGACGACGACGACAACAACTGTTGTTGTTGCTGCTGCCTAGCCTTCCATATTTTTAACCAATTTTCATTAAAATAATGTGTTGTTAATAAATGTTGTTCCAATAAAAATGCTGAATTTTTAAATTTATTTTTACATAAAATACAAAAATATAAAATATCGCCATCATTGAAATAAATTTCAGCACATTTGTCACCGGTTGGAATTTTTATTTTATCAAAAATTGAATTTAAATTATTTTCAACTCCTCCGGTTACTATTCGATTTGTGTTTGAATTGATGCTAGTGGCTGAAATTGCAGCATTTCCTCTTACCTGCTGCTGCTGCTGGTGATGGTGATGATGGTGATGGTGGTGATCTGCAGAAGCGGTTCCTCCGCCAGCTATTGACGATGATGGCGGTGTCGTCGTTGATGAACTAAAAACTGATCTTGAATTTAATTGTGAATTGAACATAACCGAATTTATGTCATCGAAATCATTTTTTAATTCATTTTCAGTTTTTAAATTATTTAAATTATTTTCAATAAAATTCATTTTTTTTTCTTTTTATTTTTAATTTTCTTAATTTTTTATTTTTTTTTTGTTCGAAATTCCTTGTTATTGTTTTTTTTTTTATTTTTTATTTAAAAAATTATAAAAAGTTTTCCTTCTTTTTTTTTTAGCTTAAAAAAATAAAAATCTTAAAAATAAATAAACATTTTGAAATCTCAATTAATTTTCTTTATTTTATTTTTATTTAATTTTTTAAATAAACTAAATTTTTTTTATAATTATTTTTAAAATTAAATTCCTCCTAAAATAAATATTATTTGAATTTGATTAAAATTATATTTTCATATTTTTATTATTTTGCTTGATTGCGTCTAGCAAAGTGTTGTCGTGTTGCCTAAAGAACAAAATATGTAATCGACTAAAAAATGATAGGAACTTTCAGCTACTATTATATAATTGAACAATATTTGGTATGTCTTCATGGGCGCCGTGACATTTGTCCGCGATGAAATTTGTATGGAAAACTTCGCGGACAAATGTCTCAAAATGAGCGGGCAAATGACATTTTGCAAAATGATATTTGTCCGCGATTGAATTTTCAAACTTTAGCGGACAAATGTCATTTTGCAAAATGTCATTTGTCCGCGATTGTTTTTTCAAATTTTTAGCGGACAAATGTCATTATTCAAAATGTCATTTATCCGCGATTGATTTTTCAGATATTGTCCGCGGCGGACAAAAATCATTTCGAATCGCGGTCAAATGTCATTTTGATGTCCGCGATACAAAAAGAAATCGCGGAGAAATGTCCAATCCCCGTCTCCATGATCGAATATTTTTTTAATATTACACAGATTGTATTTGGAAAAAAAAAATAAAGTTTCCACTTTTCATGGAGAGTTTGTTAAATTCAGCATCATGAAAATAGCTGTTGAATTAATAAAACATTAAATCATTTTTGATACTTTCTGTGATATAAAATTAAATTTTAGTCAGGTTGCTTCCATAATATTCCACTTTAAATTTCTTCTAGGTCTGGTAGTACTTTGATGAAAATGACGTCACGTTTCGTAAAATAAAAACCTACTTTATTTAAGAACTAACATAATTTTACATACGTTATGCAAAAGACGTCGCATTGTAAATCAAAAATTTTAACGAATTCAACTCGAAAAATATATTCCGTATTCAACTTTCAAGATTTTGAAAATTTCAAGCTAAAAATTAATAAAAGATGTTGTCCCTATTATAACTTTCATGAGATTCTCAGCTTGTGGAAAAATGACTTAAAATATGGATGATTACAAATTCTCAGTCTTTGTACTATATAATATCGTCGTAGTGATCATAAAAAATAGAAATGCATTTCAAATAAAAATTTCATCTTTATTTAAAATCCACACAGAAAATTGTACAATTTTAATTTATCTTAGAAATTTTCAAATTAATATTATTAAAAATATTATTACAAAGGATTACTAATATAAAATACTTAAATAATTGTCTTAACCCATGAAATTTTCAAACATTACTATTATTTATTTTGTGGAATATAGATAATTCTTTAAATGCTTTTTCAGTTCATTATTAAAAACAATATCGGTTAACATTTATTTTTATTTTGAAAGATTTTATAATTGAATTTTTAACAAATCATAAATACAAAAATCATAAATTCAATTTTTCTATTAATAATTTTGATCCAACTGTGCTTTGATTCTTTAACAATTTTTCGACTTTTTTCATTTTAGTAACTAATTGACTTCTAGTCTCTTCTTTTGCTACTTCAAATAACTTAAGTAAAATAAAACAACCACGGTTGTAATTAATCCACGATTTTAAGGTTTCATGCTCTATGACTTTTACCAATGTTGAAGCAAAATTTTCAAGATCATTTTTAATTCTATCTTCATCATTTTTTAATATTCTCATTAAAGCATAATGCATTCCAGAATTAGAAATTCCAGGTTCTAATTCGTTCATTTCATCATTATTGTCCTTTTTGCTCGGTATTTGCCAATCATTTGAGCATATTTCTGCAGCAATTGCCTGATATGCTTTTTCTGCATTTTCACCATTCAATTTCTTAAAAATTGTCGCTAACACAAATCCATTTTGGCCATTAGATATCCATTGCTTTGGATTTTCAACAATTACTGCAGCCAAAGGTTCTTCAATTTGTTCTAGAATTTCTTTTTGTCTCAATTCTTTGTCTTTTTTACTGTATTGTAATCCTGAATTAAAGAATTCAACAAGTTTTGGATGAAAACATTTTGTGTCTTCAGGTGTTATGAACCATTCAATTACTTTCCGACCATATGGATTCTCCAACATATCAGATAAATTTGGTGCTAACGGATCAAATAAATTCTTTTTAATTGATTTTGTGTCATCCATAGTGTTGATAATTGAAATTAAAAATGTATGACCATGCTCGTGAGTGGAAATCTAAAAAAAATATATATATATATTATTAGTTTGATAATAATTGATGTCTTAGCTAATGAAAACAAAAATTAACTAACGCTAATATTGTCTCTATCAAAAATATTAGGATAGCTTTAATTTTCAAAAATAAAATGAAAAAAACTGTGCCAAAGTGTCAATTGTTCTAAAAATATTTAATTCTTTTAATTATTATCTACTCTAAAATCTTATTTTATTAACTTACTTTCAATAAATGTTCTTTTAATGATTTTACAATAGCCCGCCTATCTTTTGTTGGTGATAACCAAAAACACCAACTGGATGACATAACACCATCTCTAGTTGTAACTAATGTTGGTGTCAATAGGGCAAATGTTTTAATAACATCATCTTCTTCAACTGAAGCACCCGTATTCTTAATTTCTTCAATGTATTCAAATAAAATAGAATGAATTAATGAATTATCTGTTAATTTTTTATTGGCTACATGTAATAATTTTTGTTTAACCGAATCTAATATAGCTTTTTTCAAATTTGGAGATTTCTCAAATGAATCTGATAATTTTTTTACGCTCAAATCTTTACTTTTAACGTAGAAATCACCATAAAATTCTTGACGCATTTGAATTTTTTGTTGTTTTGTTGCTATGTTAAAATAAATGTAATCAATTATTTTTGATGAAATTGCATTTGATGATAATTTGAAAATGCTGCCAAATAAGCTGTCAACCAATTTATGTTTAATATTTTTATTTCCATATTTTAGAATACGCAAAATACAGAAATGTGCATATCTTGATGTTATAATTTCAACAACTGATGATTTAATTAGTCTTGTTGATAAATCTTCACGTACTTTTGGACTTGAGTGCTTCAACAAGCATTGAATAATCCGCGAGGTGTCGTGACTAAGAACAAAACGTTGAATTAAGGTATCATCGCGTGTCAACATTTTAAATAATTGTTCTGCCAATTCAGGACGTTTTTCTGTTGCACGACATTTCAATTTTTCATACAATTTTTTTGCTTCAATTTTTAAAGTAAATAAATCTTTTTGATTTTTACTTTGCCTTTGGATTTTTAAATTTTTCTTTTCTTCTTTGAATTTCTTCCAATTTGGTTTTTCAGTGGTTCCATTGACTGCTGTGGTGGTGGTGGTGCCATCGTTGAATGATTTCTTGTTCTGGTTCTGCTGCTGATGATTAGTCGAAGCAGATATTTTTTTCTGATTTTGATTGAATGACGATTTTTTATTGTACGGCTTGTTTAATTGTTTACCTTTACCTTTTGGTTTTTCAAATTTTTTTGTTGGTGAACTTTTATTTTCATTCGTCGTCGTCGAATGAAGATTTTCCAGTTTTTTTGGTTGGGGTGGGTCTGCTGATGTTTTCGATATTTCATTTTTTATCAATTTCTTTTTATTTTCATTTTTATTGTTTTTGTTGTTTTTCTTATTTTTTTTTACTTTATCTATTTTCTTCTGTGAAATCTTTTTTTCATCAGTGTTCTTCTTAACAACTGTTGTTGTCATATTTTATAATTTTTATTTATTAAAACTTGGAAGCAAAAAAGATTTTAATTTTATTTTTCTTTAAAAAATAATAAGCAAAAGCAATTAAAAGAAATCCGTCGTGGTTCCGCTACACCAAAGTTGTATCAATAATGCCGAACGAAATGATAAACATTTTAAAGCCACTATTATATCGCTTATGATAGAAAATATTTATAATGGTAGAGATAAACTCTACTTTACTGACGCGGGTGAGCGAAGTTAAAAGATAAATTATATGAAATTGAACTAAACTTCTTATCATTTAATTATTAATTTCGTTCATATGGACCATGTTATCGGTGTTTCCTAAGCAAACGTCAAAATTAATTTTAATGACATCCGTGCACATCCGTGTTGAAAAAAATAAATAAATAAATAAATTGAAACAATTCAATTATTTTACTGCTGCTGTGAGTGCTGCTGACTGCTGTGCTGAGTGCACTGTGTAACTGCTGTTTTTACATCAAATTTGACCAATTTTCATTTTTATAATTTACAAAAAAAAAATAATAAAAACAAAACAGAATCACAATTTTTCCTTTAAATTATTGAGAATCTTATTATTTGGTTGGATGGCAAAGAAAAGAAGAATTTTTGTTAAATAAAAAATTATTAAAAAAAATGTCTGTAAAATTTGACAGCAGTGATAGCAATAATGAAGTTAATATGAAAAATATTAAACATGAAAAAAATGATTTTTTTGAATTTTTTCCATCAGAATTTGACCCATTTATTGGTGAGAAATCCGGTGAAATATTTATTAGCCATGATAAAATTGATGGACTCTGCAAATATGGAATAATATGTCATTCTTGTCAAGGTAAAAATAATTTTTTTTTTTTTTAAATTTATTTTTGTCCCTCCAGTTGTAGATTTATTCATAAAGTAGGTAGGTACCTACCTAATCTCATCTAACTTAGGTACCTAGGCTTATTCACCTTCAAAGTGCTTAATACTCTTAGTAAAAGGCTTATGTATCCACCAGACATGAATTCAGGAATCATAAGTTGCAGGTTAGAAAGTAGACAAGAGATTCTGCAAAGTAGGTAAGTAGGTGTATACCTACTCTGAGTGGAACTAAACGGTAACACACATATCTACTCTGTAAGTACTCGTCTAACGGTGGGAACGTTGGATATTTGGCTGGTTTATTCACACGATAGTCTGAAAATAGTGGTGGATTATACAACGAGTTTCCGTCCTTAACTTATGTAGAAGAAAAACATCGATATCAGACTAGTTATTAAAATTATATATACCTATACCTATATGAAAAATTCCATTAAGCTTTATCCACTATATCTGATCATCTGATTATATTAAAATTGTGTCTTCCATCAATACTATTTAAGTAGTCAAAAAAGAAAACTTTTCACCCTGAATGTCTAATCGTCACTCTTTTACGATGAAACGTAAAAAAAATATAAAAAATTAAAGAGTTCAAAATTTTTTTTGTTATTTAGAAAAGTTTTTTGAAATTGATTTATTCTGTGAACATGTACATGAATCACATCTAGCTAACGATGATTCAGTTGATACTTCAAAATTAATTGAAATCGATGTAATTAAAGAAGAAAATATACCAAACAATCAAGAGTTTGATTATGACGAAGGCAGTAATTCCACTTCAGAAGATAATGATAATGATGATGATGATGATGATGATGACGACGATAAAACGATAAAAAATGAAGGTTTGTTTAAATTTAATATACTCGTACAAGTAATTTTAAATGAAATAAGTAAGGAAGTTTTTCTATTCCTTTCTGATCCGAAAAAAGAAAAATGAATTCTTACGGCCACATTATATATAGTACACTTACAATTTTTTAAATCAATATTTCAGACGATTTACTCTCCGATTTTGGATTAAATATTAAAACTGATCCGGATGATAAATTGCCAAAGTCAAGAAAAGAACAACAGCATTATGATAGAAAGAAAACAATGAGTTTAAAGGATTGCCATCTTTGTGGTAAGAAATTTAACCGACCCTCTCGGCTGAGAAAACACTTACTCACACATGATAGGAAATTAAATAAAATTTGGAAATGCCAAGTGTGCACTCAAGAGTTCAAAGAAAAAGTAAGTCCTAAAGTAAATATTCTCTATTTATCAAAATTGAAATACCTACATACATTAGTATAATCTAGTTATATGTATTATTAATGGAAACGTAATTTATATTTTTAGAAAGCATATCGAAATCACAGGGAACATGCTCACAATAATTTACCATGTCCGATATGTAATAAAATGTTTTTTACAAAAAAAAATTTGGATGTTCATATATCCATTCATGATGAAAATCGAGAAAGAAGCTTCCAATGTGATCAATGCGGTAGTATATTTTTTTCTATCGTAATGAAAACGTTAGGATTTTTATAATGATATTTATTAAATTCCAGATGCTAATTATTTTACAAAACATGCATTAAATACGCATATTAAATGCATTCATTTAGATATTAAAAACCATTGTTGCAAATTCTGCAATAAAAGATTTTTCAAAAATAGTGCAAAAGAAGTACACGAAAGGATTCATACTGGTAAGGAGACAATGATAATTTCATTGAATGGTTATTTAAGATCACAATTATGTTTTTTAAATTTTATAATATTATCATTGTTATATGTATAAAAAATATAATTTAACCAATGAAATACATTTGTTTATAGCATAAAAAATGTCAAACTCAAAACAGAAAATTGATTGGTAATTTTTATTTAGGTGAAAGACCTTTTATATGTGAATTATGTGGATCTACATTCCAGACATCAGCATTATTGAATAATCATAAGAAACGACACAATAATGAAAAAAATTATAATTGCGATGTTTGTAATAAAAAATTTTTTACGCATACTTATCTGAGGGATCATATGGTAAATTCATAATATAATTTAATCTGAATTTCAATTATTTTTTTCGAAATACTACTGTGGTGGCATGTTAAGTTGTCACTCGAACAGCGAAGATGTATCGAACATCGAAGCGAGTGGATTTTTTGGCAACATGTTAAGATTTTCTCGCTTCGATACTTTCGAAAATCATTTTCTGAAATGATTTTTGACGTTAAAAAAAAAAAAAGCAAAAAGTAAATAATAATAAATAATTTTTCATACCTAATTATTTTTATTTACATTTATTAAAATTATTTTTTTTAATTTTTATAAATAAAAATGTTTACCTACCTTTAGATTAATTTTTTTTTTATTAATATTAAAATAATTTTCTTTTAATTATTTTATTTTTAAATAATTAAAAAAAAAATATTTCTGTTTATACAAAATTAATTTTTATAAATAATTTTGAATAAAAATAATTTCTTTTTTCATACATTTTTTTTATTCGATTCCGTATCACTTGAAAAATTTTTTGTGATACCGTAGCGAGAAAACGTAGAAGCGATTTTGTCATAACATACTGCCATTCGATCGAATATCGAATTTTTCGAAATCTTAACATCCCACCACAGATGTTTAATTAATTTTGTGAACTTAATTTTCAGATTACTCATACTAAAGAAAAACCACATAAATGTGATCTTTGTCAAGCTCGCTTTACTTTAAAATCAGGCCTGAATAAGCACAAACAATTACATTCAGATGTGAAGCGTTATGTTTGTAATATTTGTGGTAAAGCGTACGCACAGGTAATTTTATTTCAATTTCTCGTTAAACTAATTGTTGATAATTAAATTTGTTTTAAAAATTTAATTTTTAGAATCCAGGCTTATATGCACACATGAAATCTCATAAACTTGCAAATCAAGGAGATTCACTGATTGTTTGAATGGTTTGATATCACTGTTGTAATTTCGAAACAAAAAAAAAAGTGACGAATACTTTTTACAAAAAAAAAATAATGGCGAAAAACTGAAACAATTTATTTTTAAATATACCTATTAAGTGATTGAAATTGTGTTAATTCAACGTATTATTAAATTTTTTATTATAAAAACAAATTATTTTTGTTTTCATAAAGGCGAAGCGAAATAAAAATTCTAGAATTTGAAGTTTTATTAAAATAAGATAAATAAATAACAAAAATAACAATACCTCATCACTATTCAGACATACGCTAAGTAAGATACATTGGCGTTAGTGCAGTTTATGGGAACCACTCAGAATGGGCTGAAACTTGGAGGGGGGGTAGAGGCGGTGCCCAAACTCCCAAAACTGAAATCAGTTCTTGGGGCAAAGGCCCCGTTTCGGAGATAGGGCCCACCAAAGTTTTCATACATTTTTGTATGGGAAAAATTTTTTTTTGCCCGATTGGCCCTATTTTTGGGAAAAGGATAAAGGGGGTGTTCCAAAACAAGAGGGGGTGGTGGGGGGCGGCGGGCGGGCGGTCTGGAGGTTGGTCAGTGGGATTTGCGGCTGGCGCCGCAAATCCCACTGACCAACCTCCAGACCGCCCGCCCGCCGCCCCCCACCACCCCCTCTTGTTTTGGAACAACCCCTATACTCTCTACAAAAAAAATGGGGCAAATCGAGCAAAAAAAAAAAATTGCCCATACAAAATGTATGAAAACTTTGGGGGGCCCTATCTCCGAAACGGAGCCTTTGCCCCAAGAACTGATTTCAGTTTTGGGAGTTTGAGCACCGCCTCTACCCCCCCTCCAAGTTTCAGCCCATTCTGAGTGGTTCCCATAAACTGCACTTTAGCCGATACATTATATAGGTACATTTTGACTAAAAAAAAATAATTTAAATTGACAATGGATATACCTACTTATCCCTTGTGTAACTAATCTGCGGTATCAATTTTTTTTGTATGGAAAAAACAATTTTGGCGTTTTAAATTAAAAATTAATTAAGAAATACATAATAAAGATATTAATTTTTTTTTTATCAAAAATAAAGAAACCGCCAATCAAGGCTATATGAAATGCCTCAGATAAGTTCAAAAAGACATAAAAAAGAACATAATCACAAGAAATTTTAAACCATAAAACTTTTTGTTTTTCTTAAAAATCAAAACAGTGGGAATGGATCGAAATCAATAGAATGAATTCAGTCTGGCTCTAAAATTTGCATCCCTTCTATTTGTTCGTATTTGGGGTATTTTCTCCATATGATTTTTAATTTTATACCACCGACAAATTTGTTTAAATGCTTTTAGCTACTAAATTCTGTACCAGCTCTGTTCTGTGGTTGTAGTATGTGTTTTTTGCAGCATATACAGAAGTTGTGTAGTCACCATATCAATATTTTAAGAAGAAGAAGAAGAATGAAAAGCAAAGGATACAAATAATAATTAATACCACACCACCTACCTATAACAAATTTATTTTTTTTGAAACTATCCCCAAAGTCAAAGAAGCTGAGGAATTCAATTTTTTTTTAACATTTTAATCTGTTTGAAAGCAATAGGTAGTAGGTAGTAGATATTCGTTCTAACAATCTCACATTAATTTTATTGGACCAGTGTTTAATTAACATTTTTAAAGTTATTTTCAGCATAGAGAAGCACTACACAACAATGTCTCTGGACCTGGTGGACGCTCACCTAGTAGATTGTCAAACTGGAAAAGAAGTTCTGCTGATAAAACAGGAAAAGGATTTGATGCATCCAAATCCGTTTTTAGGGACAAAATCTGGTGAAATATTTCTTAACCTAATTGATAATGAAGTTTGGAACTATGGGATAGTGTGCTCATATTGCAAAGGTATATATGAAGTAAAACTAAAAAAAAATTAGTATGAAGCTAGTATGCACGTATTATAAAATTGTCTAAAGACAGTGAATAAAATTTCTCTCAGTAGTAAGATAATAATCTAAGATAGGTATCTATTAATCATATTTATTTCTATTTTCCAAAATTTTATTAGTTAAGATGCAGTGGTATTTACTTAAAAGCACCTCATTAATTTTTTTTTTCTTATTTTGTAGAAAAAATAATCGACATTGATAAATTTTGTTGTCATGTTGTTGATTTCCACCTGGAACTTAAAGAATTACCGTCGTCAACTAAAATTGAGGATAAAACCAATCACACTGTGAAAAATAACGATTGCAAAAGTGAAATTTTCGATGAGAATGAAAACACTGAATTTTCAGATATTGAAAGTGATGTTAAGAGCATGAAAGAAGAAGGTAAAGTTATCGTCTGTTTGTTACTATTTCATCGGATAAAGATTATGAGTTTAAAGATTTAAAAAAGTAAGGATTTTGGGAGGTACCTAAAAATTTTGATAACAAAGATATCGTCATACAACCAAATTTTATTCAAAAATGTTTCAAAGTTAAGGTGATAGAAATTTTTTATTTTCATTTATTTTATTTAGTTCGTAAAGATTTTATTTGTTGAGACACACCTACCCACATATAGTACCTAGCATAAAAGTTTTTAAGATTAATGAATAATATAAAATAAAAATATAATTAATTTAATTTTTAGATGAGCCACTTATAAACATTAAAAATAAAATCGAGAAGGAATCAAATGAAAGTAGTTTTATAAATAAATTATTAAACACTGACCAGAACGAATTGAATGAAATCAGAAAGAATTCAATGCAACCAGAAAAAAACTGCCACATATGTGATAAAAAATTCGATCGACCTTCGAAACTACAAAAACATCTTCTTGTTCACAATAAAACCTTAGCAAAAAAATTTTTTTCATGTAAAATTTGTGGTTTAAAATTTAATGAAATAGTAAGTTTTATCAATTTTATGAAAATTAAAATAATAAACCAAACTGAGTTATTACAATGATTTGAAAAATAAAGTCAATTTTGCTATTAAAAAAGACGATTTTTTCTCTAGGAAGCATGCAAGGTTCATCGAGAACTTGCTCATAATAATTTTCCATGCCATATTTGCAAAAAAGTATTTTTTTCAACAAAAAATTTAAAAGCTCATCTAGTTACACATGATGAAAATCGGGAAAGAAAATTTAAATGTGATCAATGTGGTTAGTTCATATATTTGAAACTTAGATATTAGTAATTGATATTTTTTTTTTTTCAGAGGCAAGTTATTTTAAAAGACATTCATTGACTAAGCATATTAAAATAATTCATTTAAATTTGAAGAATGTTAGTTGTTCTTACTGTGATAAACGTTTTTATAGGAATTTTGATAAGGAAATACACGAGAGAATGCACACTGGTAAGTTTCATCTTTTTGATTAAAATTTAAGAAAAGAGTTCGACGAAAATATCTTTACAATAATAACAAACTATAAAAGACTCAAATATTATAGTACCAAATATTATATTAAAGAATAAAAAAAAATAAAATAACCAAAAAACTAATCTGAAACTTTTAAAATAAACGAATTAAACACAGAATTTTCGCCTACCAATTAACCATTTAAAATAATGTAATCATAAGTGCAATATTTATTTTCTGTTGTACGTTTAATGTAAGAATGTAAATTAGATAATATTTTTATTTCTCAGGTGAACGCCCATACATTTGTGAATTATGTGGACTTACTTTTAAAACAGCAAATTTGCTTACATCTCATAAGAAAAGGCATAATAATGAAAAAAATAACGCGTGCAAATTGTGTAATAAGAAATTTTCCACTAGTACATATCTTAGAGATCATATGGTAAATCAATATTCCTAATTTTATTTTAAAAATTCAACAACTTATAATCAGAAGAAGAAACTATGAATTAAAATTATTATTTTGTGTTTTTGTGCTATAGAAGCCCTCAGATAAATATACTCAAATTATTTGGATTGTAAGATAGTATTTTTTTGTTCCCGAGTAGCAGTAGAATGTAATTACATCACATTAAATGTGCCATATTGCGTTTACTACGATAATTTAATAATTTCTTTTCATGTTTGAAAATAGTGAATATTTGTGTATTTTAAATCTAAATCTTTTTCGGTTATTATTTAAATGGTGTTTTTTTACAAATTTACTAACATTTAACTTCTAAATGAAGTTTTCTATATATATTTTGTTAACTGCGTTTTGGTTTTCATATTTTTACAGGTTTCTCACACAAAAGATAAGCCCCACAAATGTGATCTTTGTGATGCTAGATTTACCTTTAGATCAGCGTTCATAAACATAAGCATCTTCATTCTAATGTTAAACGTTTTACTTGTGGGATTTGTGGCAAAGCCTATGCACAGGTAATTATACATATTATTTTATGTTACCGAAATTTTATAATAAATCTATTTTATTCCAGAACTCTGGATTATATAAACACATGAAGTCGCATAACATTCTAAAGAATTAGATGAAAATTTTATCAAATGGATAGTTGAAGATTTTTTTAAAAATCATATTGATGTCGTTAAAATGTAAATATTAATTAATGTGAATTCGTTTCTTAGGGCAATTGTGGCTTGGGTTAAAATATTTTCAGTTGTTAAAAAAAATGTATGTATTTTAAATTATAATAATACTATATTTCCATAATTATTTTTAAAAATTTAATGTTGTTTTTTAGAGAATGTATTTCCAAAAATAAGTTACCACCTTACTACCTTAGAACTTGATTTAAGTTTATTTCCCACTCTGTTGCTAAACGTAAATAAGTCTCTTGCCGATAATACTTACTTATAAATTTAAACGCCCTATTTTCTAAATTACTGTCAAGTATACTTAATCGACAATCTAATTTTTCAGTGTTCCAGTGAAAATGGGAGTAGAGCCATATCATTGATTGTCATCAAAACAGAATTTAAGAATAACACTTTTGATCTGAACTATATTTTTTTTCCGACTAGCTAAATTAAGGTCATTATTAATTTTTGATATAAAAAAATATCAGAAAATTTTCAAAACACAACAGATGAATATTTGCATCCCAAAAAAAAAAAAAACATTTGTTATTATAATACTTTTCGCATATATATATATATATATATATATTTTGCTAATGAAATGATAAATATAATGTAATATTTATTTTTAGCAATTGAATAAAAATTACAACAAATATACATTTTAATAATAACATAAAAGTTTTAACACTTAAATTTTAATGATAAAAAACCCATTTTAAATGTTTTTAAAAATTGATTAACTATTTTAATAAATGTATTTTTAACACTTTCTGATTTACAACTTTTTCAATTTACAAGTTTTTTTGTTTTATAAACTCTTAAAATATTGGAATATAATTATCAATTTTTGCGCGATGTTTTTGTGCAACACATTCAGCAATCCAAACAATATTACGGCATTCTTGCTCTTTCAGCTTCAAATAAGCATAAAATACTCCAAAAGTAAATTGTTGTAAAAATGCATAAACATTTAATTTTACTTCGTGCTCAAAAAATTTATCTTTCAATGTTTTATCTCCTGGATATTTGTTCCAGATCCATCAAATAAAGCAGCATATTCAGCACAATATTTAGCAACAGCTTTAACTTGTTCATAATCATCAGCTCTGGCTAAAGCAAAAAAGTTTGAATGGTTTGATATCACTATTGTAATTTCGAAACAAAAAAAAAAGTGACGAATACTTTTTACAAAAAAAAAATAATGGCGAAAAACTGAAACAATTTATTTTTAAATATACCTACCTATTTATTTATTTATTTTTTTTTTTATTTATTTAAAAAAAAAAATAAAATTAGAAAAATTATAGAAAATCTTTGATCGATTATCCATGTTTTAACTTTGGTCTTGAAAAGGTTAATCATTAATTTCTTTAATTTGATCAGGTTTAAGTGATTGAATTTGTGTAAAAACAAAAGCGAAAGGCGAAGCGAAATAAAAATTCTAGAATTTGAAGTTTTATTAAAATAAGATAAATAAATAACAAAAATAACAATACCTCATCACTATTCAGACATACGCTAAGTAAGATACATTATATAGGTACATTTTGACAAAATAATTTAAATTGACAATGGATATACCTACTTATCCCTTGTGTAACTAATCTGCGGTATCAATTTTTTTTGTATGGAAAAAACAATTTTGGCGTTTTAAATTAAAAATTAATTAAGAAATACATAATAAAGATATTAATTTTTTTTTTATCAAAAATAAAGAAACCGCCAATCAAGGCTATATGAAATGCCTCAGATGAGTTCAAAAAAGAACATTTATTTCGAATTACAAGAAATTTTGAACCATAAAACTTTTTGTTTTTCTTAAAAATCAAAACAGTGGGAATGGATCGAAATCAATAGAATGAATTCAGTCTGGCTGTACAATTTGCCTCCCTTCTATTTGTTCGTATTTGGGGTATTTTGTCCATATGATTTTTAATTTTATACCACCGACAAATTTGTTTAAATGCTTTTAGCTACTAAATTGTGTAGCAGCTCTGTTCTGTGGTTGTAGGATGTGTTTTTTGCAGCATATACAGAAGTTGTGTAGGTGGCTTTATACGCTCGTTCTTATGTTCGTTGTTCGTTGTTCGTTGTACCTTGTTCGTTGTACGTATAATAACGAACAACGAAAAAACATTTACACCATTCCTTCTTTTAACTTTTGTTCGTTATAACAAGGTACACCGAAATTTCAAAAAGTTTTGAAATTTCCCTAAGAATGTACGTTGTTCAGTTTTGCCCATGGTAGGTTCACTTAGAACAAAATTAATTTCAGTTTTCTTAATGTGTTTCACCTTTCAACCACATGCGGCGCTCTTGTTTGTTTACGTTTTGTTTTATTGTCAACCCAGCCGGCTGAGCTTTTTTTCTTATTTATTATTTTTTTGAAATAAAAGCGTTTGGACGTGTAGGTGTATTTTGAGAAAAAATTAATTTGAATTTTATTAAAAAAAATTATAAACTGGATTTTTAAAAAACAATTTTAATTGAAGTTAAATTTTGAACTTATTTTAGAAAAAAGACTAAATTATTATAAAAGTAATAGAAGATATTATTTAAGAAAAAAAGAAACTGAATAAAAGTTGAATATATTTGAATTTTGATTGTGGATTTAAAAAAACAAATACTGAAATAAAGTTGGATTTATTGGAATTTAAGTTAATTTAAGATTATACATTTAATTTATTAATCAATAATTATTACAATAAAATAAATAGAATTTTAAGTGGAAATTTTAGAACACAATGTGATATGAATTATATAAGTGATCAAATAGAAAAAAATGCAATAATATATTTCAGAAACCATTTTATAAAAACTAAAAAAATTAAGAAAATAAAAAATTTGCTATAAAAATAAATTTATCTTTTAATTATAATCTTCTTTTTTTCCTACAAATTTGAATTTTAATAATTTTATTTGAAATATTAGAAATAAACTGCCACCTACAAAAATTTTATTTTTTTAGTTCACCTTCCCTCCACAAATCCACCAGGCGCTGTAGTAGATCTTTTGAGTGGGCCATCTATTACTATATCTTATCTATGGTTTTGCCATTCCGATTCCACACCTTCGTTGAACAGTGTACCAGATTAACATATTTCTATAGTAGAGTAACAAGGAATAACGAAAATTTTTATGCAAAAAAAAAATAAAAATTCACCTCCCTCTTACAAGGTGCCTTTCTGATTCCAGTTACTTAAGTTTTTTTCGCAGGTTTTTTTAAAATCCAAAATTAAGTACTTTTTTAAGAAGAAAGTATGAGTTCATTTCGTTTTATTTTCGACTTAGAGCTATTTTCTTATTTTTAAAATTTTTGAAAACGGTAAAAATACTTATATTTTACAATTTTTTTAATTTTTTGTAAAGACAAAAAATTATCATAGTCACCTGGTTCTTTTATAAAATAAATGCATTGTTTACATTTATTTGGCCTTAAGCGCGTCGCGTCATAGTTTCCCTTTAATACTCAATACTATTAAATAAAAATCATATGATTTTTGTTTTGCTTAGTTTGGTTAAACTCGACGTGACGCACGCGACGGACGCGACGCAAATGACGTAAGAAATATTAAATGTATTAAAATATATGGACGCGAACAGTCTCGACGTTAACGACGTTAATGACGCTAATGTAAAATTATATGGTCATTAACGTCATTAACGTTTGAGTCGCGTCCGTCGCGTCGAGTTTGCCTAGGCGGTTAATTTTTCGATTTTAAGGATGTGAGAATTTTTTTTAAAGCTTAAAGTTAATTTGAATTTCAACCGCTGGAGTTATTTAAATCTAAGAAATTAAAATAATTATTTACAGTAAACTTTATCCAATTTTTGTGAAAAAAATTAAAAAGTGAAAAAATGGGAAAAAAATAAATGCTATTTTCATGAATTTTAAACAGTTTGAAAAATGTAAATTAACAGTTCCACCTCAAAACTTTTTCATTATATTAAAATGCGCAGGATAAATTTTCTCAAAATTTCGATTTACATGTACAGAAATTAATTCAGTAAGTAAATTAGCTTCCCTTCTTACAAACCTTAAATGTAATTTTAAATGCTGTGAAAATTTCAACAAAATTTATTTGATTCATTTTTCCATATGTGTGAGCATATACTTTATTTCAAAATTCTTAATAAAAATGTAAAAAGTAGAAAAAAAAAGAAATAAAATTTGTTCTGTTATGAGTTTATAAAAGCAAAATTCTTTTTTATTTCGTAACTTTAAAAAAAACCGACTATCCCATCCCTGATCATTTTTTTTCAAACAATGATAAATTTTAAGTAAAAAAAACGGGGGTTGGACATTTGTCCGCGATTTGTTTTTGTATCGCGGACATAAAAATGACATTTGTCCGCGATTCGAAATGTCTTTTGTCCGCCGCGGACAAATGACATTTTGCAAAATGACATTTGTCCGCTAAAAATCTGAAAAATCAATCGCGGACAAATGACATTTTGCAAAATGACATTTGTCCGCTAAAAATCTGAAAAATCAATCGCGGACAAATGACATTTTGCAAAATGACATTTGTCCGCTAAAAATCTGAAAAATCAATCGCGGACAAATGACATTTTGCAAAATGACATTTGTCCGCTAAAAATTTAAAAAATCAATCGCGGACAAATGACATTTTGCAAAATGACATTTGTCCGCTAAAAATCTGAAAAATCAATCGCGGACAAATGACATTTTGCAAAATGACATTTGTCCGCTAAGAATTTAAAATTTCAATAGCGGACAAATGACATTTTGTAAAATGACATTTGTCCGCTAAAAATTCGAAAAATCAATCGCGGACAAATGACGAGCGTGTAAAGCCACCATTATCAATATTTTAAGAAGAAGAAGAAGAATGAAAACAAAGGATTAAAAATAATAATAAAAAATATAAATAAAATAATAATTAATACTTACCTATAAAAAAATTATTTTTTTTGAACCTATCACCAAAGTCAAAGAAGCTGAGGAATTCAATTTTTTTTAACATTTTAATCTGTTTGAAAGCAAGTTAGGTAGGTAGTAGATATTCGTTCTAACAATCTCACATTAATTTTATTGGACCATTGTTTAATTAACATTTTTAAAGTTATTTTCAGCATAGAGAAGCACTACACAACAATGTCTCTGGACCTGGTGGACACTCACCTAGTAGATTCTCAAACTGGAAAAGAAGTTCTGCTGATAAAACAGGAAAAGGATTTGATGCATCCAAATCCGTTTTTAGGGACAAAATCTGGTGAAATATTTCTTAACCTAATTGATAATGAAGTTTGGAACTATGGGATAGTGTGCTCATATTGCAAAGGTATATATGAAGTAAAACTAAAAAAAATTAGTATGAAGCTAGTATGCACGTATTATAAAATTGTCTAAAGACAGTGAATAAAATTTCTCTCAGTAGTAAAATAATAATCTAAGATAGGTATCTATTAATCATATTTATTTCTAATTTCCAAAATTTTATTAGTTAAGATTTATTTAAAAGCACCTCATTAATTTTTTTTTTCATATTTTGTAGAAAAAATAATCGACATTGATAAATTTTGTTGTCATGTCGTTGATTTCCACCTGGAACTTAAAGAATTACCGTCGTCAACTAAAATTGAGGATAAAACCAATCAAACTGTGAAAAATAACGATTGCAAAAGTGAAATTTTCGATGAGAATGAAAACACTGAATTTTCAGATATTGAAAGTGATGTTAAGAGAATGAACGAAGAAGGTAAAGAATTACCGTCGTCAACTAAAATTGAGGATAAAACCAATCAAACTGTGAAAAATAACGATTGCAAAAGTGAAATTTTCGATGAGAATGAAAACACTGAATTTTCAGATATTGAAAGTGATGATAAGAGCATGAAAGAAGAAGGTAAAGTTATCGTCTATCTGTTACTATTTCATCGGATAAAGATTATGCGTTTAAAGATTTAAAAAAGATATCGTCATACAACCAAATTTTATTTTAAAATGTTTCAAACTTAAGGTGATAGAAATTTTTTATTTTATTTATTTCGTAAAGATTTTTTTTGTTAATATACACCTACCCACATATAGTACCTAGCATAAAAGTTTTTAAGAATAATGTATAATTTAATTTTTAGATGATCCACTTATAAACATTAAAAATAAAATCGAGAAGGAATCAAATGAAAGTAGTTTTATAAATAAATTATTAAACACTGACCAGAACGAATTGAATGAAATCACAAAGAATTCAATGCAACCAGAAAAAAACTGCCACTTATGTGATGAAAAATTCGATATACCTTCGAAATTAAAAAAACATCTTCTTCTTGTTCACAAAAAAAACTTACCATTAGCAAGAAAAAATTTTTTATGTAAAATTTGTGGTTTAAAATTTAATGAAACAGTAAGTTTTATCAATTTTATGAAAATTAAAATAATAAACCAACATAGCCGGGCAAAAACTTGTAATTTCAAAATGCTTTTACTTTCAAATTACTTAGCGGTAAAAAATTTTCTCTTTACTTAACTATAAAATTCGTATGTGTTGCTTAGAAATTCAAATAAAATAAAAAAGTAAGCTTTCTTTTTCGTGTTTTAATTTTTCAATCTCAATGGAACTTTTATTTTAAATTTTTTGTTTTTATTTTCAATACTGGATAATTTATAATTGTAATTTTGTAATTTTAAATTACATTATAGTAATTGGATCCAAAAATAGTGTAATTTCAAATTACTAATTTGTAATTTTTAATTAGAACGAAAAATGTAATTTAATTTCAGTAATTTAATTTGAGGTAAATTTCTGTGTAATTTGTAATTTAAATTACATTCGCATGTATTTTCCCCGGCTATGTAAACCAAACTGAGTATTGCAATGATTTGAAAAATAAAGTCAATTTTGCTATTAAAAAAGATGATTTTTTCTCTAGGAAGCATGCAAGGTTCATCGAGAAACTGCTCATAATAAATTTCCATGCGATATTTGCAAAAAAGTATTTTTTTCAAAAAGAACTATAAAAGCTCATCTAGAAATACATGAAGAAAATCGGGAAAGAAAATTTAAATGTGATCAATGTGGTTAGTTCAGATATTTGAAACTTAGATATTAGTAATTGATATATTTTTTTTCAGAGGCAAGTTATTTTACAAAAGCTGTATTGACGATGCATACTAAAAAGATTCATTTAAATTTGAAGAATGCTAGTTGTTCTTACTGTGATAAACGTTTTTATAGGAAATCTGATAAGGATTTACACGAGAGAACGCACACTGGTAAGTTTAATCTTTTTGATTAAAATTTAAGAAAATAGTTCGACGAAAATATCTTTACAATAATAACCAACTATATAGACTTAGTTTGTACCAAATATTATGTTAAAGAATAAAAAAAATTTCACTTTCATGTCAAAAAATAAAATAACCAAAAAACTAATCTGAAACTATTAAAATAAACGAATTAAACACAGAATTTTCGCCTACCAATTAACCATTTAAAATAATGTAATCATAAGTGCAATATTTATTTTCTGTTGTGTGTTTAATGTAAGAATGTAAATTAGATAATGTTTTTATTTTTCAGGTGAACGCCCATACGTTTGTGAATTATGTGGATCTTCTTTTAAAACAACAAATGAGCTTCAATATCATAAGAAAAGGCATAATAATGAAAAAAATTATGCGTGCAAATTGTGTAATAAGAAATTTTTCACTCATTCATATCTTAGAGATCATATGGTAAATCAATATTCCTAATTTTATTTTAAAAATTGAACAACTTATAATCAGAAGAAGAAACTATGAATTAAAATTATTATTTTTTGTTTTTGCGCGATAGAAGCCCTCAGATAAATATACTTATTTAGATTGTAAGATGGTATTTTTTTGTATTTTTTTGTTCCCGAGTAGCAGTAGAATGTAATCACATCACATCATATTAAATGTGACATACTGCGTTTACTACGATAATTTAATAATTTCTTTTCATCCTTGAAAATAGTGAATATTTGTGTATTTTAAATCTAAATCTTTTTGGGTTATTACTTAAATGCTGTTTTTTTTACAAATTTACTAACATTTAACATCTAAATGAAGTTTTCTATATATATTTTGTTAACTGCGTTTTGGTTCTCATATTTTTACAGGTTTCTCACACAAAAGAGAAGCCCCACAAATGTGATATTTGTGATGCTAGATTTAGCTTTAAATCAGCGATTCATAAACATAAGCAACTTCATTCTGATCTTAAACGTTATAAATGTGGGCTTTGTGGCAAAGCCTATGTACAGGTAATTATACATATTTTATGTTACCAAAATTTTATAATGAATGAATTTTATTCCAGAACTCTGGATTATATGCACATATGAAGACGCATAAGATTGCAAAGATTTAGATGAGAATTTTATCGAATGGATAGTTGAAGTTTTTTTTAAAAATCAGATTATTGATGTTAAAACGTAAATATTAATTAATGTGTGTCGTATTCAAAATATTAAATGTCAAAGATGATTGACACCTAACTTCATATTATCGGCTTAGTAATGATGATATTGCATAATTGAATTTCATCAACATAACATCTACTTTATTTTCTAATACGAATAATTAGTATTCTAATATTAAATAATTTCTGGATACACACTTCGTGTATCCCTAATTTCCTGTAAATTGAATTTCAATAAAGATATTATAAATTATGTACACTCGAGTCTTTTCAATTAATATCTAGAAAGAAAACACAACAATGTGAATTCGTTTCTTAAGACAATTTTGGCTTGGATTAAAATATTTTTATTGTTAAATAAATTGTATTATCTTATAAATAAAAATGAAAATTCCTGTTTCTCTGTCCTCTGTCCTCAATCACTCCTAAACCGCTGAACCGATTTGGCTGAAATTTTAAACTTAAGTTGCATTGGGCCCCGAGATGGTTATAGGGTACTAGAAATTTCAATCCGAGGTTCCGACGGGGGCTAGCTTAGAAGCCGGTTTTGCAATTTAGGTATATTCCGATAAAATGTTGTAGCGTTGGTCCGAGAAGTCTATTTAAAAAACTGGATGTTGAAAGGGCCTCAACTGTTGTCTCAGGGCTCAATTAGAAATTTTGAAAATAAGGAGCCTAGAGATCCGAGATGGTTATAGGGTACTAGAAATTTTGATCCGAGGTCCCGACCGGGGGTTACTTTAGAAGACGATTTTGCAATTTAGGTATATTCCGATAAAATATTATAGCGTTGGACCCAAATCGACTATTAAGAAGACTTTTTTTTTTTTTTTTTATTAATATTGTTTATTGAAAATTATTTTTATAAATTTCGTTCTTACATTCATTTATATAAATATAATTATATTAAGAATAATATGTCTTTTATCTATACATACATGTTAGAACTTAACAATATTTATTGCTCCATCGCTTATAGCATTATAGGAGCAGGTATCTAAAGTATTTTCTAAAGTATTTTATTTACTATTTAATAACAATTCTTATCATATTTCTTATCAACAATTTTTTTTAAGTTTCTTAAAGGTTTCTTAAAGGTTTCTTAAAGGTTTCTTACTGCGACTTTCACATTCTAAATTTATTTTTTTTTTTTTTTTTTTTTTTTTTTTTTTATATGTAATATATGTATCTAAAATTTACTAGCTATTTGCTATGAAGATAAATTTGATTTTAATTCAATTTGTAGTCTAAGGTAAATAAAAATTAGCGAAACAGGATTGATCCATAGATATAAAAATTACTCAACAGATAAAGATAAAGTTAATTGACTGGTAAGGTTGATTAACTGGTAAGGTTGATTCAAGGAGATCACCAGACCAATTTAATATCAAGGAAAACACAATTTTTTCTCTGCTTTTAATCATTTCCTAACTCTCAACAACTCCAACATCTCCTGAACCTGGAAAAGAATTCTTCTGATTGAATCGTTTCTGTATTTATGTTAATGTTTGAATCCCCTAATAGAATAATAGGATGTTGTGTATGTGTTCTTATTTTATTAGTTATGATTTCAATTAGTTCATTTCACGGAACATGTGGTGGTCGATAATATGCTAAGAGCCCTAAAGATTTCCCATTGAATTTCAGAGTCGTCAGCTGAATTTCAATGTAGTTAAGGTTTCCATGTTTATTTCCAATTAGCTTAAATTCAATAGACTCATGTACAAAGATACATACCCCACCATAACCATCAGAACGGTGAGAAAATTCCCCTTTATAACCAGGTATTTTATATAATTGTATATTTTCTTGAGATATCCATGTTTCCTGGAGGCAGATTATACTAGGTAAGTTGGGAAGTTCCGTTAGAAAGTTAAGAAATTGATTAAATCTATTAATAGAAGATATACTATGACAGTTCATTGACAGGATGTTAATCATGCGGTCTCTCCTTGAATCATAATCCTTACTAAAATTATAAACATTTTCAAAATATTTGTTTTGAATTAAATTCATTTAAAACTAGAATTAATCTTAAAATTAAAGTTAAAAATTAAAATTATAGGAATAAGGAAAAGAAAGGAAAAGAAAATAAGGAATAAACTAAATAATACTTATGATGCCAACTAGTCGCTGTTCCGATTGTCACTCGATTTTCCGCTTAAAACACCATCTGGGCTGTTTGCTTCATTATTATTCATTATACTATAAATTATGTTATCAATATCTTCTTTTGAACGTACTGCTATAGGTTTTGTTGTATCATTCTGCTTTACATAGATAATACCTGTTCTGACATATATTCGTTGAAAATTATGACTCTTTAAAATTTTTGCATACCTTAGTAAGTCTTGATTTTCCGATGTGAGGACATCATGAACATGGAGATTTTTGCCTAGTATTTTTCTTAGGCCAGCGAGAGACTTGAAAAATTTATGTCTACTATTGTCGTCTTTCAGCTTGATAAATATTGGAGTCCGATTATTTTCCATGTCACTCGGTGTTTTTGCTTTGATTCTGATATGCTGAAAGTCAGTTTCCAATATTTCACCACCACTTTTCTCAGATGCGTCAACAATAGTACTAATAACACCTTTTGAGTTGGAGTTTGAAATATTTAGTGGAAGTCCTTTAATTATGAATTCATTCGCTAAGTTAAGTTGTTTCAGCCCGTTTACTTCCAGTTGAAGTTGGTATACTGTTGTTTCGAGAGACAGATTTTTTTCTTCTAATTGTTTGACCTTAGAGTCAAGATGTTGGTAATTCGTTGATATGTCTTCAAACTTTTTTGTTAACATTTTAAGTAATTTATTTGTACCCATATTGCTTATTAATTCCTCAAAGAGAAATTGAATCTTTTCATTTGTGGTTTTGCAGTTTTTCGCTGAACATTTTCGACACCGCCAGGATGTGTCTTCATCATCGTTCATACGATCAAACTCCTCTTCAGTAAGCGAAGAACATTCAGAGTGTATCCACTTGAGACAGGTAGAACACTCAATTGATGTTTCAATTTTATCATTGATTGTGAATTTGCAGATTACACAATTCGAAGTAGTTGATTCATCAGAATTATCGTTTACTTTTTTATTCTTACCTTTCATTATTTATTTGTTTAATTAGGTTTTTTAGGTTAGGTTCTTGAGTGTGCTGTAGGCAGCGTGCTGTGAACAATTTCAATACTTATTCCAATCGATCACCCCGCCCTCCAATCAATAATTACGGATTAAATTAATTATTTAATTTACTAAATTAATTATTTTAATCAGTTCAAACTTTGCTTTCCTTTAGATTTTTTTTTTTTTTTTTTTTTTTTTTTTTCTATTATTTTTCTATTAACTTGATGTGTTAAGGCACCGGGGAAGTGGATAGGTATTTAACAAATTTTGAAATTCTGTTTTTTTAGTCCACAAAATCTGGATTAAAGTGTTTTGATATTAATATAAGTTCGGGACTACCGTGCAAAGCCGGGCATTTCGACTAGTAAATTATAATAATAATATATTTCCATAATTATTTTTAAAAATTTAATGTTGTTTTTTAGAGAATGTATTTCCAAAAATAAGTTACCTTACCTTAGAACTTGATTTAAGTTTATTTCCCACTGTTGCTAAACGTAAATAAGTCTCTTGCACTTATAGATTTAAACGCCCTATTTTCTAAATTCTGTCAAGTATAGTGTAGAAGCACCAGTAAGCCGCCCGGTACTAGTAACCGCTCACTTTCCACTTTATATTTAAATATTAAGAACAATGATGCCAACTTAGGGAATTTTTCCCTAGATCTAGGGATTTTTTTGGCACTTTAGGAATTTTAAGGAATCTAAAGAATTCTAGGGAATTTTTCTAACAATCTAGGGAAAAATGGCAAAATCTAGAGATTTATTTTCAGTCCAATATTGTTTGAATTCTTTTTAATAATTTAAAACTTTGTTTGCAATCAAAAGTGTCAAGTATTTCTTGAAAAATATTAGTTTAATTTACTGAATATTGGGAACGTTATTTTCAATTTTTATACAGTGTCTGGCAAGGTTGATAATAAATTTTGTTTTTCCTTTTGTTCTGTTGTTTGTATTTCATTCTTCTATTCGTCTATTCTGTTCTGTATCTGCTAAATGCTTTCCCTTTTCCTGTTCCGTTTTATTTTAAAAATTGATGATTGATTGATTTTGTTTTTGAAAATTTATAGTAGTGCTTCACCCTTAAAAAAATTTAAAAATTTCAAATTCTGAATTTCAAATTCCTAATGTATTTTGTTAGTGTAAAATTTCAAATTTTTTTTTGTTGTTGTGAATTTCAAATACACGCCTCAGAGCGTGTATTTGAAATTAACAACAACAAAAAAAAATTTGAAATTCAAGTTCTGTCATTCTAATTGTCAAATCAAAAAAAAAAGACATGCCAGATGAAAAAATTCCGCAAATTTCCTGAGATTTTTTTTGCACAATAATTTTTTGTTCATAATTTTTCCCCAGTATAATAAAATTCTCTAAATTTAGTGAAAGAAAATCCTACTCTGGCAGCTTTGTTATTAATATTTGAAATTTATGAAAAAAAGTGAAAAAAAGTGTTCACCCGAAAACTTTTTTTTGACATTAAATTACACTAACAAAATACATTAGGAATTTGAAATTCAGAATTTGAAATTTTTAAATTTTTTTAAGGGTGAAGCACTAGTGTGACTGACTGGTGTCTGTCAATTTGTGAGATTTCTTCGTCATTTGGATTTGGTTGATCGTCAAATAAAAATAATTAAATATATAATAATAAGAAATAAAAAATATTTTTTTTCTAATTCTGAAAAAATAAAAATTAATAAGATGGAGTTGTCTATTGATATGTAAGTTTTGTAAAATTTTTTTTTTTCATTTTATTTTATTTTTTTTAATATTTTTATTTTTTTTTTTTTACTTTTTTGTAACCAAAAGATCTCAAATAAAGTGTTTTTGATTAAAAAAAATAATTTTTAGAAATCTTTTAAATCTAGGGAATTCTAGGGAATTTTTTTTACAGATCTAGGGAATCTTTCCAAAGACAAGTTGGCATCACTGATTAAGAACAGTATCAAGTGTTTTGCTTATTTCAAAGCACAAATTTGTCTGCTCGGTTTTCATAGTAAATAATATTATTTAAATGGATTTTTAATAAAAAAATATTTTTTTTATTTTTAATAATAAAAAAGATGATGTGCCTCTTCTGGAACAATTTTTTACAACTATTCCAATAGGAGCCCGCTAAAGGCGGTTACAAAAACAGTAGAAAAAATTGTTGTTTTTGAACCTGCCAAGTACGCCTTTTCCTTGATTATAGGACCTGCGAAAGGGAAAACGATCAGAGAACAACATTCAATAGAAAAAATGTCTGTTTATGATTCTCTCAAAATGATTTCTTCTTGATTTTAGTACCTCCGGAAAGAAAAACCAGAGAAAAACATTCACTAGGAAAAATTAATGTTTTTTAATCCGCCCAGAACGATTTTTTTTTTGATTTTAACACCTGCGGAAAGAAAAACCAAAGAAAAAATTTCTGTTTTTGAATCTGCCCAGCACGATTATTCCTTTATTAAAGCACCGCTGAAAGGGAAACCCAGAGAAAAAATTTACCAGCAAAAATTTCCAGCGCACAGCTGGTTGATAAAATTTTTTGGGCGGGATTCCAATCGTGCAATCAGAGAGACTGAATTCATTAGTAAAAGGAGAGCGATAGTAACAGAGGTTTTAATCAAGCTTCAGTAATTTTTTTTACTATTTCGTTGTATGTTTTTTCAATGAATAATGAAGTGGTTAATGTATAAGCAAAGCTTAAAGTTAGGTTTAATTAAGGAAAAAATTTAATAATTTTATTTTATTTACTTCCATTTTATAGGTATATTTTTTTATAAATATTATATAGATAGGTATAACAATTTAAATTTAAAAAAAAACTGAAAATGAATTGAAATTTTTTTTTTTGCCAAATTTACTTCAATTTCTCATCAGAATTTGTACGGGCGGATACTAGAACTTATATGGGCGCATACTAGATTTTATTGGGCGGTTACTGAAAAAATTGACTTTTTTCACAAAAACCTAATTTTCTCTTAAACCGTAATTCAAATTAAATAAGCAGATAATACTAATTATAGAGAATCGCTCTAGCTATCTATTGATATAAAGATGTATTCAATATCTACCAGTTGGCCTTTTGAGTCCGATTTTAAAAAGATTGAAACTTAGACCGATTATTTTTCAATCTTTTTTTTATTTGAAGATTGATTTGCCTAAAATCGATAAAGTATTAACGAGAAAAAATACAAAATTAATTGATGAATTCGTAAGTATTAAAATAACCAATTTTACACAATTTTTATTTATTTCTGTTTTTTTCTAAACAATAACATTTTTATTTTTTGTTTTCCAGAAAGCCTACATAAAAAGTGTTCAAGGGCGTCAAGATACATTGAAATGCTTTTTTGACAAAATTACGTCGGAAAATTTGCAGCATAAGTACAATTGCAGGGGAGTGAAAGGGAAAATCTTTTTTAAGATCTTGAACTTTGTTCGTAGCTGTTTATTTGGTAATCTCATCTTTTTATCGTTTTTAAAAATATTTAATTAACTATAATATTCATAAATTTTTTTAGCTTCCATTAGAAGAACAAATTATGGGGAACAGGAGTACGAAGAGGAATTAAAAAAAATATTCTATTCCGCCAAACTAAAATTTAATAATGCCATATGGATGGCAAAAAAAAAAAGTAATTGTATATTGTTCTGAAATAATTTTATTAATATTTTAATAATATAAATTAAATAAAAAAATGTTTAAAAATAGAGTATGCCTTTTTATTACCGATAACTTGTCGGTTAGGAAAACCGATTTATTATCGTTATAATAAATCTATAGCTTGCCGATTAAGAAAATCCAATAAATATCGTTGTTATAATTCGATAACTTGCCGATCAGGAAAACCGATTTAATATCGTTTTCAATATCGGATTCAAATCGATTAAGAAATCGATTTTATCTGCAAAACCGATTTTTGTTCGTAATGAATCCGACCATCGGATCGATCTAAATAGTGACAAAATGTATAAAGAAAAGATTGAAAAGACCGATTTATCAATCTCAAAATATCGATTTATAATTAATAAAAATCGAGCTCTGGCTAATTGGGCTCTTATGCACGATTTTTTACGCGTTGTCAAAGTTTGAAAATTCCTTAAGTGAGTGGTTACTGGTGCTTTTACCCTACTTAATCGACAATCTAATTTTTCAGTGTTCATTAATTCCAGTGAAAATGGGAGTAGAGCCATATCATTGATTGCCATCAAAACAGAATTTAAGAACACTTGATCTGAACTATTTTTTTTTTTGCTTCTCCCACTGACCAACCACCAGATCGCCCGCCCGCCGCCCCCACCCCCCTCTTGTTTTAGGAAACCCCCTATACCTACTCTACAAAAAAATGGGGCAAATCGAGCAAAAAAAAAAAAAAAATTCCCATACAAAATGTATGAAAACTTTGGGGGGGCCCTTTCTCCGAAACGGGGCATTTGCTCCAAGAACTGATTTCAGTTTTGGGAGTTTGGGCACCGCCTCTACCCCCCACCAAGTTTCAGCCCATTCTGAGTGGTTCCCATAAACTGCACTAACGCCGAAATAGGTACTAGGTACATAATAATAAAGATATTAATTTTTTTTTATCAAAAATAAAGAAGCCGCCAATCAAGGCTATATGAAATGCCTCAGGTGAGTTCAAAAAGACATAAAAAAGAACATTTTTTATTTCGAATTACAAGAAATTTTGAACCATAAAACTTTTTGTTTTTCTTTTCAAAGCAGTGCGAATGAATCGAAATCAATAGAATGAATTCAGTCTGGCTCTAAAATTTGCATCCCTTCTATTTGTTCGTATTTGGGGTATTTTCTCCATATGATTTTTAATTTTATACCACCGACAAATTTGTTTAAATGCTTTTAGCTACATAAATTGTGTAGCAGCTCTGTTCTGTGGTTGTAGTATGTGTTTTTTGCAGCATATAAAGAAGTTGTGTAGTCACCATTCAATATCAATATAAGAAGAAGAATATAAGAAGAAGAATGAAAAGCAAAGGATAAAAATAATAATAAAAAATATAAATAAAATAAATAATACCTACAACCAGTGGGCGAAGTCGTTTGATTTTTGGTCAGCAGCGGCTTGCGGTAAAAATAGCCAGCAGCGGCTCGACTCAGTCGATAAATTCCGGTCTTAGCGACCAGCTCGACTTGATCGACTTAGTCGACTAAATCCGCATTTTTTCTAAAAAAAAAAAAAATAAAAAAAAATAAAAAAAAAAAAACATATGTGAGTCTCGGGACACACGGAAGAAGTGAAACTTCATGGCAAGTAGTATTTTCTGGGAAGGCTAAATAAATATTTAAAATGGCCAAGTGCATATAAGATATGACGCCGATCGATTTTTCGACGGCGACTAGTTGATTTTTGCCCTTCGAATGCTGCGGCCAGTCGACTTAAAATTACTTGTTTTGGGGAATTCGGCGGCTTAGAAAAAATTAAAACCCAGCCACTGCTTGTACCTTGTTCGCATTCTAATTTAAATTCCAATTATATTCCGGAAAACAAATTACCGTTCGCATTACAAAATTTGATGAGAAGTGGAATTTAAAAATTTAGAAAGAGAAAAAATTTTTGTTGTTGAAAATTTTGACTTTTTATCTCACTTTTTATCAATTTTATTTGGTTTTTTTTTTTTCATTTTACTCGAATTTGACAAAAAAAATTGTTGCCAACTATAATAAAATTTCAAAAAGTGAGTGAAAGTAACTATAAATATAGAATTTTAACCCTGACAAACTAGAATATGAAAGTGGAATATACATATTCCGGAATATATTTTTATATGAAAAATCCAGTTCATTTTCCTGAAATATTCCGGAAAACAGCATATTCCACTAATGCGAAGACCATATTAGAGATAAAAGCATTTAAAAATTCTAAAATACTTTTTAAGCTCAAAAAGTTTAGTGGCATAAAATTATTTCAAAATGGCTAGATTTATGGCAACACTGAATGCAGATGATTTCTACTATATTTTAAGCTGTAAACACAATTCCGGTTATTAGCGACAATAATGTATGAAAAAACAGCAGCGTGGCTTAAATCATGTTTTCTTTTTGTTGTCCGAAAAGTTTAACCTAAAATAACTTTTTCAAATATACCTGAAAAATTTCATGTTTATTAGTACTTCTTCTGAAATGGAATTGTAATAAACATATTCCTCCTGCATTTTATTAGTGTAATTTAATGTCAAAAATAAATTACACTAACAAACTACAAATTACATTAAGAAAAATTTTTTTCTCATTTCATCTAACCACTTGGTTAGGGTTCAGTTTCATCAAAAATTGAATCGAATAATCTAGTTATAAAAACCATCCACTAGAGGGACATCTGTTAATTCAATACAATTAGAAAGAGAACACAATATAAATTATCATTGTTTATTTTATTCTTTTCTTTTTATTTTCATGACAGCAGAAATGCCATGAAAAGTTTTTGAAGTGATTTTTTTTTAAATTAATTTTATGAAAATAATGAAACATAATAAATTTAAATGAAAATTTTTAATTTTTTTTCACATCGATTTGGAAAAAAATTATTTTTTTTTTGCATTAAATAAAAAATTGTATAATTTTTCTTTTCGCGGATATGAAAAAAAAAAATTAGTGCTAAGTGCACAAAATTGTGAACGAAAAATAGAAAATTGTGGTTAAAAAATAAAAATATAATTGGAAAAATATTTGAAAATAAAAAAGTTTTGTGCCAAAAAAAAAACTTGTTGGTTCCCGGAAATTCATATTGTTTTTTTGTTCTTTCGTCTTTATTTCACAAAATTTTTTATTATTGTTTTTTTTTTTTTGCCTTTTTTTTTGACAATAATCGTTCGGATTTTGACAATAGCCGTTCGGATTTTGCCTTTTTTTTTGACAATAATCGTTCGGTTTTTGACACTTACATTTTTTTCACTCTCAATCACAATGCCTCTAAAGAAGTTTCACTTCAAAAAACAAAAAAAAAAGGATTTTAGTCGACTAAGTCGAATAAAAGTTCAGCAGCAGCTAGTCGACCTGAGTCGATAAAAAAGAACCAGCGGCGGCGACTCGAAAATTGTGCCGACTAGCTCGACTAAGTCGATGCGAGTCGACACGACTTCGCCCTCTGCCTACAACCTACCTATAAAAAATTTAATTTTTTTGAACCTATCACCAAATTCAAAGAAACTGAGGAATTCGATTTTTTTTTTAAATTTTAATCTAAATTTTAATTTAAAAGCAAGTTAGGTAGGTAGTAGATATTCGTTCTAACAATCTCACATTAATTTTATTGGACCATTGTTTAATTAACATTTTTACAGTTATTTTCAGCATAGAGAAGCACTACACAACAATGTCTCTGGACCTGGTGGACGCTCACCTAGTAGATTCTCAAACTGGAAAAGAAGTTCTGCTGATAAAACAGGAAAAGGATTTGATGCATCCAAATCCGTTTTTAGGGACAAAATCTGGTGAAATATTTTTTAACCTAATTGATAATGAAGTTTGGAACTATGGGATAGTGTGCTCATATTGCAAAGGTATATACATAGTAAAACTAAAAAAAAATTAGTATGAAGCTAGTATGCACGTATTATAAAATTGTCAAAGACAGTGAATAAAATTTCTCTCAGTAGTAAGATAATAATCTAAGATAGGTATCTATTAATCATATTTATTTCTAATTTCCAAAATTTTATTAGTTAAGATTTACTTAAAAGCACCTCATTAATTTTTTTTTTCATATTTTGTAGAAAAAATAATCGACATTGATAAATTTTGTTGTCATGTCGTTGATTTGCACCTGGAACTTAAAGAATTACCGTCGTCAACTAAAATTGAGGATAAAACCAATCACACTGTGAAAAATAACGATTGCAAAAGAGAAATTTTCGATGAGAATGAAAATACTGAATTTTCAGATATTGAAAGTGATGTTAAGAGAATGAACGAAGAAGGTAAAGAATTACCGTCGTCAACTAAAATTGAGGATAAAACCAATCAAACTGTGAAAAATAACGATTGCAAAAGTGAAATTTTTGATGAGAATGAAAACACTGAATTTTCAGATATTGAAAGTGATGATAAGAGCATGAAAGAAGAAGGTAAAGTTATCGTCTATCTGTTACTATTTCATCGGATAAAGATTATGCGTTTAAAGATTTAAAAAAGTAAGGATTTCGGGAGGTACCTAAAAATTGTGATAACAAAGATATCGTCATACAACCAAATTTTATTTTAAAATGTTTCAAACTTAAGGTGATAGAAATTTTTTATTTTATTTATTTCGTAAAGATTTTTTTTGTTAATATACACCTTCCCACATATAGTACCTAGCATAAAAGTTTTTAAGATTAATGAATAATATAAAATGAAAGTATAATTAATTTAATTTTTAGATGAGCCACTTATAAACATTAAAAATAAAACCAAGAAGGAATCAAATGAAAGTAGTTTTATAAATAAATTATTAAACACTGACCAGAACGAATTGAATGAAATCACAAAGAATTCAATGCAACCAGAAAAAAACTGCCACTTATGTGATGAAAAATTCGTGTTACCTTCGAAATTAAAAAAACATCTTCTTCTTGTTCACAAAAAAAACTTACCATTACCAAGAAAAAATTTTTCATGTAAAATTTGTGGTTTAAAATTTAAAGAAACAGTAAGTTTTATCAATTTTATGAAAATTAAAATAATAAACCAACATAGCCGGGCAAAAACTTGTAATTTCAAAATGCTTTTACTTTCAAATTACTTAGCGGTAAAAAATTTTCTCTTTACTTAACTATAAAATTCGTATGTGTTGCTTAGAAATTCAAATAAAATAAAAAAGTAAGCTTTCTTTTTCGTGTTTTAATTTTTCAATCTCAATGGAACTTTTATTTTAAATTTTTTGTTTTTATTTTCAATACTGGATAATTTATTATTGTAATTTTGTAATTTTAAATTACATTATAGTAATTGGATCCAAAAATAGTGTAATTTCAAATTACTAATTTGTAATTTTTAATTATACGAAAAATGTAATTTAATTTCAGTAATTTAATTTGAGGTAAATTTTTGTGTAATTTGTAATTTAAATTACATTCGCATGTATTTTCCCCGGCTATGTAAACCAAACTGAGTATTGCAATGATTTGAAAAATAAAGTCAATTTTGCTATTACAAAAGATGATTTTTTCTCTAGGAAGCATGCAAGGTTCATCGAGAAACTGCTCATAATAATTTTCCATGCCATATTTGCAAAAAAGTATTTTTTTCAAAAAAAAATATAAAAGCTCATCTAGAAATACATGAAGAAAATCGGGAAAGAAAATTTAAATGTGATCAATGTGGTTAGTTCAGATATTTGAAACTTAGATATTAGTAATTGATATATTTTTTTTTCAGAGGCAAGTTATTTTACAAAAGCTGTATTGACTAAGCATACTAAAATGATTCATTTAAATTTGAAGAATGCTAGTTGTTCTTACTGTGATAAACGTTTTTTTATGAATTCTGATAAGGAATTACACGAGAGAATGCACACTGGTAAGTTTAATCTTTTTGATTAAAATTTAAGAAAATAGTTCGACGAAAATATCTTTTCAATAACAACCAACTAGGTATATAGACTTAGTTTGTACCAAATATTATGTTAAAGAATAAAAAAAATTTCACTTTCGTGTACAAAATAAAATAACCAAAAAGGTTAGGTTAGGTTAGGTTGTAGCGGGTCGGAAATATTGCGATTTCCTTGCACTTAGGCCGATTGGCCCGTTGTACTGCCCTACCCGATGGGCCTAACATTCCCCATCGAGCCACCCTATACCATTGACGAACCTAATTATTTATCTTGTCTTATGTCTTTGCAGGTCCTCAAGGTCCTGCAAAAAATAATCCCCCAACATCCTTGCTCTCCTAGTCCGAATCGTCGGACATTCGCAGAGCACGTGAGGTGTAGTTTCGGGTTCTTCTCCACAACCCCTGCAAATCCCAGTGTCGGCCCTCCCTATTCGGAACTCGTGGTTCCTAAAGAAGTGCCCTGTACATATTCCAGTGAAAAGTCGCAGATCATTCCTGTTAAGGTTTAAGATCTGTTTGGACTTTTCACTGTTTAGATTCCCCCAAACCTTTTTGGTGATTTTATTTCCTTCTGTTTGTCTCCACATTTCTTTGTGTTTTTCACAGCCCTCGTGGTCTATCTTGGTTTTTATTTCCGAGGCGCCCTTGAAAGATTGTACTCTTTCCGGGGTGCCTCCGTTCCCAAACCTCGCAAGACTGTCGGCTCTCATATTTCCTTCTATATTCGAGTGGCCTTTAACCCACGTAATGACCACCCGGTTTTCATTTCCCACTTTTTCAAGTGCCCTCAAACATTCTTTTACTGTCCTAGACCTTACCTCTGTTTTGGTAAGGGTACCTAGAGCAGTTTTGCTGTCTGAGTATATTCTAATTCTCCTCCCTCTTATATTATTTTCTTTAATTATCCTAGCTGCCGTCATTATGGCCATAATTTCGGTTTGTACAACCGAGGCTTAGCCATCAATGTCGGCCGCATAGGATATATTTAGTTCCTGACAGTAAACCCCTAGTCCACAGTGTTCCTCTCTCTTGGACCCGTCTGTGTATATTTCTAGGGTTTCCTCAGGGATTTCATGTCGCGTTTGGTTCACTTCAACTTTGAATAACCTATTCACGTTAAGTATTCCTGCGATCTTATCCCAAAGGGTTTCCGAGGTTAACTCGTTTCTTATGCCCTCGGAAAATTCTCCCATCCTTTCATGCGGTAAGAGATTTTCCCCTTCCACCCACTGTCCTGTCATGCATAGCCTTGCCATCGTATGAATAGCTGCCATTTGTACATGCAGAGCCAGCGGTCTCAAGTCTAATATCGTTTCTAGCGATCTAGTCGCCGTAGATCTTGCCGCTCCGGTTATTCCCAGACACGCTGATCTTTGTATTTGGTCTTAAAGTTTAGTCACTTTCTTTTTCTTTGTCGCTGGCCACCACACCAGTGTTCCATATGCGACCATAGGTCTTATGACACAGGTGTAAATCCAGTTAACAATCTAATCATAAGTAATCATAAGTGCAATATTTATTTTCTGTTGTGTGTTTAATGTAAGAATGTAAATTAGATAATGTTTTTATTTCTCAGGTGAACGCCCGTACGTTTGTGAATTATGTGGATCTTCTTTTAAAACAACAAATGTGCTTAAATATCATAAGAAAAGGCATAATAATGAAAAAAATTATGCGTGCAAATTGTGTAATAAGAAATTTTTCACTCGTACATATCTTAGAGATCATATGGTAAATCAATATTCATAATTTTATTTTAAAAATTGAACAACTTATAATCGGAAGAAGAAACTATGAATTAAAATTATTATTTTTTGTTTTTGCGCGATAGAAGCCCTCAGATAAATATACTTATTTAGATTGTAAGATGGTATTTTTTTGTTCCCGAGTAGCAGTAGAATGTAATCACATCACATCATATTAAATGTGACATACTGCGTTTACTACGATAATTTAATAATTTCTTTTCATCCTTGAAAATAGTGAATGTTTGTGTATTTTAAATCTAAATCTTTTTGGGTTATTATTTAAATGTTGTTTTTTTTACAAATTTACTAACATTTAACATCTAAATGAAGTTTTCTATATATATTTTGTTAACTGCGTTTTTGTTCTCATATTTTTACAGGTTTCTCACACAAAAGAGAAGCCCCACAAATGTGATATTTGTGATGCTAGATTTAGCTTTAAATCAGCGATTCATAAACATAAGCAACTTCATTCTGATCTTAAACGTTATAAATGTGGGCTTTGTGGCAAAGCCTATGTACAGGTAATTATACATATTTTATGTTACCAAAATTTTATAATGAATGAATTTTATTCCAGAACTCTGGATTATATGCACACATGAAGACGCATAAGATTGCAAAGATTTAGATGAGAATTTTATCGAATGGATAGTTGAAGTTTTTTTTAAAAATCATATTATTGATGTTAAAATGTAAATATTAATTAATGTGTGTCGTATTCAAAATATTAAATGTCAAAGATGATTGACACCTAACTTCATATTATCGGCTTAGTAATGATGATATTGCATAATTGAATTTCATCAACATCACATCTACTTTATTTTCTAATACGAATAATTAGTATTCTAATATTAAATAGTTTCTGGGTACACACTTCGTGTATCCCTAATTTCCTGTAAATTGAATTTCAATAAAGAGATTATAAATTATGTACAGTCGAGTCTTTTCAATTAATATCTAGAAAGAAAACACAACAATGTGAATTCGTTTCTTAAGACAATTGTGGCTTGGATTAAAATATTTTTATTGTTAAATAAATTGTATTATCTTATAAATAAAAATGAAAATTCCTGTTTCTCTGTCCTCTGTCCTCAATCACGCTTAAACCGCTGAACCGATTTGGCTGAAATTTTAAACTTAAGTTGCATTGGGCCCCGAGATGGTTATAGGGTACTAGAAATTTCAATCCGAGGTTCCGACGGGGGCTAGCTTAGAAGCCGGTTTTGCAATTTAGGTATATTCCGATAAAATGTTGTAGCGTCGGTCCGAGAAGCCTATTTTTTTTTTTAATAATATTTATTAAAGAAATTGTACAATGTATTACATTTATTCTTATTTTTAGAAATAAAGTTAACAAATTAAAGATAATGTGTGTGCTATAATTATTTAAACTACATAACCATCAACAATGATTTTTATTTTAGTTGAATTTTTACAATGTTTAGATATGTATTTATTTAATCATCTCAATAGTTTAATCAAGAAAAAAAGAAAAAATTTAAAGTAACTGCTCTAGCGTAAAAATTACATTATTAGAGCAATGAGCAAAGAGTAAGCTTGAAAATCGTCAACTCATGACCTACTTAGTTTAAATATAGAAAAGGAAAAAAAAAAAGAAACACTCAAATAAAAAACACTCGAAATGACATCCAAACAACGAACTTGCTGGGATCTTGAATATATCATATTGTAATATATAGCTTAAACCTTTCCATGCCACAAAATTTAAAAAACTGGATGTTGAAAGGGCCTCAACTGTTGTCTCAGGGCTCAATTAGAAATTTTGAAAATAAGGAGCCTAGAGATCCGAGATGGTTATAGAGGGTACTAGAAATTTTGATTCGAGGTCCCGACCGGAGGTTACTTTAGAAGACGGTTTTGCAATTTAGGTATATTCCGATAAAATATTATAGCGTTGGACCCAAATCGACTATTAAGAAGACTTGATGTGTTAAGGCACCGGAGAAGTGGATATTTAACAAATTTTGAAATTGTTTTTTTAGTCCACAAAATCTGGATTAAAGTGTTTTGATATTAATATAAGTTCGGGACTACCGTGCAAAGCCGGGTATTTCGACTAGTAAATTATAATAATAATATATTTCCATAATTATTTTTAAAAATTTAATGTTGTTTTTTAGAGAATGTATTTCCAAAAATAAGTTTTCAGCAACACTCTTGCAAATTTTGGTTTCATATGTCCAACTGGAATTTTAAAAAAATCGGTTTAAGTTTGTGATGAAATACCAAAAATTAAAAACGGTGAAAAAAGTCTCATTTTGTTTAAGGAATTCATAATTTTAATTCAATTAAATTTTCATGAATAAAAAAAAAATATACATGTAACTATATTTTTTTTAATAGTTAATAATATTATTTAAATGGATTTTTAATAAAAAAATATTTTTTTATTTTTAATAAGTAAGTAAGTAAATTTTTATTTGAGACTTCTTTTTTTTTGTTTACATTTACATCATGATATCTTATTCTTACATTAGTTAATTATAAAGATATAAATACATGGGCTGTAATGTGTTGCCCTTGTTGATGTTTTATATTATAGGATATTGCCAACATGGCTCACATTTATTATAATTGACATTATTATTTATAATTTTATTAATTAGTTATAGCGTTTAAAGTGTATGCTCAAAGACACTATTACATTTGCTTGTATAGCTATGATACATTGCTTAGGAACTAAATTAAAACTAAAATAACAATATTAGACTACTAACTAGAAAACTAACAAAACAAAATAGTTAACCTCTTAAAGTGTTCGGGCTAACTTTACTATAAAAGGAGGGAACCTGTGGTGAGAGTTCATTGTCGATGGTTAAAAGAAGAGTATTATCATTTACTATGTTAACAGGATGCAGATAATAATTGTCTGTTAACGAAAACCGTTTTTCGCTTTCATATAAATAGCGTATTAGTTCATTAGGATGAGTTTCAAGTTTATTTACGAATTTTTGAGTGAAGTCAATCAAGTAGGTCATAGCTGGAATTATTTTAGCCTTTTTATAAATGGTTTCATTCGAGAATCTTTTAGTTCTACTTTGAAAATTTTTATTAACACATAGTCTTAAAATTTTTCTTTCAAAAATTTCAATTTCTTTTGCTACCTGCGGGGAAATAGAGAACCAGATTGGGAACGCATAAGTGAGGACAGGTTTAATTAGCATCTTGTAGATGAGTAGTTTAGTATTAATGAAAAGATGTCTATTTATTAAAAGTGGTAATAAAATTTTATAAGCAATGTTTGCTTTATTCAACGCAGACCTTCCTGCTTATTAAATTTCATCAGATTGTTGAAATTAACACCCAGATATTTTACGTTAGTGTCACATACTATTTCCGTTTCATCCAAGATTATTTTTAGATCTCTACTTTCCTTAACCACCATTCTACCTCCCTTTCCTGATGCATTACGAAAACATATTATTTTTGATTTAGAAGGGTTTAAGTTTATGCCCCACTTGATATAATAATCGTTAATAGTTTGAAGATGGGAGAATACCTTAAATGTTGCATCTTTCGGGGAGTAAGAACTAGCGTAAGTATTAGTGTCGTCAGCGAATAGTAACGTTTTCCCTACTGATTCATCTTCATTGACGTATTCGTGTGGAAAATCATATAAAAAGAGGTTATAAAGTTTTGGTCCGAGTACAGAGCCTTGTGGCACCCCTGCTCTTACATTGACAGATTCTGATTTGAGATTTTCTATCCAAATATTTAACGTTCTATTGCTGAGGAAAGATTTAATTAATTTAATAAGATGATCTGGAAACCCGATTTGTATTATTTTATAGAGCAGGCCCTTCGTCCACACAGAGTCGAAAGCCTTTTCTACGTCTAGTATAGCTGAAGTAGTGCATTTTTTTTCCCTCAAGTTAATCACAATATCATGGTGGAACTTAGTTAGCGCATGTAAGGTGGAGTGAGAGTGTTTAAACCCGAATTGGTAGTCTGAAATCACTTCAATGTTGCTTTCCTTAAGATCTGTATCCATTTTATGAGCGATAATTTTTTCGAGAATTTTACTAAAATTTGACAAAAGTGAGATGGGGCGATAGCTGTTAACTTCAAAATTTTGACCTTTCTTGTGAATAGGCAGCAGTTTAGCAATTTTCCAACTGGATGGAAAATAGCTGTTGTTGATACAGTTGTTAAACACCACCACGAGAAAATTGATACTCTCACCTGAAAGCTTTTTAATGATGTAGTTAGAAATATTATCAAAACCGCTAGATTTTTTATTTTTAAGGGACTTAATTATATCAGAAATTACAGAGCTGTTGGTGAATATAGTGTTGTTGAGTGGCTCAAGTGAGTTGTTTTTAGGCGAGAATGTGGTTATACACGAAGGAATCGCTTTAGTTACAAAAAAGTTATCCACTGTATTAATCACCGTCTTATAATTTTCTGATCTATTACAGGGGTGTTTTTCGTTGAAGATTATATCAAAATGGTTTTTGAAAGCTTTTAGTTTATCTTCAGTGCTGTCCAAAACAGTGTTATCAGCTGTTACATTAAGTGTGTTAGCTTTACTGTTTCTACCTACAATACGGTTTATTTCTCTAAATGCATCAGGACCGGGCCTGATTTTGTTTAATCTATCTTGAAATTTAAGATTTAGATGTATGTTTATTTTTTCAGAAATAATTTTCCGAAGTAAATAAATTTGTTTCTGCTGGTTTTTATACTCATCGTTGGTTTTATTATAATTTTTGTGGAAAATTTTTTTTAGATTTTTTTGCCACTTGTATTTTATTTTCAAAAGATTTTTAATGTCAACCGGTAAATTTCCGTATTTTTGAAATTTGTTTTGGACCATTTGAGAATGAGCTACAGTTTTCGCATGGAGTAGATCAGTGAATTTATTGATGATTTCATCTATTTCCTCATTTCTAAGATTTCTATTCGGGTTTATTCCTATATCTAATAGGCCTCTGTTTATATCGGTATTGAATGCTTCCCAATTAGTGTCATTAAAGGACTGCACTAATGCTGGTTCTTTAAGTAAAAATTCAAAGTTGCTAAGTTTGATTTTTAATTTGACCGCAAAATGATCAGAAGAGGAGGAAATGGTACAAATGTCGTAGTTAGTTGTTTCCGCCACTAACAAAGAGTTACTAACAATAAAATGATCCAAGTATGAAGAACTTCTTGGGAAAGTTGGGGTATTTGGTGTAATTTTATGTAAGTCCGATACAAACATATTTTCGTTAAACCATCTAAACAGCCCTGAACCATTTAAATTATTAACCTTATCTCCCCAACTGATATGTCTAGCGTTTAGATCTCCACCAATTACAGTAAAGTCATATAGTTTACTTAGCTCACTTATTGCTGACATTTCCTTACTAATGTGCTCGAATTTACAATTTGAAGGGAAGTATACTGAACCAATTAGGATTTTTTTAACAGTGTTAAGAATTCTGAGATCAATTACAGCAAAGCAGGAAGCAAAAGACAATGACGGGTTAATTTTTTGGTATTTAATTTTCTTATTTAATATGATAGCTGTGCCCTGTAAAGCATCGTTCCGAATTATATTATAGTTAGAAAGTCCTATTCTATGCCTATCTTGTAATTTTGTTTCTTGAATGAAGACAAAATTTGCTTTGTGGAAGTTTAAAAATTTATCTAAGAATAAACGCCTACTGTGTTCAATAAGTGACCCAACATTATAGGTAATAAATTCGAGATCTGAATTAACCATAGGATAATAATTGGTCTAATAAATTTAAGTAGTTAAGTTTCTGGTCTAAAGGATTCATTAGTTTAAAATTATTGAGGTAGGAACTGATTTTGCCAACTAGTGAGTCAAAATTTGAGTTGAAAAGTTGATGAGAAAGTTCTTTGAACTTTGCAAAGATGCCTTGACTGTTGTCATCCTTAGGGTTTGGAAATTTGTTAACAGTGCCTTTGCTTTGTACTTGAATAGAACTATTGCAGGGCGGGCTACCCCTTAATATGTCGGCGAAAGATTTATCACTCTGAACTGGAGGAGAAAATATTATATTTTCCTTGACTTTACTTTTTCCCTTTTTAATTAAATCCTTACGCTTAGCGTTATATTCTTTATATACTGGGCAACCCCTGTAATTCGCTGTATGCCCCTCTTTTTCGCAGTTGGCACAGTATGGAACACTAACACTATTTTTTTCTATTGTGCAACACCCTGGTTCATGAGAATTTGGGCATTTCACACATCTATATTTTCGGGCGCAATTACTCGCGATATGCCCGAACGATTGGCATCGCTTACATTGAATAGCGTTTTTTTTATGGGGTTTTTCCCATTGTACTCTTTGGAATAGGACGTATTTAATACTAATTAGTTCCTCAGGAGATTGACCAGGATTCAATTGTACCAGGAACAGATTGTAATCCTTGTCAAGTTTTTTAGATCTGTCCGTGAAAAATTTAGACACTTTAAGTAAGTTAGTATTTGGTGCCAGTAATTTAAGTTCATGTAGTACTTCCTCTTCATTAAAGGAATTGTGAATTCCTCTCAAGATTAAATTTACCGTTTTATTATTTTTGTCTGTGAAGGTATGGGCCTCGATGTCATTTGCCTCTCTAATTTTCTCTATCAAAGATTTGTGTAGCTCATGATTAGCTACATAAATCTTTGATTTATTGCTATTAATATTTACTACTTTAATGGCCTCACTCAATTTACGAAATTCAGCGTTGTCCAATATGGATTTAACTGACGCGTTATACATAATTATCGGTGGACAAAAGGCAATTTTCGGTTTGATAGTCCCACCACATGTTCCACTCCCCTTATCTACTTTATTTTTACCAGTTTTATACATAACTCTTGGATTTTTATCCAATACAGGACTTTTATTAATTTTTTTAATATCAATTACATTTTTAATATTTTTATTGTCATTTACTTTTACAGGTTGTATAATAATTTTATTATCCAGGATTTCAAATTTATTCTGATTATGACTGAGGTTTCTTTGGACCCCAGATGTTGTTAATCTATGTTTATTTTTAGAATTATAAGAATTTACCTCATCGGTGGATTTACGTTTGTTTCTGTGGATTGTCCAATCACCAGTATCCATTACCTCATCGGGAGAATCAGTATTTTGCATCTCTGTTAATGATTTAGCAGCAGCCAGTCTTCTTTTTTCTGAATCGTATACATCATTGATTTTCTTGAACAATTCTTCGTTCTGCTGTTTTAGTTCTGCAATGGTTATTTCCTGTTCCTTGAATGCTCTTTGCCATTCCAATATTGTTCCAGGTTCCTGACTCGAACCTGACACTTCTTGTGGACAACTTTGATGAACATCGGCGTTAATACTAAATACATTTTGCGGATTTTTTCCAAAATCCCAATCTAAATTAATGGCGTTGGCTTCGTCGGCGTCTTCTTCGTCCGCCATTTTGCAAGTTGAAAATGAAATTAAATTTCTTCCTTTTTTTTTTTTTTAATTAAAAAATAAAGGAGATTTCAAAATGGTTAGGATAATTTTTATATAATGATATAGTTTTCTATATCCAAAAATAAAGTGTTGATTTTCAAAGTAAATTAATTTATTTTAAATTAATTTTAATTTTATTTAAATTAACAATTAATAAAAGTTTGCTTTGCGATCCGCCTATCTCAAACTCCCACTTTATTTTTAATAATAAAAAAGATGATGTGCCTCTTCTGGAACAATTTTTTACAACTATTCCAATAGGAGCCCGCTAAAGGCGGTTACAAAAACAGTAGAAAAAATTGTTGTTTTTGAACCTGCCAAGTACGCCTTTTCCTTGATTATAGGACCTGCGAAAGGGAAAACGATCAGAGAACAACATTCAATAGAAAAAATGTCTGTTTATGATTCTCTCAAAATGATTTCTTCTTGATTTTAGTACCTCCGGAAAGAAAAACCAGAGAAAAACATTCAGTAGGAAAAATTAATGTTTTTTAATCCGACCAGAACGATTTTTTTTTTGATTTTAACACCTGCGGAAAGAAAAACCAAAGAAAAAATTTCTGTTTTTGAATCTGCCCAGCACGATTATTCCTTTATTAAAGCGCCGCTGAAAGGGAAACCCAGAGAAAAAATTTACCAGCAAAAATTTCCAGCGCACAGCTGGTTGATAAAATTTTTTGGGCGGGATTCCAATCGTGCAATCAGAGAGGCTGAATTCATTAGTAAATGGAGAGCGATAGTAACAGAGGTTTTAATCAAGTTTCAGTAATTTTTTTTACTATTTCGTTGTATGTTTTTTCAATGAATAATGAAGTGGTGAATGTATAAGCAAAGCTTAAAGTTAGGTTTAATTAAGGATAAAATTTAATAATTTTATTTTATTTACTTCCATTTTATAGGTATATTTTTTTATAAATATTATATAGATAGGTATAACAATTTAAATTTAAAAAAAAACTGAAAATGAATTGAAATTTTTTTTTTTGCCAAATTTACTTCAATTTCTCATCAGAATTTGTACGGGCGGATACTAGAACTTATATGGGCGCATACTAGATTTTAGTGGGCGGTTACTGAAAAAATTGACTTTTTTCACAAAAACCTAATTTTTTCTTAAACAGTAATTCAAATTAAATAAACATAATACGGTGAGACGAATTATCGCATAATGTCATAACATATAAAAAAATATGAATTATCACATAAAAATCGATTTGTATGAGATTATGCAGTAATTCATTTAAAAACGAATTATCACATAAAACCAAAATGAATTTGAAAATAAATGAATTATCTAATAAATTTTATGTGATAATTCGTTTTGAAATGAATTAGTGCATAAAATTTACGTTAAAATTTTTTTTTATGCGATAATTCGTTTTAGAATTTATGTGCTATTTCGTTTTCAAATGAATTATCACATAAAAAACAAAAAACACATTTTATGTGATAATTCGTTTTTTTACGAATTAGTGGATAAATTTTAAAAATGCAGATTTATGCGCTAATTCGTATTCAAACGAATTAGTGCACAAATAATGGCTCCGTCAATTATCGCATAATGACATATCACATAATTTTTAAAATGAATTATCACATAATTTTTTTATGAGATAATTCATGTACTTCCAATAATTACCGCGTCCCATTCGCTTCGCGCGAAGCGCTGCAAAAAAAAAGCCCTAGAGGGAGGAGGCCGTCCCCCGTTCCCCGAAACACTTTCTCCACATAAAATAGGCCAAATCGGGTAAAAGAGGAAGTTGTCCGCACAAAATGTATGAAAAAGAAATTGTGGATGATAGAGGACCGCTACCGCGTCCCATTCGCTTCGCGCGAAGCGCTCCAAAAAAAGAAAAAAATTTTGCCTTTTCCAAATAAAATAGGGCAATATTTCAGAACAATCGGAGGTATGCGCTTTTCGTAAGCTTATCCGATAATTCGTTTTAAATGAATTAGTGCATAATCTCATACAAACCAATTTTTATGTGATAATTCGTATTTTTTTATATGTTTTTATGCACTAATTAATTAGCTCATAAAATATGAAAATATAAATTTATGTGCTATTTCATTTTCAAACGAATTAGTGCATTAAATAGCGAAAAATAATTTTTATGTGATAATTCACTTTAAAATGAATTAGTGCATAAAATTTACGTTCGAATTTTTTTTATGAGATAATTCATTTTTTAATTTATGTGCTATTTCGTTTTTAAATGAATTATCACATAAAAATAATTTTTTATGAGATAATTCATTTTTCAATTTATGTGCTATTTCGTTTTTAAATGAATTATCTCATAAAAAAAATGTATGCGATAAGTCATTTTAAAAATTATGTGATGACATTATGCGATAATTCACGGAGCCTAATTATAGAGAATCGCTCTAGTCATCTATTGATATAAAGATGTATTCAATATCTCCCAGTTGGCCTTTTGAGTCCGATTTTAAAAAGATTGAAACTTAGACCGATTATTTTTCAATCTTTTTTTTATTTAAAGATTGATTTGCCTAAAATCGATAAAGTAATAACGAGAAAAAATACAAAATTAATTGATGAATTCGTAAGTATTAAAATAACCAATTTTACACAATTTTTATTTATTTCTGTTTTTTTCTAAAAAATAACATTTTTATTGTTTGTTTTCCAGAAAGCCTACATAAAAAGTGTTAAAGGGCGTCAAGATACATTGAAATGCTTTTTTGACAAAATTACGTCGGAAAATTTGCAGCATAAGTACAATTGCAGGGGATGAAGGGGAAAATCTTTTTTAAGAACTTAAACTTTGTTCGTAGCTGTTTATTTGGTAATCTCATCTTTTTATCGTTTTTAAAAATATTTAATTAACTAATATTCATAAATTTTTTTAGGTTCCATTAGAACTGAGAGTTTCAAGGAAACGGCAGTTTAGCCAAAATTAACTAAGAAATATGTACTAGGTATACATAATAATAAAGATATTAATTTTTTTTTATCAAAAATAAAGAAGCCGCCAATCAAGGCTATATGAAATGCCTCAGGTGAGTTCAAAAAGACATAAAAAAAGAACATTTTTTATTTCGAATTACAAGAAATTTTGAACCATAAAACTTTTTGTTTTTCTTTTCAAAGAAGTGCGAATGAATCGAAATCAATAGAATGAATTCAGTCTGACTCTAAAATTTGCCTCCTTCTATTTGTTCGTATTTGGGGTATTTTCTCCATATGATTTTTAATTTTATACCACCGACAAATTTGTTTAAATGCTTTTAGCTACATAAATTGTGTAGCAGCTCTGTTCTGTGGTTGTAGTATGTGTTTTTTGCAGAATATACAGAACAGAAGTTGTGTGTTATCATATTTTAAGAAGAAGAATGAAAAGCAAAGGATAAAAATAATAATAAAAAATATAAATAAAATAATTTAATACCACACCACCTACCTATAAAAAATTTAATTTTTTTGAACCTATCACCAAAGTTTAATCTGTTTGAATTTTAATCTGTTTGAAAGCAAGTTAGGTAGGTAGTAGATATTCGTTCTAACAATCTCACATTAATTTTATTGGACCAGTGTTTAATTAACATTTTTAAAGTTATTTTCAGCATAGAGAAGCACTACACAACAATGTCTCTGGACCTGGTGGACGCTCACCTAGTAGATTGTCAAACTGGAAAAGAAGTTCTGCTGATAAAACAGGAAAAGGATTTGATGCATCCAAATCCGTTTTTAGGGACAAAATCTGGTGAAATATTTCTTAACCTAATTGATAATGAAGTTTGGAACTATGGGATAGTGTGCTCATATTGCAAAGGTATAGGTATATGAAGTAAAACTAAAAAAAAATTAGTATGAAGCTAGTATGCACGTATTATAAAATTGTCTAAAGACAGTGAATAAAATTTCTCTCAGTAGTAAGATAATAATCTAAGATAGGTATCTATTAATCATATTTATTTCTATTTTCCAAAATTTTATTAGTTAAGATGCAGTGGTATTTACTTAAAAGCACCTCATTAATTTTTTTTTTCTTATTTTGTAGAAAAAATAATCGACATTGATAAATTTTGTTGTCATGTTGTTGATTTCCACCTGGAACTTAAAGAATTACCGTCGTCAACTAAAATTGAGGATAAAACCAATCACACTGTGAAAAATAACGATTGCAAAAGTGAAATTTTCGATGAGAATGAAAACACTGAATTTTCAGATATTGAAAGTGATGTTAAGAGCATGAAAGAAGAAGGTAAAGTTATCGTCTGTTTGTTACTATTTCATCGGATAGAGATTATGCGTTTAAAGATTTAAAAAAGTAAGGATTTTGGGAGGTACCTAAAAATTTTGATAACAAAGATATCGTCATACAACCAAATTTTATTCAAAAATGTTTCAAAGTTAAGGTGATAGAAATTTTTTATTTTCATTTATTTTATTTAGTTCGTAAAGATTTTATTTGTTGAGACACACCTACCCACATATAGTACCTATCATAAAAGTTTTTAAGATTAATGAATAATATAAAATAAAAATATAATTAATTTAATTTTTAGATGAGCCACTTATAAACATTAAAAATAAAACCAAGAAGGAATCAAATGAAAGTAGTTTTATAAATAAATTATTAAACACTGACCAGAACGAATTGAATGAAATCAGAAAGAATTCAATGCAACCAGAAAAAAACTGCCACATATGTGATAAAAAATTCGATCGACCTTCGAAACTACAAAAACATCTTCTTGTTCACAATAAAACCTTAGCAAAAAAATTTTTTTCATGTAAAATTTGTGGTTTAAAATTTAATGAAATAGTAAGTTTTATCAATTTTATGAAAATTAAAATAATATAAACCACACTGAGTATTACAATGATTTGAAAAATAAAGTAAATTTTGCTATTAAAAAAGACGATTTTTTCTCTAGGAAGCATGCAAGGTTCATCGAGAACTTGCTCATAATAATTTTCCATGCTATATTTGCAAAAAAGTATTTTTTTCAACAAAAAATTTAAAAGCTCATCTAGTTACACATGATGAAAATCGGGAAAGAAAATTTAAATGTGATCAATGTGGTTAGTTCAAATATTTGAAACATAGATATTAGAAATTGATATAATTTTTTTTTCAGAGGCAAATTATTTTACAAGACATTCATTGACTAAGCATATTAAAATAATTCATTTAAATTTGAAGAATGTTAGTTGTTCTTACTGTGATAAACGTTTTTATAGGAATTCTGATAAGGAAATACACGAGAGAACGCACACTGGTAAGTTTCATCTTTTTGATTAAAATTTAATAAAATAGTTCGACGAAAATATCTTTACAATAATAACAAACTAATATAGACTCAGTTTGTACCAAATATTATATTAAAGAATAAAAAAAAATAAAATAACCAAAAAACTAATCTGAAACTTTTAAAATAAACAAATTAAACACAGAATTTTCGCCTATCAATTAACCATTTAAAATAATGTAATCATAAGTGCAATATTTATTTTCTGTTGTACGTTTAATGTAAGAATGTAAATTAGATAATGTTTTTATTTCTCAGGTGAACGCCCATACATTTGTGAATTATGTGGATCTACTTTTAAAACAACAAATATGCTTACATCTCATAAGAAAAGGCATAATAATGAAAAAAATTATGCGTGCAAATTGTGTAATAAGAAATTTTTCACTCATACATACCTTAGAGATCATATGGTAAATCAATATTCCTAATTTTATTTTAAAAATTCAACAACTTATAATCAGAAGAAGAAACTATGAATTAAAATTATTATTTTTCGTTTTTGCGCTATAGAAGCCCTCAGATAAATATACTCAAATTATTTAGATTGTATGATAGTATTTTTTTGTTCCCGAGTAGCAGTAAAATGTAATCACATCACATCGCATTAAATGTGACATATTGCACTTACTACGATAATTTAATAATTTCTTTTCATGTTTGAAAACAGTAAATATTTGTGTATTTTAAATCTAAATCTTTTTGGGTTATTATTTAAATGCTGATATTTGACAAATTTACTGACATTTAACTTCTAAATGAAGTTTTCTATATATATTTTGTTAACTGCGTTTTGGTTCTCATATTTTTACAGATTTCTCACACAAAAGAGAAGCCCCACAAATGTGATCTTTGTGATGCTAGATTTACCTTAAGATCAGGGCTTCATAAACATAAGCAACTTCATTCTGATTTTAAACGTTATACTTGTGGGATTTGTGGCAAAGCGTATGCACAGGTAATTATACATATTTATGTTACGGAAATTTTATAATAAATGTATTTTATTCCAGAACCCTGGATTATATGCACACATGAAGTCGCATAAGATTCCAAAGAATTAGATGAAAATTTTATCGAATGGATAGTTGAAGATTTTTTTAAAAATCATATTGAAGTCTTTAAAATGTAAATATTAATTAATGTGAATTCGTTTCTTAAGGCAATTGTGGCTTGGGTTAAAATATTTTTAGTTGTTAAATAAATTGTATTTCAAATTATAATAATAATATATTTCCATAATTATTTTTAAAAATTTAATGTTGTTTTTTAGAGTATGTATTTCCAAAAATAAGTTACCTTACCTTACAACTTGATTTAAGTTTATTTCACACTCTGTTGCTAAACGTAACTAAGTTTCTTGCCGATAATACTTACTTATGAATTTAAACGCCCTATTTTCTAAATTACTGTCAAGTATCAATCGACAATCTAATTTTTCAGTGTTTATTAATTCCAGTGAAAATGGGAGTAGAGCCATATCATTGATTGTCATCAAAACAGAATTTAAGAATAACACTTTTGATCTGAACTATATTTTTTTTTTGTTGATTTCATATTATTTTTTGATATAAAAAAATATCAGAAAATTTTCAAAACACAACATGAATATTTGCATCCCAAAAAAAAAAAAACATTTGTTATTATAATACTTTTCGCATATATATATATATATTTTGCTAATGAAATGATAAATATAATGTAATATTTATTTTTAGCAATTGAATAAAAATTACAACAAATATACATTTTAATAACATAAAAGTTTTAACACTTAAATTTTAATGATAAAAAACCCATTTTAAATGTTTTTAAAAATTGATAAACTATTTTAATAAATGTATCCAGAAATGTGAGCGAAAATTAAATTGAAAAAAAAAAACTAATTCCTTTATAATCATTTTTAAATTTAGAATATCTCCTATGTAATGGGTTTTCTTAAAGTATATAAAGAATATTTTTGTCTTACTTTTAACCAGGAAAACATAATTTTAAAAAATATTGATGAACAGAAGAGAAATTTGTGTTTGTAGGACTAGAACAAAGAATTTTATTGATAAAAAAAACAAAGTTGGAGTCATTTTTTGTTCCAAAAAATGTCTCTTCTATATCTTATTTTTTCTTAAATTTTTAATGAAATTGAAACTCAAAAATTCTTAAAGGAATCATTAATTGTTATTTAATTCTGATGTTGGTTCAGTTGTGCATTACACACGTAATATCATAGAATATTAATAATAAAAATAAAATTATATGAAGCACAATCTATTTTAGTACACATAATTTTCAAATATTGGCAAGGCGATAACCAAGGTTCAAATTCCCAAACAAATAAAATTCAGAAAAACAATATTTCAAAAGTAAAATAACTGAGATTTAGGAAATTTATATGGGTTATAATAACTGACTGACCTTACTTTTACATAATTTTTGAATTTTAATATTAATTTTTAACACTTTCTGATTTACAACTTTTTCAATTTACAAGTTTTTTTTTTATAAACTCTTAAAATATTGGAATGTAATTATCAATTTTTGCGCGATGTTTTTGTGCAACACATTCAGCAATCCAAACAATATTACGGCATTCTTGCTCTTTCAGCTTCAAATAAGCATAAAATACTCCAAAATGAAATTGTTGTAAAAATGCGTAAACATTTAATTTTACTTCGTGCTCAAAAAATTTATCTTCCAATGTTTTATCTCCTGGATTTGTTCCAGATCCATCAAATAAAGCAGCATATTCAGCATAATATTCAGCAACAGCTTTAACTTGTTCATAATCATCAGCTCTGGCTAAAGCAGCTAATCCATCAGGATTCATTTTACCGCATCGAGGATACAGTTTAGCACGATCATCCTTTGATAATTCAGTTCCAAATGAATTAATAGTAATTATTATCGCACGTCGATCAGCTTCGAAAGCTAATATTTCTGTCATAACATCTGCTGTTGTGCCACCAATTTTTTTGCAAAAATCGTAGAAAGCTTCCAAATAGGCCTTATATAAGGTATTTCTTATAATTTCAATGTTCATTTCATCCAAATCTTGTTCTGAAATGCAATCAACAAAAAATGGCGCCAATGGTGTATCTACCAGTACAGCATTATATAATTCAGCTGGAGTAGCTGCAACATGAATTGCTTCCATTTGTTCAAAACTTCCTTAAAATTTAAGAAAAACTCTTAAAAAAAACCATACGAGAAACAAATATAAATTAATCGGTGACATTTTATAAAAAATTTTACAAGTTTTTCTTAATAATTTTGAATCTACTTCTCAATAATTTAGATTATTCCCTTTTTGAATTTTACAAGGATCTCATTACATGAATCTTAGATCATATTTATTCAGTTCGAAATTTGATTTTAATTTTCAGTATGAATAGAAGACTTATTAATCGTGTTTTAAAACAAAAATGTTTGAACTTTACATCGGAATGTTAACATTTTACAGAAATTTCGATTAATTAAAACGCCTATTCCTGTGAACTCAACTTTTTTTAACATTTAAATAATAATGGAAAAAATTTAGTTAGGACACCAGTTTCAGCCTTATTCTCACGAATAAAATGCAGTTGAAATAATTGTCTTATTTTTAATGTATGTCAACATACTTAGATATACTTAGATCAATCAACAAAGGTAACACTTACTATATACCTACTTAATGAGGCAATAATTGATTTACTTTTTTAAAACAAAATGTAACGAAGAATATTTTTTTAGATAGAAGAAATTAGATATAATCAAAACTTTTTGAAGTTTGATTGAATTGGCAAACGACTAAGTAGGTATATGATGATTATAAATTAAAAAAATAATAATAATTAGGTAAACATAATATTTAAAAACAATAGGTAGGTATATTTAAATTATGTATAAGGTAGACAGGTAGATGGGTAGGTATATACCTAGTGGATGACATTTTGGAATTAATTCCGATATTGGTCGTTGATGCAATGTTCCAGTTATCAATAAAATGATATTATCAATCATGTAGCCATAGGTAATAAAATCCAAAAAGCTTGATAATGGTTCAACTGCATGATTACGCATATGCTGAAATTCAATGACCAATTTTTCTCTTAATTTATCATCAATTACTGATACAGCCAATGGTGATGGTTCATTGGCCAAAAATTGGCCATAATCAGTTCCCTGCAAATGAAGTTTTAAATCCTCCAAGGTTTCACATTGAACCAAATTTAGGTAGTCAGCTTGTTTTAAAATTCCACATTTGAAGCCACGGCATAAGCCTTCCAAATATCCACCATCAATATTGAACATAAAGCCAGTCATTTTATTATATTTTTTTTTCAGTTCGTAGCTACGATTTAAAATAATCTTTTTTTAATTATTTTTTATCCAAAAAAAAAAAAAAAGTAAGTATAATTTATGGAAGAAAAAAATCTCTATTTCCACAAAGAAAAAAATAATTTTTCCTAGATGTCATGTGATGGGAAGTGAAAGCAAGATTTTGTCAAAATTTTAGATTATTCTCTCTCTCTCTTTCTATCATAATTATTATGTCAAATACTTTATTTAATTTAAAGATTTGTAAAGTATGCTTTTTTTAAGACTATCCCTCGGTGGAAATTTATGAACTACAAATTTTATTTTTATTTTATTTATAAATTTACAAATTTAAATAAAATATTTTATCTATAAAATATATTAATTAATAAGAACTAAATAGAAAAAAATTGACACATCTTCGGCGCTATACCACAGTGCAGCAATTCTATACGTAAACATATTTCCCTGTATTATTTTATCATCTGTGGTGGCATGTTAAAGTACTAAACACAATTGGGGCGACAGCGACAACGACAGCGATAGCGACTATCAAAAAAAATAGAAACCATATATTTGTATGAGAATGAACACAATTGAGACGACTGGCGACAAACGACATTGTCGCCTGGCGACAAATTAGAAATTTTTCTATTTTGTCGCCAGGCGACAACGACAACCATAAGGAGTAAACACAATTGGGGCGACAACGACGGCGACAACGACGACTACAACGACAACGACAGCGATATCACTCGAGTGAACACAATTACGGCGACGGCGACGAAATAAATATACAGGAAAAAAGTAAACAAATAGAAAAATAAATAAAAAAATATATGGTTGTCGTTGTCGCCTGGCGACAAAATAGAAAAATTTCTAATTTGTCGCCAGGCGACAATGTCGTTTGTCGCCAGTCGTCTCAATTGTGTTCATTCTCATACAAATATATGGTTTCTATTTTTTTTTGATAGTCGCTATCGCTGTCGTTGTCGCTGTCGCCTCAATTGTGTTTAGTACTATATATTTTTTTATTTATTTTTCTATTTGTTTACTTTTTTCCTGTATATTTATTTCGTCGCCGTCGCCGTAATTGTGTTCACTCGAGTGATATCGCTGTCGTTGTCGTTGTAGTCGTCGTTGTCGCCGTCGTTGTCGCCCCAATTGTGTTTACTCCTTAAGTTGTCCATCGGCAGCGAAGATGTATCGAACATCGAAGCGAGTGGATTTTTTAGCAACATGTTAAGATTTTCTCGCTTCGATACTTTCGAAAATTTTTCTGAAATGATTTTTTACGTTAAAAAAAAAAAAAATTCTAAATAATAATAAATAATTTTTCATAGTTATTTTTATTTACATTTATTAAATTTAATTTTTTAATTTTTATAAATAAAAAGTTTAGGTACCTACCTACCTTTATTAGATTAATTTTTTTTTGTTAAATATTAAAATAAGCTTTTTTTTAATTATTTTTTTTTAAATAATTAAAAAAAAAAAATTTTTGTTTATTCAAAATTAATTTTTATAAATAATTCCGAATAAAAATAATTTTTTTTACATACATTTTTTTTATTCGATTCCGTATCACTTGAAAAAATTTTCAAGATACCGTAGCGAGAAAACGTAGAAGCGATTTTGTCATAACATACTGCCATTCGATCAAATGTCGAATATCGAATTTTTCGAAATCTTAACATCCCACCACCAATATTCTTAAAATTTTATTGAAAAAACTCAAAAGCAGCATTATGCAGAAAAATTGTTAATCAAACTCAAAATTACTTAGCCTTTGAAGCGGGATATAAAACTAAACCTTTATTTGACAATTTAATAAAACAGACAACAAACCGAAGTAGTAGGAAAAAAAAATTAATTCAAAAAAATTTCACATTTTCATTCAACATTTTTCAACAATTCAATATCAAGATTAAATCTCCTAAAATCATTATAAATTAAAGAAAAATGAGTTTTAATTTTGGCGCACAACAACAACAGCAGAAAATTACAGTCCCTGCAGTTATGACTACAACTGCCCCGCCGTTGTTTCAAACTGCTGCCGCAACTGATTCCGGTCAACAACAACAACAACAACAACCAAAACCTATGTTTGGATTGACTGCGCCAACTACTACTGCTCCATCACTTAATTTCGGCGGTGGTCAAACAACTGCACCACCAGCAGGTATAACATCAACCACATCAATTGGTACAGTGAATACAACTCAACCTCAAACATCAAACTCTGCGGCTCCTACTCTGGCTTCATTCACTAAAACTACTGATAGTAAGAATGTTCCCAATCAAGCTAATAAATTAACTTTCAGTCAAATTGAAGAGCACATCAATAAATGGACATTAGAACTAGAGGAGCAAGAGAAAACTTTCACAAATCAAGCGACACAAATTAATGCTTGGGATAAGCTGTTAATATCAAACAATGATAAGATTATATCATTAAATGATTCTGTGCAAAAAGTTAAGTTAGATCAGCAACAATTGGAGCAAGAATTAGATTTTATAGCTACCCAACATGCTGAATTAGAAGAATCTATAGGACCATTGCAGCAAAATTTTATTAATTTGCCACAAATCGATGTTGAACGAAGTCAAACGTATCAATTGGTTGAAAATCTTGATACTCAGCTGAAACAAATGTCTGAAGATCTTAAAGAAGTTATTGATTATTTAAATGAATCAACAAAAAATCAGGATAATACTGATCCTCTTAATCAAATTGGTCGCATTTTAAATGCACACATGAATTCGCTGCAATGGATTGAAACAACAAGTTCAGCTATAACATCTAAATTAGATGATTTTTCTAAAATGCACGAACAATTGAAAAGAGATTCAGAGAGATCTTTCAGAGCTACTTATAATCAATTAGATTAATATTTGTATTAAAATATATTTTTTTTTTAAATTCAAGAAATAGTCTTAAGGTTCAAGAAAAAAATTATTTTATGTTGTAATATTTTGATTTGATTTGAATTAAAAATTGAATTTTGTATTATTAATAGATTTTTTACATTTAAAAATCCTTCATTTTCGGCTTAAAAGCTTAATTTTCAGCTTCGGTTACTGATTCCACATATGTTGACTATGCATTATCAATTAAGCTTGTTTCCAGGATATCTACCTGGGTATATAAAGATAAATAAATTTTGTTATTTTGAAATTTAAAATATTTCTATCTATTTTTTTTTAATCCTTTCATTATAAAAATTAAAAACAATTTTAAAAACGTTCTTATTATAATTAGCATTTGATTTTCATCTTAAAATATTTTCTTCTTCAATTTCATTGCACTTTTTTCTTTCTAAAATTTTTTTTCTCATTTCATACAAGATTAATGTTAAAGCACATGACGTATTGAGACTTTCCACTCCATTTGACAATGGTATGTGAACAGATGTACTTCCAGTATTTAAATTATCATTGAGAAACCTTAAATTAAAAAAAAAAAAAAAATTGATTATTTAAATAATAAAATTTTATGATTTTTATAAATCCTCTTCAAAAAAATAAAAATATATAATATCTCAAAAGTTTTCAGGGAGGAATGAAAGTTAAATTTTATGTTCTGTAGCAATTTGAAGTCAATTATTTATTGCCTTTTATGTTGAACCTAACATGATTTGAATTCTAATACTGTAATATTGTAATAGAATTTGCCTAAATTAACTTTGACTTACTGATAAGCTTCTTCGCTAATTCCATGAGTTTCTCCACCAATTATAACAACATTATGATGTTTCCCAATTTCAATATGAGAATATTCCTCAATAGGGTATTTCTTGCCAATTTTCCGTTCTATTTTATTCTCTGCTATAAACACAGTTATATTATTATTTTTTAATTGTAATATATTTGGAATTTCTTCCCAATTTATGTCATCTAAAATTTTTATACGAAATTGAGCTCCACAACCTCCACGTAACGCTTTACTTTCCCACGGATCTGAGCATCCTTTCAAAACAATAACTTGCGTACATGGAATTGCAGCACATATTCGAATTGCTGCACCTAAATTATTAGGTTCCCTAATATTGTCACAAATAACTGTCAATGGAAGAGCATCATCATTCCCATTTTTTATTAAATAATTATCATTTTCAGGTCGATTAAAAATTCCAATAATTCCAGGTGGTGTAACTAATGTTGACCATGTCTTTAAGTCATGATGAGGAACTTTATAAATAGCACATTTTTTACAAAATTTCTTAATTTCCATTTTAATTAATTCTAACTGATCTTTTTGGCTGAAAATTAACGACTGTAGATTGAAGCCACAAGAAATTGCTTCCAGTATTAATCGTCTTCCTTCAATGACTATTTGATTATGCTTGTCACGTCGCCGTTTCGATCTAGCTGTCATCAGTAAATTTGGAAGCGTATTATCACCCAATTGAAGTTTTGTATATTTTAAATCAAGATTGGCATCGTCAATAATGGGTGAAATCACTTTATCACGTTTTTTTGGAAACATTTTTTTTGCAATTTCTAGATTCTCATCTTGAAATTTCGGCTTTTTTATTTGCGGCTTACTTTGTCGAAGAGCTAAATTTTTTGAGACCGGAACATAAGTTTGATTTTCAAATAAATTTTCTTCTATATTTTTTAGAGTGTTGACATCATCTGCTTCGATCACTGGTACAGTCTTTTCCGAATTACTTTGCTTTTCAATATAATCGTCGTCATCCTGCAGATTTTTTGTGAACCTTCTTGGTGAATAGTTTTGATACGACAAGCTGAAATTTTTTTGGATGATTGAAATAATTTTGACCGGATTTTTTGGTATTTGAAGAACTTGCACCTAAGTATAGGAACATTAAAAAAAAAATTATAAAATTTTCAAAAAATTGATGCGAATATCTCACCCCGGTCAAGGTTCGAAAAAATTTTACGCTCAGCATTAAGTTTCCGTTTATAAAATTATTAATATTTAAATACAAATTTTAAGAAAAAAATAATCTTTATTTTGAATTAAATTTTTTTATTGAAAAAGAAAGTCGACTTGTTTTGTTGCGTTGGGAGTCTAATAACAAAACCATAACAAAACAACACATGCTATGTAGGTTTGGAGTTGGTATAATAGAATATGTTTTGTTTGTTTATGTCGTATTGTCGTGATGAAGTATAATTTAATAGGGAGTGGCTACAGTTAAGGCAACCGTAACTTATTTTTTTTTTTTAACAGTTACGGTTAACGTAACTTATTTTTTTTTTAACAGTTACGGTTAACGTAACTTTTTTTTTTTGTTAAAGTTACGGCAACCGTAACTTTTAGGTAATGCTTAAAGTTACGGCAATTTTTTTTTGTCGAAAAAAAAAAAAAATTTATTTAATTTTTTTTCCTTTTTTTCTTTTTTTCTTTTTTTTTCTTTTCTTCCTTTTTTTTTTGTCTTAACCCTTTCTTCGGGATTCGAACCTCGTTCTTTAGCATTTCATTCTACCACTCTACCTCTCGGCTACAGTATTAAAATTATAAACGTGTACAAAATAGAAAATATAAATTATGTGTACATGTGAAAGTTATTGACAAGTAAAAACCTTACATCGTCATACAAAAAATACAAGAATAGTTAAACCTTACATAGTTATACAAAAATACAAAAAAAAAGAATTAAAAGCGCGAAGCGCCGAAGCAAAAAAAAAAAAAAAAAAAGAAGCCCTAGGGGGTTTGGGGGAGGCGGCGGCCGTCCCCCATTCAGCATAACAACTTTTTATTTAAAAAAAAAGTCATAATGTTCAAAAAAAACTTTGCCGTAATCACTAAAAAAAAAAAAAAGTTACGTCCGCCGTAACTTTAGACAATTTTCAACAGAATTACGGTTGCCGTAATTCTAAAAATAAAAAAAGAGTTACGTTTGCCGTAACTTTAGTCAATTTTCAACAGGATTACGGTTGCCGTAACTCTCAAAAAAAAAAAAAAGAGTTACGTTTGCCGTAACTGTAGACGCTCCCAATTTAATAAGTACGTACATACTTAAAACTGGTTCCCGCGACATATGTATCTATCTAAATGTTATGCGAGCCATACACGGTCCAACTTGGCTGTACAACATGTTGACAGCAAGTTGTACGTTTTGGCACACATGATACAACTTTTAATATTAACATTTTTATATTTTTTGCCAACCAACTTCCAACAAGTTGTCAACTTGCCCACACACGATACAATTTGCCATGTTGTCAACATGTTGTACAACCAAGTTGGACCGTGTATGGGCAGCATTATACTCGTTACCTGCATTGGTGCAAACGCAACGCTGCACAAATAATATGCAGAATCAATGCTTTGTAGTTTTCTGATTATTTCTGATTATTTCGAATCAAATTTCGGATCGATCATCGAAAACAGGTATCATCATCCCATCATACCTTTCTATCTTAACTTATATAGGTATCACAACAAATTATAATTAATAAGATACATTTTAGTAAATCATAAATTAAGTGTGGGTCTTGACATTTCGATTAAAAATACCTATTTACGAATAATTTTTTTTACAGTCGATCTCCATGGTGTAGCACTACAATCAAAGGCTTAATTTTAAGGTTCCTTCAATCGACATCTACTTACTACCTACTACACATATTATAGGTGGGTAGATATACCAATTTTCATTGAAATCCATTTTACGTCCCCAGCCCATTTTTTTTTTATGTTCCTCTAATTGACATCCATCTATATCTATCTCGATACCAATTTCCATCAAAATCTGGCTATTTAAATTTTATAAAAATTTCAAATTTCTATAAATTTTACATAAAAATTATTCAGACCCTTTACCTGTCTAAAGAATTTCTAATTCCCAAGCCACTAATCGAAGAATCTCATTCTTTAGCTTGGCTGAATGTGAAAATATAATGTAGATTGTCCGTTTTTTCCTTTTTGATGGAAAACGGACTAAAAAATAAAAATAAGAAAAACAGAAATATCGTACATAGATATAAATATAATTTTTATTTTATTAATATAATTCATGCAAAAGAAAACCATTTTTTTTAATACTTTCTTAAGCTATCGATAAATGTTTTAATTATAATTTAAAGGCTTTTTTTTTAATATGTAGATAGTCGTATTTGAGGATTTCCTCCGGTTATTGATCCGATTACTACATATTATATTCTGGATCGCTTCATTTATGAAACAAAAATGTATAGTAATAAAGTTATTTTTTAAGTCATAAAAATAATTATCATTTTTTAAAAATACCAATTACAATACAATTTGTAAAATATATGATTTCTGATTTCAATTTCAGTATAAATCTATTAGGTACTACGTTTCCATGAAACAGACTTGAGTTTTCGTTGTGTTGAAAAATTACATATAAAAATCGACTCAACCTAATCATGGAAACAAAGCATATAATAAAATTTTAGTAGATATTTTTAAATGCAATCTTATTATGAGTAACTAATTGTTTTTTTTTAAATATACTTAAGATTATTAGGTAAAAAACATCAATGAATTCTCCTAGAGATTCTTAAGGATTTTTCACAACAATATTATTTAAAGAGGATAAATGAAATTCATAGCTTTCAATTGAATCGAATTCAACTGGAAATATGTTCCACTTAGAACCTTCTGTAGCTTTATCGTGCCACATCATAATAGGTTTAGAATTTGATTTTGGATTTCGTCCTAATAAATACAATGCATCCTTAAATTCGATTACATCATAATTTAATTCTTTGATATCATAGTCTTTTGTAATACCATTATCAATTATACGTGAAATTTTCTTCGTATCATTACAAAAAATAGACATATCTCCACAACCATTTGTTATGAATGAATTTTTTGAACAACATTTTGTTATTCTCGTAAATTTCAAATCATATGTGAAACACGCTTCTACTGTAACTTTCATCTCTCGCGGATCAAATGATTCAACATATTTATTAGAATTTAAACAATTATAACCACCAATCATATAAATTCGATTATTTGATTCAAATATTCCAAAATCACTACGACTATTTAGCATTTTTGGACCGTTCATCCATGTATTTGAATTTAAATCACAATATTCTATAGAATTGTTATGTTCACCACCACAAGCAAATATTGTATTACCGTAAAAAATCATGCTATGTCCACATCTGTTTTGTATCATTGATGGAAATTCTTTTAGTTTCTTTAAAATTGGACAATATAACCAACATTGATTTGATTCAAATCCATTTGAAATGAAAATTGCATTATTTCCAATCGAACAAGTGGAAAATTTATAATCAAATTCGTGTGATAATATTGTTGAAAAAATCTTTTTATCAAAGTCTAAAATTTGAATACCTTTATTGGTAATAGAATATATATTTTTTAAATTTTCATTATTAACACTGTTTATAAAACTATTGCTGATATTTAGTAGTCCCATGGATGAGATAAATCTTTTTTCTGGCTGTGATTTGAAAAATTTTGCCAATGTTAAACCAAAATTTTTATCTTGAAATAATTGATCATCAGAAAAAACTTCGTATCTCAAAAAATTATCAGAAATTTCTGAAAAATCAATTTTTTCAAACAATGTTTGTATAAATATTTTTCTATTATCAAAATCGTATTTTATCCATTTTGAAATTGCTTTATAAAGTTTTTCATGTAGACCTGAATCACTTGGATTTCTTGGTAAATTCAATATAATTTGATTTAATTCGTGTGAAGACAAATCAGTTAAATATTTATTAAAAAAAAATTCCAAATTATTAGTAATAAATTTCAGACATTCTTGAAATAAATAATCATTAGAAAATTTCATTGCATGTTGTAAAATAATAAAAACATTATCTTTGTCAATAAAATTTGATATGATTTCTCCGCAAAATCCCTTTAAATTTTCCAAATTTAAGAAAATAATTCCTTCATGTAACATAAATGCATCTTGTAGCGAAATCATTTTTATTTCAATTTTTGATGAATAAATATATTTCAAAATTATTTCAAAGCAATTAGCTGAAATTGGATGGTCCAATTGAATAATCTCTTGTTTGATTTCTATCCAATCGCCACTAAACATTCCTTCAAAATACGGGCAACCGCTTGCCAAAATAATTCTAAAAAAAAAGAAGCTTGATTTCAGTTTTGAACAATAATAAAATAAAACTAAGAAAGTCTTTAGAATCAAAGAGAAGCTACATTACTATCAAATAATTGATTAATGCTTGACTCTTAATGAAATGTAATATTGGCACCTTTTTAGGAATGCGACATTGTTAGAATCGAATGTCAAGAAAATAAATTAAATTTATTAATACGATTTAATTAAAAATAATTTCTCAATTACACACAATCTATATCCTGTGTTGTATCAATTAGTGAGATAAATCTTGTATAAACAAAAATTATTTACAAATAAAAATTTATTAATTTCAGAATATTCACGGATCTTTAATGTAAATATTTACCTGTGAGCATTGAACAAATTTCCATCAAGTGTTTTTAAAGTAACATCACAAAACTAAATAATAATAAAAAAAATTATAAACAAAATTTAATTTGATATTATTTCATAATTTATTGAAGAATTAATATTTATACACGTTAATAGTAGTTATAAGTTTTGAAAAAAAAAAAGAAAAATAAAATGTTTTATTAAACTATTCAACTTAATTCGGCGTGGTGAATAAATGTTTTTCAAACGATTTAATTTCGTGAAACATTGTTTTATGAAACAGTAAAATTGGAGATAATGGGCCAGTGAGTTAAGCGTTCATCAGTATTACTAACTGTTCCGATTCGATTTCGTCTAATTCAAGTTTGTTTCTTTCGGTGTTTCGTTTTGGATCTTCACCCTTTTTCATTGGGATAAAATAAATGGCTCCCGTAAATAGCAACCTTGCGGCCTTACTTGATGTTAATGTACGAATGCCCGGAATAAAACTAGAAAATTGTGTTAAGCAGAACACAGAAAATTATGCTCACATGCCTGCAGTAGAAGCAATGAAACTGCCGCCACTTCAACTATTCAAACCAATCGTAAGTTATAAAATCTCATTATTATTATTACCTACCTATTATTATTATTATTATTATTTAACTTTTGGAATTGAGAAAGTTATTTTAATCTGATTTTAGTCTGATTTTGGATTTTAAAATATTTGTCTTGGAACATTATAAAATTAAGTCAATGGGTAATATTTATGCCGATCAATAAACATCATTTAATTAGGTACATTATACTTCTAACTAATTATAAAATAAATTACGTAATAGGTATACATTTATTTATAGAATTTTTCTCTGTTGGATATCAAAAATATATATATAGTAAAATAAATTTTTTTGATATAAAAAAAAAATAAAATTATTAAAATATATAATAAAGTTAATTTTCAATAATTGCAATTTCGTATAATAGTGATAACATTACTTACTTTTTGAGATTTTCGATAATAATTTTCATTTTCACTTTTTAAAAGTGATTGCTCGTTGTCGGTGAAATTCTTATTAATTTCCATATTTTTGTCCGGTCACTTCCGGGTTCACGGTTATTTTTATTCTTATATTTTATATATAATGCGAAATCTAAATGATTAATGTTTTTAATTTTTTCAATAAAAATAAATATTTATAAATAGATGTATATATTAAAAAAAAAATCTAGTTAATTTTTCTTTTAAATGGAATAATTTTAATTAATTTGTATATGATATTATTATAAATCCATTTCCAAAATGGTACTTAAAAAAAAAATTATATATTATAAATTTATGCTGTTGATTATGTGCTTACAAACGCTCTATTTAGCGTATTCTGTTTAATTTTTCAATTTTATTTGTCCAACAATTTCCTATATATACGAAGAAAAAATTCTGCAAAATAGTGTGGTCCAAATATAAGTTTTTATTTTTTTATTTTTCTGGAAAACAGAAAACTTTATGTTATTTATAAAATCTCTAAGTAGCTTTTTTTGTTTTTGAACAAAATTCAAATAGGAAGCACAGAAATCGGTGTCAGTTCTTCTCTAAACCATTAACAAAAAATGCTCACATATTATCGTTAGAATTTGTAAAAGAATATTTTAACGCTGTTACAGATTGAAAAATGTTAAGTATATATATGTAGATATATATTTTGATTATCTCTAAATCAACACTTAACTTTTAGAAATTTTATTTTTTTTATAGTTAGGTATTTTTAAATTTAAATGCGTCGTCAAAATTTCATTAATGATCCTTTTCTAATAATGCTTACAAAATTGTTATCAAAATTAAAAAAAAAAAACGAAATAATAATTTTATTTTTTGATTTTTTATTACTTTAATACAAAGTTATAATTAAAATTTATAAGGCGGCTGAGAACAAAATAATTTTATCCTGTATATTTATGTACTACCATTGAGTAATAATATTATGTAAAATATTATTACTCAATGGTACTACCTACATAATATTTAATTCACAAAAAAATTTAATCACAATTTTTTTATTATTTTTTTTATTAAAATAACATCATATTTGAATATAAATTTAAAGTTATAAAAATTAATAAAGAAGAATAATTAATTACAATTAATGTTTTTTTATAATAAGACTTAAAAAAAAAAAAAATTAAATTTTTAATAAACTCAAATAGAATTTCAAATTAAACTATAACTCATTTATTACATTTCTAATTCTTACAGATATTTATTTGAGTTAATTTTTAATTAAATATTGAAAAAAAAAAGAATGATGAAAAACGTATTGAAATATTTTTCTTAACTTATTACATTATTTGAAGACATTTAGAAGACACATATTTTACATTTACATTTACAAAAGCGAAATTTGATATTTTTAACGAAATAATAATTAGAAATAAAAAAATTAAAAATATAAATAAAAGTCTTCTTTTGTTCACGAAAAAATTGTCATTTTATAAAGTTAAAAATAATTGTAAATAATAATGTAATTTTTAAAACAACAATATTCGGATGCTTGACTGTTGTAAACAAAAAAAGCTTATGAAACATTAAAATAAGTTGTCTCTTAATTGAATATAAAAAAAGAATTAACAAAAAATATAAAATAAAAAAAAATATTTTAGCTTGCAATTTAAGCTCTTTCTAATACTTGTAATGCCATTTTAGCTGCAGAAATCTTTGCTTGAATTCTATTTCTTCCAAAGCCGCTAACTTCACGTAATTCATTTCGACAAGTAAATTGGCATTTCAACATAACGATATCACCATCAGCAATTGGTTCAGTGTATTTCGGTTCGACCCCCTTAGTTTCCTGTAGTCGACGAACAGGCTGTATTGGAACATTTACCATAAATTCATTTAATTCGTGCTGTATTAAATGATATATAACATTCCAAGTAATTTCTAAATCATTTCCAGAATCCAGAAAAACTGCTCCAATTATAGCTTCAAAAATATCTCCTAAAGTCTTAGGTACATCAACATAATCCGCCATTGAGTCATTTGATTCGCTTTCAAGCAATAAAATTCGTACTTGATCATTAACATTGTAATCTTGTTCTTTTTGGAATTCCACAAATTTCATTATAGACTGGCTCAAAAGAGCATTTTGGAATAATATAAACAAATGAAATTTATTTCTAATTGCAATACATGCAAGAGTGACGTTATTTACCAATGCAGACCTTAAATCGGTTAACTTTCCTGGATCCATTTTGCTGCATCTTTCAAATATGTATGCAGTTACAAGAAAGTCTAAAATTGCGTCTCCAATAAATTCCAATTGTTGATAACACCCTAAAATATTTATAACGGAATATTATTAGTGAAACATAGTCGGATACGTTGTATTCTAGAATTCTAGATGAACTACAGTATTTATTAAAAAAACTTGCTTTTTGTAAAATATTTGTATTATAAGCTCCTTACTCAATTATTACGTCACAAAACAATCAGGCTTTGGGCCTGAACCCCTTCAACTTATATGATTTGGCACGATTCAAAAAAGCTAGACGCTTTTTTTTTTAATCAAAAGGGGGAAAAACTTTCAGGGTTAAACTGAGTTGTCAGCCGTTATGGTGTAGTGGTATTGCCCTTATCCTATGGCATGTTCGGTCGTGGGTTCGATTCCCACCTCGAACTGGAATTTGTGTTAATTTTTCAATTATGTCTCACTTAAATTAAGTGTTTGTGTTGGTTATTAAACCATTCCATTCCTTCGAAATTTTCGATGAAAACCTATAATTTTATAAATTCGTAACTCCTGACTAATGACCAATTCTCATGTTCAGATGTGTGAATGAAATTGCAGGAACTAAGAAATATGATAAAAAAGCTAAATCAGGAACAAGCACGAAAGAATATGGCGACAGACAAAAGGCTGATCGCTTAGAATGATGGTAGATACTACACCACGCAAACAGGATTAGATGTAATAAGTGAGGAATCCGCTGAACCCAACTTAATATAATCTACTTAATATTTTATCTTGTGGATAAATGAACATAAAAATAATTTTAAAAAAAGTTTCACCTGTTATACGATTTGTTGGATACGATGGATGCGTTAAGGCTTGTAATAAGTAAGCTCTATCTTTAAATGTATATTTCAAATTTTCTTCCAACTTGCGATAATTTAATAAAAAAGAGTCAACCTCTTTATCAGGAATATTTGTTCTCAATCTGGGATTGCCCAGATTTAAATCTAAAAGATTTTTTAAATCGAAATCTTTAGATACTATTTCAAAGTATTGGAGCATTGCAAATGAATTTTTAATGCCATAGTTCTTAATACAAACTCCAAGTAAAGCTTCGATTGCATCTGCGCAAACCTTATCTAAAAAAAAATTAAATAAAAAAAAAAACAAAATTAGTACCAATGATTTAATTTTACGAGAGTTAATTACAGGTCTAACCCTGCAGTGGAAATTTTTAAGAAAGCGAGTTTTCCCACTAAAATGTCACCATAAGTTCGCCGACTTTAGTGAGCCATAGGTCCGCAAAAATTTTCCATTTTTATGTCTTTCTCAGCGTCGTATTTAATTTTTTAAAATAAAACCAAACCTTCAAAGAGAGTAAATTTATTTTGAATATCTAAAAAAATACTATTAAAATGGACTAAATTACCTTCTTTTTTTTTCGAAGAATATGAAAAAATTATTTCCATATCAATATTTTCCTTCAAAAACTTTAAAAAAAATTAATACTTTTTTCTAATGTTTTCAAAATATCAATTTTTTTGTAGTTTTCCTCGTATGCGAGTGGTTGTTTTACTTACAATTTGACATTTGAAATGAAAAATTATGAAACCCCTAAAACACTTTCTTTCACAGAGTTTTTTTTTTTGTTTCACTAAGATTTTTTACGAATGAAGAAATGAAAACAATTAGATAAATAATTTTAAATTATAATTATAAGGCTCCGTGAATTATCGCATAATGTCATATCACATAATTTTTAAAATGACTTATCGCATAAATTTTTTTTATGAGATAATTCATTTAAAAACGAAATAGCACATAAATTGAAAAATGAATTATCTCATAAAAAAATATTTTTATGTGATAATTCATTTTAAAATGAATTAGTACATAAATTAAAAAATGAATTATCTCATAAAAAAATTCGAACAAAAATTTTATGCACTAATTCATTTTAAAGTGAATTATCACATAAAAAATATTTTTTGCTATTTATGCACTAATTCGTTTGAAAACGAAATAGCACATAAATTTATATTTTCATATTTTATGAGCTAATTCATTTTAAAATGAATTAGTGCATAAAAACATATAAAAAAAATACGAATTATCACATAAAAATTGGTTTGTGTGAGATTATGCACTAATTCATTTAAAACGAATTATCGGATAAGCTTACGAAAAGCGCATACCTCCGATTGTTCTGAAATATTGCTCTATTTTATTTGGAAAAGACAACATTTTTTTTCTTTTTTCGGAGCGCTACGCGCGAATCGAATGGGACGCGGTAGCGGTCCTCTATCATGCACAATATCTTTTTCATACATTTTGTGCGGACAATTTTCTCTTTTACCCGATTTGGCCTATTTTATGTGGAAAAAGTGTTTCGGGGAACGGGGGACGGCCGCCGCCTCCCCCGAACCCCCTAGGGCTTTTTTTTTGGCGCGCTTCGCGCGAAGCGAATGGGACGCGGTAATTACTGGAAGTACATGAATTATCTCATAAAAAAAATATGTGATAATTCATTTTAAAAATTATGTGATATGTCATTATGCGATAATTGACGGAGTCATTATTTGTGCACTAATTCGTTTGAATACGAATTAGCGCATAAATCTGCATTTTTAAAATTTATGCACTAATTCGTAAAAAAACGAATTATCACATAAAATGTGTTTTTTGGTTTTTATGTGATAATTCATTTGAAAACGAAATAGCACATAAATTCTAAAACGAATTATCGCATAAAAAAATTTTAACGAAAATTTTATGCACTAATTCATTTAAAAACGAATTATCACATAAAATTTATGAGATAATTCATTTATTTTCAAATTCATTTTGGTTTTATGTGATAATTCGTTTTTAAATGAATTACTGCATAATCTTATACAAATCGATTTTTATGTGATAATTCGTATTTTTTTATATGTTATGACATTATGCGATAATTCGTCTCACCGATTATAACATGTTTTTGTGCTCAAGAACATGTTTTTGGAGTTCAGTTTGTCAAAGGCATTAATGGAATAATAATTAGATTGATATTGCTAAGCGTCATATAAAATTTTTTCTTCATTATAACTGACTATATGTCTAAAATTGCTAAGCTTACCTGATATCCAGATATTATTCATTAAATATGACATAATAGTTTCTCTTTGAATATCATGATTTGGAAAATGTTTTTGAAAATTTGCTACATCATTGCATTCACCAGAGAAAATCTCATCATCATCTAAATTTAATTCTGTGAATACAGTTTCAGATATATTATTTTGTTTAACTAGTAATTCAAGATTTTTTGGCACGGAAACCAATGGTGGATACCATTCATCTGCTTTAAACTCATGCGATTTTAATGCACCTGGTATATTTAACAAAATAGAGTGATACAAAAGATTTTTATTGCTAACAAATTGCCCTTTCACTGATGTTAAAAACCCTTCATTCCAGGTCGGATGCTCTTTCAATAAAAATAATGAAATACTGAATTTTAAAAAAGAATCTCCCAATAATTCAAGCCTTTCCATATTAAAAACGTCATTCGATCCTTTTGCTGTAATTGCTGCCAAAATTTCTGATTGTTCAGGACTTTTAACTGATAATTTTGTAATATTTAGCAAATTAATAGTTTGACGATTTGAAATATCTTCGATGGCTTGCAAATTTTGATTTTGAACATTTTCAGAGCAATCCATATTTAAATCAACATTTTTTAATTTTTCAGTTATAATGTTAATTGGCTGAAATTGCTCTTGCAATAATAAGTCATCATCTACTCTTGATTGATTATTATAATATTCTTTAAAAAAAGCATAATATTCTATATCTAATTTAAATGCATTATCAAAATGCCTAGACACATCAATAGGCTCAACATATACCGGCCATTTGAAATTATGTCTCTTAACGGATGCTTCAAATATTGCATTATCTACATCGCTTACTGTATTACCACGTTGTTTAGCTAAATTTGGTAATTGAGGTGTCGACATTTCATTTATATTATATTCTTCAACTAATAAAAGTTTTGCTAAGGTTCTGTCGATTGATAGTGTTTGGGGTGAATAATTATTATCACTGAAATTTAAATGTTTGTTGAATTCACAGCGAATAGATTCTGCGATTAGTAAATAATTAAAACGGTGTAAAATTGTTGGTAAAAATCTAGCTTTCAACCACAGATGACTAGGAAAATTAAAATTGTGACATAATTCAGGTATCAAAATAATTGTGTCAAATTTTTTCGATTTTCTTTTAGAACCCTCCGAATAAAGTAGAAAATTTTTTCTTGACGTAATCGGCTGGACTTCAATTAAAAATTGTGAATTTTGTTGCACCTTTACACTATATTTGTCTTCAAAATAATCAGCATAATTTTTATATTGGCTATTTGGAAATTTACTTAGTGGATTCATATCATCTCGAATCGCTTTAACAATATAACGAGTTTTATCGTCCACTGTGTACCATGTTGCAACAATATTATTAAGAAAATTTTCTTTATTCAATTTTATTTTTCTACGTTTTAAATCATCCACAGGTGCTATATTTGGAAGATTTTGAAAATTTTTAATTAGATTATAATTAATTTGATTTTCAGCTGTTAAAGGTGTAATTAGATAGGAGTTTTCTTCGTTGTTATAACTTTGGGCGTAATATGATTGCCATGTAAATTCAAGTAAATCCTTGAATATCATTATATGAAAATTTCTGATATATATTAAATCCTCTTGAGAATTTATTTCCACTTCAATTGGATCCGATGATATTTCAACTAAAACTTCACCTTGGCTCATAAATAATGACATTTTTGCTAATTTTGGAATTTTTTTAGACAACAGAATGCCAAATGTACCAGGATTCAAAAATAAATCAAACAAATGTTCCGTTGATTTATCAGAATCTCGAACAAATTTTGGACAAAATAGAATTTTGTATAAATACGAAATATTTTTTATTTTCGGTAATGAACCATTTAACTCTGAAGGATATTGAATTTGATGCAGTCTTCGATTTTTTTGTGTACCAGCTAAAAAGTTGTCTGTAAAATTAAAAGTTATATGAAATTTAGAGACAATGTAAACAAATTTATTTTAAATTCAATCAATTATGCATTTAAAATATAAATATAAGTATGTAATATTATAGTAGATAAAGCACAAAAACGCTTCCATTTAAAAAAGAAAATCGGACAATTTATGTATATGTAGTTCCTTCTTATGTTTAAAAAAAAAAAATAAGATAGGCTAACATCAGTTGTGGTGCCTGCATCCTCACAAGAACGCGAGAAAAAATATTAGATGTTTTGTGAAAAAAGGGTTGTAATGCACACCACAATCCTGAAATACATTTCAAAAGGAATAAGATAACATTACCGCAGATATGGAAAACTAGGATAAATGTCTTTTACAATTATTTATTTACTTTATGTCAGTTTGTCTGATGGGCTCTGAGACATGGTTCCAAGTACTGATGGGTATCATTAAGCTCAATGATACGATACAATTATTTTTTGATATCAAAAAATTAACCTATCATTTCTGAATACTACAATATTATATAAATAAATGTTAACGTTTTTTTTATAATACATACCATTAGAAAATTGCAACCAATGATTAAAATATGTGGGTGAAATAAGTTCCAGACATTTTTTTTTTGTTGTCGGAAGTAAATTATTGTTAAATTCCTTATTCTCGTATAATTTAAGGCATGCTTTAAAAGCCGCTGATCTTTTGGCCCATTTGACATTATCCATTACATCGCTCTAGTCATTAAATGAGAATTAAGTTCTGAATTAATCCGCAGTACTATCAAAAAAATAAATTTATCTTACCCAAACTTCTTCTTTTATTGTTGATTGCATTGGTAATACTAATTTAACCCTTACTTTACCCATCGGAAGCTCTTCCTTAGACCATTTCGGTAACGTAGCCGTAAAACAATCATTTGGTAGTTGCATGCAATATCGATTTAGCAAAGTAATAGCTGATTCAGCTTCTAGTCTAGCTCCTATTTTTGAGGAAAATAATTAATAAAAATAACTTAAAAAAAAAAAAAGAAAATAATCTTGGGTAATAATATGCAAAGGTTTTCTTGTAATAATCAATGAAAATGTGAATAAGGAGTGCATAATAAAAAGTCAAAGGGGAAGGTTTGTAATTCAATAATAAATAATCAATATGATTAATTATTGCTATTGACTAATGGATTTGGATTGGACGAGCTGCCACCCAGTTCAAGCAAAATATTGTTCCTATAGTTAAGTATATTATTTATATTATTTAATGAAATATTTGTTATTTATCAGTCAAAAAATCAAACACTTTGGTATTGAGTACTAGTAATTATATTTGAAAAAGTAAAAAGTAGAAAATTGTTGATTACATAGTAATTGTATTTAAAAAGAAATCAAGATTTTTTTCAAAAAAGAATTGCATTTAGAAAAATATTGATTTAAAGTAATTAGATTTAAAAAGACATCAATTCTTTTTTCACAAAGGATACTTCTCTCTTAATTTTGAAAAAAGGATTGATTACCTTTTAAATATAATTACTTCGTAATCAATACTTTTTCAAATACAATTTTTTTTTGAGGAAAGTGTTGATTACTTTTAAAATACAATTACTTTCTAATCAATATTTTTCTAAATACAGTTTTTTTTTTTGAGAAAAGTATTGATTACTTTTTAAATACTACTTTGAAATAAATATTTTTCTAAATACAATTCTTTTTTAAGAAAAGTATTGATTACTTTTTCAAATACAATTACTTTGTTTTTGAATATCGAAAGTATTTGAATTTTTACAACATAGTTATTTATGTACATGATAGCGAATTTTATTTCTATAGTGGATTGCCAAGGAATACATTTTTATAGTTTCCAGATAAAAATGATAGTTTTACTTTAATTTTTGAAATCCTCATCAATTAAATCAAATCAAAATATTTATATATTTTTGAATATATGTTATACATACACATTTATAAATTAATTTTCTCACCTATTGGCGAGATGAAAGGTTCAATAATAACTTTGAATTGTTGGTCAATCTCTTCAGGCATTGGTAAAGCTCTATCGATTGTTTTACCAATTAAATAATGCTTCAAATCTTCATCCATTTTTTTATAACTTATAATATTTTTTATAAGTTTTTCTTTATTAGAATTAGAAACAAACATTAAATACGTAGATTCATCCTTTCGTGCTTTAAAATAATAGTGATTTAATTATTAAATATTTGTAAAAAAAAAAAACATTTTAATTTAATATATTTATGATTACCTCGACCCTTAGTTTGTACGTATTGTCGGAAGCCTAACAAATCATCATATACAAAAACATAATTACAAGACTGAACATCAATACCTTCTTCAAGTACTGAAGATGCAACAATTAAGTTGCATTCATTTTTTTTAAAATGATCTATTACCTGAAATAAAAACATTAAAAAATCATTAATTATATAAACTTTCACTTACAACATATAACAATATGCTCAAAAACATTATAAATTTTTGATTCCTCAATTCTTAATCAAAAATTAAATACTTTTATTTGCCATAACTTCAATAATAAATAAATAATGTAGAGATGTTCTGGTTTTGATTTAGGCGGTTTGTCTCTAATCGTATTTGGATTGTAAAACTGGCAGTTTCAATTTTTATTTTATTCTTGTCTTTCAAACCAAATGCTAAGAAAAGTTTATTAAAATCATAAAATCGAAATATATTAAAGCCTTACATTGCGACCCCATTTTTCTTCTAGTATTGATTCAATGGATTCTGGTAGTCCTGAATTATGACCAATCATAAAATCTGGTACAATTGGTAACGAACTATCCGACTTTACATATTGCTTAATTACGTGGTACAAATTTTTTGCAGTATGTCGGCGATTAACAAATAAGAGGCATTTTATATCATTCTTATTCTTATTTTTGAAATATTTAAGCAATTGCTCAAATAGTGCTACTACTTTACTTGAAGAATTAGACAATATTATTTCGTGTTCGGGTTCAATTTCATCATCATCTAAATCATATAAATAGTTAGCGATAATGTGACGAATTCTGTCCATATAAGTAATCAGAAACCGATACATTTTCCGTAAGATATCAGTTTCCGCTGCCCTCTTCTTTAACTGAAAGAATAAAAGAAATTGGGTAATTACAGATTATAATTTGAAAATTGAAATTAGCTGTAAATTTCGTCAAAATTAAATCAATAGTAGTATGTAAATTGATAATTAATAATTATTAATTTAATTAAATATTATTGTAAAAATATACCTAATTGAAAATTGCTTATCTTTACACAATTTTGAAATTATATTCATTGATCTAAATCTGAAATTGTATTAGAAGCTACTGAAAAGTCTAGAATATGTACCTCGAATTCAACTATTACTCCTAAAATCGCAATAGATGCACCATAAATGCCCATATCATTCATCTGATACAAAAAATCCTTCAACAGATTTACAGTTCTTTTAATTGGATTTGGAGCTTTTACATTCCCTAAATTTTTGGTGTATGTAACATGAGATTCGTCTATCTTCCATCTTAAAACTTTATCAACACATTCATTAATAATAGTTTCAATTTGAATTACTAATTCATTTGAAGAGTTATCATCGTAATATTTTAAAAATTCTTTCGGTTTAGTTGAGTACCTAAAAATATACGTATGAAATAGCTACATAGATTAAGACAATAATTTTGGCTTGCGAAATTTTAATTTGCGTCTAAAAAAATTGCGGAATTTCGTTCTGTGGGATTATATTTCCCGTAATTTTAAATTGTGGAATTACATTACCAACCCCATTTTTTTTTTTTAATATTTCAAAATTCTCACACTAGAACATTTTTAAATTCATTGAAATTTTCCACCGTTATTATTTTTGATCTAAAAACTGCTTCTAAAGAATTAAGATCTTGTAAAAACGTTTGTGCTGTAGAGTTTTTAATCAAAAGACCGGTTAAACCAATGACTCGAGGTAATTTATTTTGATTTGCTACTTGGAAAAGTCGCATTAGTTGATGCCTAAAAAAAAAAAAAAAGAAATTGCAATGAAAGGTATAGAAATTGAAGAACATTGAAATTTACATCGGATGTTCTTTCGATGCATGATGGCATTCATCAAATATAAGAAGATTAAAATCTTCGATTTTTATAAAATTATGCCGAACACAATCCAATATTATTTGAGTTGTTGCAACAAAAACCTTAAATATAAAAAAAAACAATGTATTAGAAGGAGATTAATAAATCTATGTCTAAATAAAAATAAAATACCTGATATTGGTCGAATTCTATTTCCCACTTTTCCCTTTTCCAGTTGTCAACATTCATATCACCTATTGTAAGTTGTTATTAAAAGAATTTATATATATAATTATGATATTTTCTCTATTTTTTTTTTTTTTACAAATCAACAGTGTAACAACTTAAAAAAGAAAAACTAATTTCTCTGCTGAAATTTTCAGATTTTTAAAAAAAATGAACAAAAATTAAAATTTTTGTAATTATTTGGAAGAAAATTATTTCTTGCAAAATTTCTGCTAAGAAATTAACCGAAAACCAAATTGAAACACTTTTTTTTCCATATTGAAATTTTAAAATTTGCAAGTATACGAATAAGAACCTTTTTTAAATCTTCGTAATTATATAAATTATCATATTTTATTTTTTTTACCTGTATATATTCTAACTTTCAAACTGTGGAACTTTCTAATAACTTCAAATTGTTGTTTGGCTAATGCAACAGTGTTACATAAGAATGCAGATCGCTTTCCTCCTTCTGCTAAAGTCCTGATATAAAAAAAAAAAAATATAATATTTATAAATTTCAGTGTTCAGTTTGTGGTTGGTACATAAATATTAAATGTTTTTCACCAAAATTCTTTGTATATCTATTTGATAGAAAATAATGCTTCAAAAAATAATACCGCAATATGATTAAACTTACCCTTGTAACGTTTGCGACATTGCTTTCATTGCCATCAGTGCAATGTAAGTTTTTCCAGCTAAAAAAAAAAAAAATTTGGAAATTCATTAATTTTTTTATTATTATTAACTTTATATTTATATTTAGTTTAGTATTGTGTGTACACAAACAAGTAATTTTACCTCCAGTAGGCAAGTAAATTATTACATTTTCTTGCAATGCCCGATTCAATAACTGCTCCTGATAATCCCGTGGCTTGTAATCATTTTCATCAATTCTCTAAAAAATAGACAAATAATTAGATATGCTTCCTTTAAAAAATGATAAAAACAAATTTTTTTTTTAAAATTAAGTTTAAGGTGTGACCACCACCGTCTGTCAGTCAGACCAGACCGGGTAGGTCTTCTTGAGTCTTTATTTAGGAAGCTAGAAAGGATGAGAATGCCCGAACGGAAAGACTAAACGCTTTCCATGATGCCAAAAGACTCAAGAATCTAATAGATAGATCTGGCAGCGAACAGAATTGAACAGAAACACCAAACAGATGTGGGGAAACCTGGACAAAAGAAAATCGGAGCTTTCTCTAGAGCTGAATATATCTGATCTTAGAATGTTCACAGGTGTATGCACAAGACATAACTTCAGGAATCATGAATTCCGAAATGGAAGAACAATAAATAGACTTTGCAGGGGATGTGGAGAAGAACCGGAAACGGTGCCACCACACGTACTGTGTAAATGTCAATTAGAACAAGAGGAAGATTGCTCGGGGCCTACTTCTGGGACGAACTCAGAGAACTTCAGGGACATAAATTGGAAGAAATAATCAGGTTTGTCAAGGGAATTGAATGGCTCGGTGAGGACAGTTAAATTTGCCGAATAGGGTGGTACAAAGGGCCAACAGGCCTAAGTGCAACCTAGGTAATAAAAATCGTTCGATCAAAACTTGAATTTGGGTAAATAGGGAGATATTATACTATAGATATCTCTATAGGTAGGATATAAAGGAAATTGCTCTTTCAAATCAAAAAAAAAGTTACCTAATTCTAATATGCATCTATTAATAAAATATACCTAGGTAGGTAATATATCTAGTTATAGTTTCTTGAAATATCTTCTAAATTAAAACTCGGTTAAAAACTTACTTCCAACAATTCTTGTCCTGCCATTTTCGAGAATTCTCAACAATGTTTTTTTTACACACAATTTGGGCAGTAAAAAAATAATCACAGATTTTTTAATTTTTCTTTTTTTGTTTATGATTATGAGGACACGTCACTCTGGCTGCCCGGTTAACGTGATAATTTTTTTTTGGTAGATAAAAATATTATTTATTTTAATAAAGAACAAAACAAAATAAAAAAAAAAGTTTTAAAATTTATTATTTTTTAATATTACTTTATATAAATAAAATTTGTTCAAAATTGAGAAAAAAAAAATAAATTAAAATTAAAATATTAAATATTAAGTTTTTATTTTATGATTTAAATTTTTTTTTTTTTGTATTCTTAAAAGTACAGCAAAAACTGCACTACTAAATAAAAATTTCTTGATTTTATTGTTTCTTGCATTAAGTAATTATATTTCTATTATACCTATATATGATATACGGTGATCATTTTGTTTGTTGAAAGAAAAATAGGTATCTCTAAGGGCGCCGTGACATTTGTCCGCGGGTCATTTGTCCGCGATGAAATTTGTATGGAAAACTTCGCGGACAAATGTCATTTTGCAAAATGTCATTTGTCCGCAGCGGGCAAATGTCTCAAAATTAGCGGACAAATGACATTATGTCCGCGATTGAATTTTCTAACTTTAGCGGACAAATGTCATTTTGCAAAATGTCATTTGTCCGCGATTGAAATTTTTAATTTTTAGCGGACAAATGTCATTTTGAAAAATGTCATTTGTCCGCGATTGATTTTTCAGTTTTTTTAGCGGACAAATGTCATTTTGCAAAATGTCATTTGTCACAAAAGACATTTCGAATCGCGGACAAATGTCATTTTTATGTCCGCGATACAAAAACAAATCGCGGACAAATGTCCAACACCCTCTCTAAGTACATAGGTACTGGTACTACCTACATAAACAATCTAATAAATAAAAATTAAAATTCTCTATTTCTCTGGCCTCAATCACACCTAAATCGCTTAATTATAAAGTATAGCTTAGGGATCCAAGATGGTTATTATAGGGTACTAGAAATTATGATCGTATATGAAATCGTAAAACCTCCCCCATTCGATGTAAATGTGAACACAATATTTTGGAATTCAAAGAATTAATAAAGTAACTCTATTATAATATAACAGACAACAAAATGTAAATCCGCCGCCCCCCCCCTCTTGTTTTGGGACACCCCCTATACTCTCTACAAAAAAATGGGGCAAATCGAGCAAAAAAAAAAATTTTTTATGAAAACTTTTGGGGGCCCTATCTCCGAAACGGGGCCTTTGCCCCAAGAACTGATTTCAGTTTTGGGAGTTTGGGCACCGCCTCTACCCCCCCTCCAAGTTTCAGCCAATTCTGAGGGGTTCAAGGAAACTGTAGTTTAGCCAAAATTTGTTTGCCTAATAAATTAGAAAATAAAGGAAATTTTACTGTCCTTCCTATATTTCAAAAACAATAGAACTGCCCTATAAAAATACGGAATGGATGGTCACCGTAAATATTTTAATAATTTTTTTCTTCATTGCCAGTCCAAATGCTTTGAATGTTTCTTACTTTACTATCGCAGTCACTGAAAATTTTTGTTTTCTAATTTTGTTTACTGAAAACTAAAATTATACTATATTATTGTTAATCGTTATGAATGAGTTATTGCATCTGCGATTATACTGCTTGATCTTACGATTCTTACGAAAATTCTAATTGCCTACTTATACGAAATATAATATTTTAATTGAAATTTAATGTTCATAGAATATACTTAAACGTTTCTTTTTTTTAATCGAAGAACTTAGCCTTAGGTTACCTAGACCCTAGAGGCCTAGAGCAAAAGAATTCAAAATATAAATTTATTAAAATAACCAACCTAGTAAGTAGGTAGGTATGATTTTATTAAAGATAATTAATAATCTAATTCTAATAGATATACCTACCTGTACCAAATAGGTATAGGTATACTTATTTTAAAAATAAATGTGTAGATACTAATTAATTAAAAATTAAATTCTTACTTACTTCGAGTAGGTGTTCGACTTTTGCTTTTGCCATGCTTAACGAGTAATTATAAATCGTTTCAAAAACTTAGATAAGTACCTCTACCTAGTTTTAAAAGAAATAATTATAGGTAGTAAGTTTTTCAAATATGTACTAGTAGTAGGATTAACAAAAAATATCATATAAACTATTACAATTTTGTAATACAGTATTACAATATTACAAAATTCAGGGAATCACTTTTTTTTTACGAAATAATAACTACCAACAAGTAGATTAGGTAGCGGATGTTGAACAAACTTATATATGTACGTGTAAAGATGTTTTAATTTTGATGATAGATATAGGTAGATTTTATTAATTTTTCAAAATATTTATTTTGTTATTACTTTTTAATTATGTATTTATAAATAGTTATGTATATGCAATTACAGTATAGATTGGCGACATATAATATTTATATTTAAAATTTTTTTTTTTTGATTGAATTTTATTTCAGTAGTTTTCTTTTTATAAGATTCCCACAGTACGCGAGCACAAAATGAAATAAACTGAATCAGAATCAGATTGGTTTTGAACGCCAATGTTTGCACCACATCACTGATCACATCATAAAAAACCATATATTTATATACATATAAGCATATGAATGTGGAAACGTATATACATAAAATCAATTCATAGTTGCTACTGTATACATAAAGAAGATACTAGAGATGTGTCGTTCGTGAACGACCGAGTTAAAAAGAACGGATCACTAAAGTGAACGATGACCGATCGGTCAGTAAAAAAAAAATATATCGTTCATCGTTCACCGTTCACCGTTCATCGTTCTTTTCTAAAAAAAAAAAAGTTCTGTAGGTGTAGAGAAGAGATAAATGTTTGAAAAGAGCAGTACACTTATTTTTCAGCTATAAGGAAGAAAGAGAAATTGTGTTGGTGTTAGATTGTTATGTAAGTGTAGCTGTGAACAATAGCTACCTCTTTACTGGTCTGAAAATTATCGTCTTTTTCAATTGAAAATGCCACACGACATCCATAGAAAAAAATACAATAAGAAAGACTGACGGGAACAGATTAAATATTTAAAGGAATGTTTTATTTTTCATAAGAAATTATCCCAAAAAATATAACAAAAAATATTAATAAAGATAAAAAAAAAATTTTTTTTGATATAATCGGTTATTGCTAATATAGATATTTGAATAATTATTAGTAGATTAATATGCTCTAAATATTTTTATTTTTTTTATAATAAAAATAAATCATATTAACTTTAAAAATAATAGATGAATTAATGCTTCCTAAAGTTCACAGTTCACTTTCAGTTTATTTCATTTGGTATTTTTTTATTTTTGCAAAGTTCATTTTGATTTGAGTTAATTTTATCGGTCGTTCAATTGAGCTATATTTTTAACTCGGTCAGTAAAAATAGTACGTTCATTTTTTAACCCGTTCAATATTTTTTAACTCGGTCAGTAAAAATAGTACGTTCATTTTTTAACCCGTTCAATTTTTTTTAACTCGGTCAGTAAAAATAGTACGTTCATTTTTTAACCCGTTCAATTTTTTTTAACTCGGTCAGTAAAAATAGTTCGTTCATTTTTTTAACCCGTTCAATTTTTTTAACTCGGTCAGTAAATTGATTTGAGTTCATTTTTTTTCGGTCGTTCGCGAACGAGAAAATAGGTCGTTCAATTGAACGATATTTTTTAACTCGGTCAGTAAAAAAGAACGAACGAGTTAACACAGGTCACTGAAGTGAACGAGATTTCCCATCACTAGAAGATACCAAATACAATCTTTCTCAACATAATTCAAACTTAAGTTTTTTAGTATTAATTTTTTTTTAATGTGAATGTAACTTGAATACATAAAAAAAATTATGTGCCTCTACTATGTATGTCAGAAAAAAACGGCCCAAATAAATACCAACTTATTGATAATTGGATATAAAATAATTTCGTTTACCTACACAACACAAAAAACAAAAATTCGGGGAATCACTAAAATTTTTTTATTTTTTCATTGGACACGTCATTATTTATTTAAGTTATTTATTTCGTTATTTGACAATAGGAAATATGTTTGCTTTGCTTACCCCCAGGTTAGACTGGATTTTTTTACTATCTTGACGAAGATAGTAGTTGAATGTATTGGTGAAATTTTATTACTTTATTAATTGTCAATTTACTATCTTCTCTACTAGCAGGATTTAAATCAAGACAGTTGAGAAGGTAGTTGACTGGATAGTCACAGTCGGAAAAAAAGAACAAATATTTTTTTTTTTACTTCGACATGCAAAATAAAAAATTGTATGCCTTGTTTTTTTTTTATCGCTGTACTCAAAAAAAAAACAAAATACTTAATACAAAAAAATTAAAACATGATAAAAATCTTGATAGAAATCAGGATAGTAAAAAGACACTCAATCAACTATCTTCTTACAAACACAGATAAAAAACACATCAATGATCAGTTTACTATCCAGTTTACTATCCAGTCTAATCTCTGAGTTACTTAAAGAAATTTTGGTTTCGCCGTATAATATTTCCGTCATGTATTTTATTTGGATTAAGTATTTATTAGGTATATGACAATGACAGGTTGCCAAAATTATTAGCTAGGAAGAGAAAGATGATGGAAAAAAGTTTATTTTAGGAGCAGAAGAGATGATTGAAGGAGAACGGACGTCTCATTAATTCAGATGTTTCAGAATAATGTTATGAAATTTTCACTTTCAAATTGTTGTTTTTTTTTGATAAGAAATTTCTTTAATTTTTTCTACTTATAAAATAAAATCCTTTTTATGAGCTAAACTTAAAAATATGTGAATTGTTCATGCTTCTTGATTTTCAATTTATTGCTATGCTCCTATAAAACATATTGAAACTTTAAAAAATATTATCTATAACTGAAACTCAAGAAAATGATATTCATATTGATAAGGTAGATTTTGAGAAAGATTGATTGTAATAATTTATTGCTTTTAGAATGCATGAATCACTAATTCAAAGAATAGAAGGAAGGGTTCTGTAGATTTTTGATAAGGTGCAAGAAATTTCTCAACCTGTAGGAGGAAAGTCAAGATAGATGTTGAAAGTTAGGGGACGATTATTGAAGTTAAACACTTAGTCTGAAGAATTGATTGTCAAATTATTGATTTTATTTTTTGATAATTTTCGCTGTCCAGCTTACCCTTTGTTTAGACTGGATGTTTTCGAAGATTGTGTGTGTAAAATATCTTGTTTACAATTTGCTAATTTAATAGAAAGAAAATTATTTCGGACTTAAGCTTAAAAAAACGTTCAACATTTTGGTAAACTTCCAAAGCCGTTTTAGTACATTTCAAAGCTAAAATTTTGAAATTAAATAAATTTAGATGAGTTTACAGCAGCGGGTACTACTGTTTCGGAATCCTTATGTTTTGTGTACAACTTCATGTACGTATTTATAAATATATAATTACGGTGTGTAATTCAATAAAAATATACAAAAAAAAAAATTAAACCCTTAACAACTATTACATTTGTATACATTTTTTGTATATTATACACACCCACAACAAATTACATCTAAATATGCAATTTTATAAATTACATAAATTAATTGAACACCACTAATGTATACACATATAATAGTATGATGCACTTACGATTAGAACATAAAACATATTAAATAATTAGTATGTTTAATAACTTATATTTTGGTATCAGTATGTAAACATTTTTTTTTCTTAATAGTAGGCATATTTCTAAGCAATTATTATACATATTCCGATCCCATTCGAACGATGATACTTTTTGATGTTAATTAAAACTTCATTAATCTCAATAATTTTGACGATTTCAATACCTAAAAAAAAAAAGAAAAAATTAAACAATCTTTTATCTAATACGTATAATATCCATCAAAACATGGTATAATATACATTTTATCATTTTTTGTAGCTAGTTAATTCGATTTTCGTTAATATTATCAATATTCCATATTATCAATAGTTATTTTATTACAAAACTCTGCTCTTTACTATGAGAATTTTTGTAATAAAAAAAAATGTACATACCCATGTAGGTACATAAAAAGAAAACTACTTACCAATTTTTAATTATTGATATTTTATTATTTTTTGAAAAATGATGTTATCGATTTTGATTTTGATGCAGCTTTTTTCAATGCTTCTTGTTTTTTATTTAATTTTTTCACCACAATTTGTTGCTTGGGAGTACTTGGAGATGTGTCTGTCGTTGATTCTAATTTTTGTTTTTTAATATTCATTTGTAATGGAGAGGAGTCTGCTGCTGAATTGTTATCATTATCAATTTCAGTTTCTTTTTTTCGTTTCGTATTATTATTTTTTTTATTTTTCAATGGTAAAATTTTCTCTATAATATTAAATGATGATTTCAAACTGGCTAATAATTCATTACTTATAAAATAACCAATTATTGAAATTGCAGTTCTTAAATTATCATTTTCATCTGCATCTACATCAGCATTTGATGAATCAATTATTTCTGATTTTTTATAATTTCTTGATGTTGCTAAATTATTTTTCACAGTATTGCCGATTTCTTTGAGAGTCGCGGCAACCAATAAAACTTGACATCTTAACCAAATTAAAATTTTATCTTCATTATATTTATAATAATTGGTTCCATTTAACGTTTTCACATCACAAATTCGATTCAAACCTAAAGATTTTTCTATATTCTTATTGAAAATTTCTAAAATTGCCGGATATTCGTTATCTAAAAATATTTGAGTAAATTCTACAGCACGATTAGTACAATTAGCTTTTAAATAATAAATTGCAATATAAATTATATTAAAATCTAAAATAATTAATATTTTTCCATTTGAACAAATTGTTTTGTTTAGAAAGAAACAACGATTTGGTTCATTGAATTCCATTATTTGATGTAATTTTGGAATCCCTGCTGCCGCTCCTGCTGTGACTGGTGATTTTTCATCATATTGTAACTCAATTTTTTCATTATTGGGTTTCGTCGGCGTTGTTGATGGTGGTGCTGATGCATTTAGTGTTTCATGAAAAAAATATGCTTTCATTTCACTACCAGGATGGCGCAATTTTATAATTCTTGAATTATTAAAATTATTTTCTTTCATGAAAAAAAAATGAGTTTCACATGTCGTCATTACTTTAATTAATTTTAAAGAAAAATTAACTCTTTAATTTGAATTTAATAAAAATTGAATTAATAAAATAAAAACAAATGGAATTATTCAATTATCTATCTATCATAAAATAAAAGTTAAAGTATCAAATCTCGCTCAATGGTAAACAAAAGTAATTTGGCGCAATAAATCATATTATTAATTGGGAGCGTCTACAGTTACGGCAAACGTAACTCTTTTTTTTTTTTTAAGTTACGGCAACCGTAATCCTGTTCAAAATTGACTAAAGTTACGGCAAACGTAACTCTTTTTTTTTTTTGAGAGTTACGGCAACCGTAATCCTGTTCAAAATTGACTAAAGTTACGGCAAACGTAACTCTTTTTTTATTTTTAGAGTTACGGCAACCGTAATCCTGTTGAAAATTGACTAAAGTTACGGCAAACGTAACTCTTTTTTTATTTTTAGAGTTACGGCAACCGTAATCCTGTTGAAAATTGTTTAAAGTTACGGCAAACGTAACTCTTTTTTTTTTTTTAGAGTTACGGCAACCGTAATCCTGTAGAAAATTGTCTAAAGTTACGGCGGACGTAACTTTTTTTTTTTTTTAGTGATTACGGCAAAGTTTTTTTTTGAGCATTATGACTTTTTTTTAAATAAAAAGTTGTTATGCTGAATGGGGGACGGCCGCCGCCTCCCCCAAACCCCCTAGGGCTTCTTTTTTTTTTTTTTTTTTATTTTGCTTTGGCGCTTCGCGCTTTTAAAACTATTTTTGTATTTTTGTTGTATTTTTGTATAACTATGTAAGGTTTTACTATTCTTGCATTTTTTGTATGACGATGTAAGGTTTTTACTTGTCAATAACTTTCACATGTACACATAATTTATATTTTCTATTTTGTACACGTTTATAATTTTAATACTGTAGCCGAGAGGTAGAGTGGTAGAATGAAATGCTAAAGAACGAGGTTCGAATCCCGAAGAAAGGGTTAAAACAAAAAAAAAGGAAGAAAAGAAAGAAAAGAAAGAAAAGAAAAAAAGAAAAACAAGAAAAAAAAGAAAAAAAAATTAAATAAATTTTTTTTTTTTTCGACAAAAAAAAATTGCCGTAACTTTAAGCATTATGTAAAAGTTACGGTTGCCGTAACTTTAAAAAAAAAAAATAAGTTACGTTAACCGTAACTGTTAAAAAAAAAAATAAGTTACGTTAACCGTAACTGTTAAAAAAAAAAATAAGTTACGGTTGCCGTAACTGTAGCCACTCCCTTATTAATTATTATACAAACACTACTAATGAATTCACTTGTTTGAATGTTCGAATAGCGCCCTCTGTGTCCAAATATTATAGAAATATGTATACAATGCAGTGTTAGTAGTAGAGTAGACTGTGAAATGAAATGTCAAAAACAAAGAAAATAAACAAAAGATCAAAATGCAAACAAAATTTGTGTTTGTTCAAAATTAAATTCTAATATTTAAATAAATTTTGTAAAAATTATAATTATTCAAACAAAACTTAAATTCAAGAATTTTATTTTAAGTTTCCAAAAACATTGAGAATACAAAAAAAAGTATGGGCTACATTCATTTTCCTACCCAATTTACTGAAGAGGAATTAATGTTGCAAGCGAAATATCAAAAATTAAAGAAAAAGGTAGGTAGCTACCTTTAAAAGAACGTTGGCGCTGGCGGTATAACTATTTTAGTATAGTTAGAGTAGTAGGTATTCGACCTACATATTAGATACTACATACAGCTTGTTTGTTTCTATAGAACTTTCATTTATAATTTATTTTTATTTTCTAGAAAAAGGCAGTACAAGCTTTAAAGGCCCCAAAAGAGCCTGAAAAAACCGGCCCATCAAAAAGGCCAGCTGATGCTCGTGATGCTCGAGAAGTTGCAAGAAAATTAATTAAATCAGGTGCCATTCCGGCAATACAAAAACAAACTACAAAACAAGATCAAACATCGTTCAAACGTCCTAAAGGTCAAGAACGTACAAAACGTGTTCAGCCAGACTCAGTTGCTTCTTATCAGCCATTTTCGTCAACCCAAAATGATGTAGCACAAGATACTTTGGGTGATATGATAAATGACAAAGAACCAAAGTGTGTTTTGATTCATTTATTTCTAATATTTTATTTAACAAAAAAAAAAAAACAATCTTTATTTTAGTCGCATTCAAAATTTATATCAACAATTTGCCAATGAGAGAGATCGTGAGGAACGTGGCTTAAATGATAAAAAAACCGGTGACGGAATTAGAAATGACAAACCTCGCGGTAATACAATATTTGTGAGTGGCAACAAAGTGACCGAAGATTTTCTGAAAAAGCATTTTGAGAAATTCGGATCTATTGTCAATGTTTCAATGGAAATTGAGAAAGGACGTGGTTTTGTGACATTCTCTAAGCCAGAACAAGCTGAACAGGCTATAACAAATATGCATCAAAAGAATATTGCAGGAATACAACTTCAAGTTCAATTAGCGCGAAGACAACCACAGATCGAACCGATAAATGATGCTAGTTCTTCAGCAGTCTGGTCGACAATAGGTAAAAAAAAAAAAATCAGAAAAAGTACAATATTAAATAAATTATATTATGCAATAATATCTTTATTTTAGCCGCCAGTCAATCTCAAAAAGGCAGTCATAAGGATAAAAGAGAAATGGTACAATACGATGATGACTTTTTTTAATATTTTTTTTTTAAATGTATTTTAATTCAAAAATAAACATTTCTATAATTAAGATTTCAAATACATTATGTTTCTATAATTATTTCAATAATTAAAGATTTTTGGTTATATATAACTGTATTAAAGTATCAAACACGATTTTAGTACATAGTGTATACCTACCACTTTCAAAATAAACTGTGTTGATTAGATTATAAATTTTGTTTAATTAGTTTAATAGTTTTAATATAATTTTTACATTTGATATTGCTGAAATTACAATAAGAAACATTTAAATTAAATTCTTTAGAAAATTTACTTGAGGCGAAATAAGGCCCAATATGTATAACATAAAAGATAAGAAGACAATCACCTTTTGTAGTTTTGTAGTTCGCTGACTAATTTTGGAGGTATTTGATCCTATTTTGAATTATAGAAATAGGATTATGTTGAGGCTTCTATATCAATATTATCAAGAGAGATTTTTGTATAATTCCATCTTGTTCTTCCAACAAAACTTAAAACTAGCAAATTATACAATAGAGGAATAGAGTACACCATTAGTTGACTATTCTTTTGACATTAATTTTATTATTATTTTTATTTACATAAATAATTACTTATACACCTTTGAATATAGTGTGGGTATTACATCTGAATATCAATAATCAAGTTGAATACCTAATTAAAAAGTTTACATTATTTTCTTCGCATAAATCAAATTACTTTTATTTATATAGAAGTTAGAAATTGGAAATTAGAATATAGAAGTTAGAAGATAGGAGTTATGCATACATGATTATGTTCATTTATATATTTCACTTCAATAAAAGTTTGTAGTACTGCTAGTGATAATAATTGAAAAATTTAGCTCATTTCACTAAATATTATTTCTAAACGCATTCCATCAGATATAGGATTCTAAAAAAAATTCTCATGAAAATCTACATTTCATTCAATTTTATTTTATTATAATTTCTATTTATTTTCTTTTTAACATTAATAATTCTAAAAAAATAAAGTTTTTATAATTTAGTAAATTTTTGAAGTTTAGTAAATTTTTTTTTTATCAAATTTGGTGAAAATTTTATTTATTTTTTGATTCGAATAAAATTAAAAAAAAAAAAAGAAATAAGAAAAAAACAAACATAAAACAAAATTATTGGATTTTTGTTTTTTGTTTGATATCTATCCTATTTGGTGCTAGTAACTTAACTGGTACTGGTGGTATAAATGGTGAAGTAGTACCTAGTTCTTTGAAGCCAAGTAAATAAAAAGGTATATTTAGGACCTTCTGTTGAAAAATTTTCGATAATTTTATTATCGAACTGAAAAATGAGCAAAACAAGGTAAAAATTTGACCTAACCTTCTTAATTTGAAACATTTTTTGTTAAGAATTATTATTTTTCTTTGTCATAAATCAATTGAGCCATTTAATTGAATTTCTACTAAGCAGTGCTCAGCCAAATAATTCGATAATTCTGTTATTAATGAGAGAACTATTACATTTGGTGTAGGTACCTAGGTACTTTATACCTACATATCTTCCTAATGCAAAGCTGTTATGATTCAGTCTTTTTCTATCTATAAGTTCAATCTGCAATTATTATTATATTTCGAACCTACAAAATAAAAAAAAAAATATATATTTCCTTTTGTTTATTTTAGAAAAAACTCTACGATGAATGAAAAAAAATTGCCAATTATTAATTATTCGACAATAGAAAAAGAATCGATTGCTGCAAAAGATGAAAATTCATTAAATCAAATTTCAGATAACGACGATGAGTCTAACGACGATGAAATTGATGGATTATCTGAATTTGAGGATGAACTTAGGGATGAATTGATGTTTGAAAATGGTTGTTCTTCTGAAAATAATTTTATACAGGAAGCTGAAATTAATTATCGAATGGGACGTGTTATTATGCAATTAAAAAACTATGCAATTCATTATGAGTGTTTCATTTGTGGTCGTGTATATCAATCATTTGAAGGATTTACAGCTCCAGAGCATACTGAAGATGATCGACACAAAGATCGTAATTTAGATATTGATGTCGAAGATAAAACAGAAAAATCAATTAAATTATGTGGTGAAATTTATGTTGCATATAATCCAAAAAAATTTACATTAATTTGTTTTCTATGTCAAGAAGAATTAATTGATTTTAAAACTATTTGTGGTTAGTTTTCAGTTTTTTTTTGCCGCCAAACTCTTAAAAATTATAAATAAAAGACTTAAAGGCAGATTAGATTGAATTATAATTTATATATTTTGCATTTAAATTTCAGGTCATATGAAAGAAGAACATTCCGATTTTAAAAATGTAAAAACATTTCAGTGCAATGAATGTGAAAAAGCCTTTTTCACTCCTCATAAACTTAAGGTACGAATATTTAATTAATTTAGAGCAATTTTGAAAACAATAGTTTTTTAGGTACATATTCGGAGACATACTGGTGAGCGCCCTTTTAAATGTGAATTTATAAATTGTGATAAAGCATTTACAGATTCTTATTCTTTGGTAATAACAATTTATGGTTAAATTATATACACACTTAAGCAATAATAAATCTAATTTTCATTTTAGAGTGTACATAAAAGAGTTCACAGTAATGTGAAACCTTACAAATGTCCATATCCGGAATGCGGAAGAAGATTTCGACATAATCGTAGTTATAACAGTCATGTTGATACTCAACATAATACTCTAAATCAAAAAAGATTTCAATGTGAAAAGTGTCCAAAATCGTACAGGTAAGATAGTCCAGCACTTATTTTGTATTTTGTAAATAAATTTCATATTCCTATTCGTCTTCAATAACAAATTTTTACAAATAATATCTTATTCCTTTAATACCTTTAAAGGAAAAATAAAGAATTTCAAAAAAAATTTACTTTTAATTTTAAAAAAATATTACTTTTGTTAAATTACCATTTTAAGCCAAAAATACTATCTTACAATGCACACTGCAGTACATGAAAATCGGAAGCCGTTCAAATGCGAAGTTTGTGGAAAAAGTTTTACTTTAATGGGAATATTAAGAGGTCATCAAAAAATTCATACTGGTGAAATAGCTGCTACATGCCCTATTTGTCATAAAACTTTTAATGCTAAATCAAATTATGCCAGACACAAACTTTTACATTCTGGCGAACGACCTTTCACATGTGAAATTTGTGGTTCCAGCTTTAAGGTAAAATTAAGAGATGAAAATACTGATTGATAACCCAAAAATTGTATTTATATTATTTTATGTTCTTAGACAAAATATACAATGCAAGAACATAGAAAAAGACACGACCGATCCAGGCCATTCAATTGTGATATATGTGAGAAAGGGGTAAGTGTTCTAACTAAACAATCTTTTTGTTAATGAAAAACTTATTAGACAACTCATCAAGAAGTTCGATTACGATTATATTAAATTCAATTTTCATATACTTTTATTTTTATTTTACAAAGAAAGTTATTTCAAAAGACAAGTAGTAATTAAATATTTTTTTTTTTAGTTTTTACAAGGATATGATTTGAGGGTTCATTTGCGTTGTCACAAAGAAGAAAAGCCCTTCAAATGTGATCAGTGTCCTAAATCATATATATCGGCAGGTAGTTTATTCGATATAATTTTAGTTGATTTATTTGTTTTTCTTTTAATGATAATTTCATTATCTTAGCGAACCTTAAAATACATATAGATTCAAGTCATTTGATGAAGAATGCAAAAAAATTTGAATGTAAAAATTGTGGGGAAGCATTTAAACACAAAAAGAGCTTAATATATCATGAACAGTTATCGAAAAATGCATGTGAAAAATTTTTAAAATTGGATCCAAATAAGAATTTGAGTTGTAATTTATGTCCAGAACGATTCAAAACAGAAAAAGGACTTAGAAATCATAAAATCCGTACTCATGGCATGGAACTTCCAAATAAGTGTAATTTTTGTTCAAAAATGTTTCCTACAAGTGCTGGATTAACACATCATCTTAAGATTCACACTTAATTTTAATTAATTTGAATAGCTTTAAATAATTTGTAAAATAACAAAAATTTCAATTTTATAAATAAAAAAAAATTAAATTATATATTTTAATTACTCTAACTAATTAAATTTAATATAGAATTTCCGGGAAAATTAAAAACAAATAATAATTAACATTTACCATAAAATGTGATAAGGAGACCGCCACGGAGGCTTACCGTAACTCGAAAACCCTTAAGTAAAAGTTTCATAAGGATTAATTGAGTCGTTTGGGATTTTATAACTCACATAAGTATTAAATTTTAAATTAAGTTAATAAAATAAGTACATAGGTATTTCAGAAAAACTTTTTTTTTAAGTTTTGGTTACTTATACAATTTTAAAGAACGAAAATTCTCTTGGTAAAATTATTGTGATTTTATGTTATCAATATTATGTTGGAAGTAAAGTATGGTTTAGGAAAATACAACAATAATATTAAAAATAATAAATAATATTGAATTAGATTTTTGACTACAATCATTTGTAGCTCGATTATAATTGTTTCTTATATTAAAAATCCATTTCTTGTAATAATACACATCGGTATAAAATACTGGATATTTTGATAAATTTAACAAAGAACGATTCAAAACAGGTACTGCAGCTGCAACTCCAATAATATAATTTTTTTGTTTTAAATTTGAATTATCAGTCAGTATCAGTCCTGTACCAGAGTTTCCAGTACATATATTTATTTGTCGAGATTTTAGTAGAAAACGTTTTGATTCAAATCCCAGAGCACAAAAGTAGTCTTCAAAGAGGGATGAAAACGGTGCAAATTTATAGCAATCATTATTAGAAATTATTTTAACTCGCATCGAATTCATTTTACAAGCTGATTTTGTTTGCATTCCTGTACCAAATCCAGCTGCAAAAGCAATTCTATTTTCTTCAATCATAGGAAAATTGGGTAAATTTGCAGGTCTTACAAATCTTGAATTTATTGGATTTTTAAGTCGAATTAATCCAATATCTCCAATTATACTTAGAGGATTTGAAAAATCACTGTAATTTGAATTGATAAATAAATCAGCTATAAGATTTTTTTGGAAATCTAATTCTTTATATTTGGTTGATCCTAAAGCAATACTTATATTCGTGGATGTAATAATTTTTCCTTCATTATTCACAGTTAAACCTGAAAATATATTTTTTTTATTTGTGAATTATATAATGTAACACTATTTACAATGGGCTGCAGTGAGAATCCAAACAGAACTAATAAAGGTCCCAGAACAAGTGAAATAATGTCCATCACCAAAGGAATATTTTAAATACACAAAATATTTAAATTTGCTACAGTCAGTAATTTCAGAACCACTAACTATTAAATCTTTATTAACTTTCAATTGTAATTCGCTTTCGATATTTTTAAATTGATGAAATATAAAAAACAAAATAAAAACAGTAGTGGAAAATATTGACATATTTTAATAAGAAAAAATGATAAAATTTTCTTTAAAAAAGTAAAATTAGATTCATAAAAAGTAAGGTCTTTCAAGTTGTAAGAGCCTTGTGGAAAAGAAAAATTACAATATATTTCACAAGATAAGATTACTTTAAACAAGAGGTAGGTACGTTTCACATATTGAAGTTGATGGAATTTTTTTTTTAATTTTATACCTAGATATCTATCTATTTCACATTAACATTGTCCAAAAGCATTTGTTCCAAATACAATTGAATTGATTGTTATTTTTTAACAAAAGAAGTTTGTTAATATAGGTACCTACCTATTGTTATACCTATTGTTTTTTTTGATTGTTTTTAACAAAGAAATTGAAATAATTCATATCAGATTCGCAACGTTCCAAAAAGTTAATGCTGAAGCAAAATCTATATCGACCATCAATTAAGTCTCAAAAGTCGTTTTCTGTAGTTTTTGATTTTATTACTTTACTTAATTAACTAAGGCTTTTTAGTATTATCAATCTGTCGGAAAACTTTGAAAATCTTAACAAGTAGTGCGGCCGTACAGAACCGTAATCTGAATATCCCAGGGTTACCAACCTTTTCAAATGTTTCCCCCTAAAAAAATAAAATTTCCCCCTAAAAAACCCCTAAATTTTTTTTTATAGATATTATAACAGCTATACTTATATACCTATGAGGATTTCAAATAGATGCTTGAAGAAAAATATATAACGCACATCGTAAATTATATAAATAATAAAATAAGGTATCTTATGAAATGCAATCAAAAATATTACTAATGTCATCTAAATCTTCGCTTTTAAGATCATACATCATACCCCTAAAAAAACCCCTGAAACAAATTACCCCCTAAAAATCCCTCTGTCAAGAAAAAAACCCCTAAGTTGGTAAAGCTGGAATATCCCACTGACTGGGTAGGTATTCCTACCAACCGACAAATAACGATTTTATTTATAGAACTTCATAAATTTAATACATATATATTTTGTAAAAGAATTAAAGGAGTAAACACAATTGGGGCGTCAAGACGGCGACAACGACGGCGACGAAGTAAATAAACAGGAAAAAATAAACAAAAAAATTTATGGTTGTCGTTGTCGCCCGGCGACAAAATAGAAACATTTCTAATTTGTCGCCAGACGACAATGTAGTTTGTCGCCAGTCGTCTCAATTGTGTTCATTCTGGTTCATTCTCATACAAATATATGGTTTCTATTTTTTTTTGATAGTCGCTATCGCTGTCGTTGTCGCTGTCGCCCCAATTGTGTTTAGTACATAAAGTCAATTACAAAATTTATCTTGTGAATTAAACGCGATACTCTGTAATATTTATAAAATTGTCTATTAATTGTACGCATTATCAACTCGGCTGGGAATAAAAAGTTAGCTGTGGGTTGTCAGTTTTTTGTTTTTATTTACTTTTTCAATTTTTAAAAGACTTTGACATTGTGACATTAATAATAAAAATAAACAAAAAAGTGAAGAAAGTCGAAAGTGTACATTGATTTGTATTGTACAACTTAAGCAAGAAAGAAGAGACATTCATAATTTATTTCATTTAATTTAAAATTTTATTAATTTTATTAAAAATTTTGCAATTTATATAATATCTATCATAAACATATTTTTTTTTGGCCCAAAATTAGTGTATCAAAACAAAATGTCACGTGGTGGTGGTGCCCGTGGTAAAACTGGCACCTTAACTCAAGATCAATTACAAGCACTTGGTATTGGCAAGGATTTGCCGGCTGTTACAACAACACCGCCACCAACATTTCCTCCACTCATGACAAAACCAATTAATTCAGAAATTTCTTCAGCTCAAAATTTTAAAATTTTATGGAAAGAAGATTTTTTAAATTACATGAGAGATTCAGCTTATTTTCGAATGCCAAAGCATGTTAATAAAAATTTTGAACGTTATTCGGGCCAATATGATTTTTCATTAATAGATGAAAATTCAATTAAAGCAAAAAATAAATTAGAATTTCCATTGCCATTGCTGCCACTGGAATTGCGAATTAATAATGAGAAACGTAAAAGATTAGGAGGATCAAAAATGAAAAATAATCAAGAATTTATTAAAAAAATGAAAGTTAAATCAGTTGAAGAACATTTAATTAAATTAGAACAAAAAGAGAAAACAGATGAAAATAAAGTTGGTAGTGGTGATAAATCTGATTCAGATGCTGATGATGAAGAACAAGAAATTGAAATCGAAGATGATGAAATGGATGAGGATAATGATTATGGAAATAATTATTTTGATAATGGTGAAGCATTCAATGAAGAAGATGATAATCTTGATGATGGTCCCATTTATTAAAAAAAAAAAAACCCCTACTAATGTTGACATAAAATTATATTGGAAATAGAAAATAGATACTTTTAAGTAGGTTTATCTAGGTATAAATTTTTTAATTCAATAATTTTGAAAATATATAAAAATTGTTTTTAATATATTTTTCTTTAATTTTACTGATTTTCATTAAGTAGGTAGGTACCTAATAACTGTATTTCATGATCATGTATTTCAGGTTGGGAAATCAATAGAGACTCATCGTAATGTAAATTTGGAATGATTAGAAAGCTTTTGTACGTACGGCGTAAGAGCTTTAGGTACAATGCTTAGGTTTTGGCAACATAAGCCTGAAAGAGATACTCAAATAAAAGATTTTAGTTGTTCAAACATTTCAAATATAATGTATGTACCTATTTATAAAATTAACATTCATATTGATAACAATTAACCAAAACTTATAATAATAATATATTCCTTAAAATTTTAAACAGATTCTTGAGCTTGCCTATACTCAAAAACACTTCCACGTTCGATAAAGCCAGTATTAATTTCAATGTTCTCCGATTCTGTGGAATTAACATTATCTGGATTTCCATATCCACCTCCTCCAGGAGTCTTCATTGAAAATATTTCCTTTTGATTCAAAAAAATTTTATTGCAATAAAAATTCATTGGATTTTTTTTAAAACAATTAAAAACTTACCCCAGTCTCAATGGCAACTGCAGTTTTACCTCCCAGATAAATTATTCTGCCATCTGGTTTTAAAAGTAAATTTTCCCCTCGTTTTCCCGGATAACCACCATATAATCCATACGGCTGTAAAGTTCTTCTTTCAGTTAAGATCGACAAAGTAACAGGTTTTCTGAATAAAAGCTCACGGTGAACTCCCTCACCCCCATTAAATACTCCTTTTCCACCTGATTCATCTTCACGTAAGCAAAACCGATTTAAAATTATTGGATAACGCAATTCTAAGATCTCAGGATCAGTTATTCGAGTATTTGTCATATGGGTATGTACACCACCGCTTCCATGATAATTAACTCCAGCTCCACTTCCACCGGCTACAGTTTCATAATAACCCCATTTTTCATCTCCAATGGTAACATTATTCATGCAACCTGAAGGAAAAGATCAAATAAGAAACTTTCCAACAATTCAGAATTCTCAGTGAACTTACCTTGAGATGCTGCGCATACTCGGAAAGCTTTCAAGACAACATCTACTACTCGCTGAGATGTTAAGACATTACCTAAAAATTGAATAAAAATATCTTTAATGATCGATTTTAATAAAAATTAACTTTCTTCTTGCCTCCAACTACGGCAGCTCCATCGGATGGATCCAAAATTGAGTTCTTTGGAATTATGGTTTTTATTGGTGCTAAACAACCTTGATTTAAAGGAACATCATGACCAACCATGCAACGTAGACAATATATTAAAGCGGACAATGTTACAGCTCTAGGTGCATTACAATTGCCCCAAACTTCATATCCAGAGCCGGTGAAATCACAAACAGCAGATCCTTCTGTTTCATCAATTGAAACTTTCAAGCGAATCAAAGAACCGTCATCCATTCGATCTTCAGCTTCAAGTACATTTTTTCCAGTTCTCATTTTTACTTCTTTTGCTATCGATTTTAACATATCGCGGACAGCTATTTCTGCATTTTCTTGTATATAATTCATATAAGCCTGAACAACATTAAGTCCATAAGAATCTATCAGTTCACTAAAACGTACGTCATTTTTTTAAATAAAATTTTCTACAAAGTTACTAATTTTATATTTTTACCGTACAAGTTGGATGCCCTTATGATTTGCAGCAATTTGAGCTTTTAGATCTGACAAATTGTCTGCTAAATTTCTAGTGCCAACTGCATTTTTTGCTCCTGTCGGCGTAGTTAATCGTCTAATAATTTCTTCTTCTTGTAAAACACCATTTTCTACTAATAGAAATGACTTAAATGCAGCACCTTCTTGAGCCAAAGAAGTAGAATTTGGAGGCATTGATCCAGGAGTAATACCACCGATATCTGCATGATGTCCCCTGGATGCAACAAAGAATACTGGTGTTTTTTGTTCCCTGAAAACGTAGGTTGATAACATGAATCAAAACAAAATATCTTCGGGCAAAAAATTTTACTTGTAAAAAACAGGTGTTATCACGGTTAAATCAGGTAAATGTGAACCCCCAGCCTGGGGGTGGTTTGACAAAAGTACGTCTCCATCTTTTAAGCTATCACCTCTAACCTTAAGTTGATGTTGAACTGTTTCTTGCATTGCACCCAAATGAACTGGAATATGCGGAGCATTACTAACAAGACCTCCAGAAGGTCCAAAAAGGGCACAAGAAAAGTCTAAACGTTCCTTGATATTTGTTGAAATTGATGTTCTCTGCAAAACTCTGTAAATAAATAAATAAAATATATAAATTGAGTTTCAAATCAAAATATTTACATTATTCATATTATTAGTTAAAGTCTAATTTTTTCGAATAACAATTAATTTTTTGTTTTATTGCAAACCTTCCCATTTGTTCTGCTATACTCATGAATCGATGCCCAAATATGCTCAACTGAACTGCATCAAGTTTTTCTCCAATATCTCTAATTTTTCCCGTTCCAATGTCAATTATGAAATCTCCTCTTGTTGTAACTTTTGCTGAACAATCTGGTTCTACTAAAATGGTTGACAAATTATCAATTAAAATTGCTGGTCCTTGAATTTTATGATTGGCCAATAATTTAGACGTTAAATATACACCGCATTCAATTGGCCCACCATCAAAATGAACTTTTATTTTTTCTTCTGGCGATGTATTCTCTGTATCACTTTTGCTTATATCATTTTCTGGAGGAGTTTTATTCTTACCAGAACCTCTAATTCTAATATCGTCTACTATAATTTTTCTATTTTGTAAAACAAATCCAAATTCGGTTTTATAACGTTCAATGAAAGTAGTCCTAAACTCTCCATAGGCTTTTAAAAGAATATTATCGGAATGTTCAGTAGTTTTCTGGGGAGAACACATTAGTCCACTGTCAGTACCTTCGTAACGTAAATGTAAATATGGTTCTAAGATTATTTCATCAAAGCCTTGAGCTGTTAGTTTTTTTCTTGATTCATTACTTAAAATATCTAATCTTTGTTTGATTAATAATGAGTTTTCATAGCAATATTCTAAGCCACATGGTTCTTGTTCTTCATTGACAACATCGGCTAATGCCATTCCATAAGCAGACAATATTCCAGCATATTTGTGTATCAAAACTTTTGACATACCCAATTCTCTTGCTATGCTACAAGCATGTTGCCCCCCAGCTCCTCCGAAACAAGCTAATACATGTTTTGCACTATCTAATCCGCGGGATTGGGTTAGAGCTCTTATTGGACGGCACATAGCTTCATTTGCGACTCGTATAAACCCTAGCGCAGCTTCTTCAACAGTAAGCTGTTTTTCATCTCCGTTCTCTTGCAAGTATTTATTTATATCATCGGCTAAAATTTTGAAATTTTTTCGACTTGACTCAATATCCAGTGGTTCATTTTCTCCTTCACCAAATATTTTTGGAAAATATTGCGGCAATAATCGTCCTAGGATCAAATTAGCGTCCGTAACAGTTAAAGGGCCCCCTTTTTTGTAACAACTGGGACCAGGATGAGCACCTTAAATAAAATATAATATATTTTTAGTACCTATATTAAATATTTAATTGGATTTTAAATAATTTTCATATTTTAAAATCTAGCTACCAGCAGATTCTGGTCCAACAACAAACAGACCACTTCGAAAGAAAAGTCTAGAGCCTCCACCAGCTGCAACAGTATTGATATCCAACTGTGGAGCTTGAATTGTTATTCCAGCTGTAGTAGATTCAATAACATGCTCATAATTTCCAAAATATCTTGAGACATCTGTAGAAGTTCCACCCATATCAAATCCTATTAATGGTAATTCGGTGTCCCGTGTACCAGTCATAGCATAACCAACAACTCCTCCAGCAGGACCGCTTAATATAGCTCTGGCGCCACGAAAACTATTCATTTGTGTTAGACCACCATCACTTTGCATAAATAACACATCGACCCCATTCAAATAATTTTTAAATCCAGATTTAAAGCTTTCTAAATATCGTTCAACGTGTGGGGTTAAATACGCCTCAGCGCAAGCTGTATATCCACGAGGAACCAATCGGCACATTGGCATTGCTTGATGGGATAACGTTATATGAGAAAATCCTAAAAATTCATAAAAAAACTTTTATTTTTGAGAAGGCTGATATGATTTTTCTTATAAATGTAGGCTACAATTTTTTTGTAATTTAAACAAGATACTTGAAAATGGTAGGTTAACTTTACATGAAATTTAATTGCGCTTACCTAATGATTCAGCTATTTTTCCGATTTCCAATTCATGTTGAGGGCAGGCATAACTATGTGCCAGAACAATTGCTATCGATTTTATACCTTGCTTCAAAACATTTTCTAATTTTTCTTTAATATCAATAATATCAAGAGGTTTTTTTTCTAAGTATTTCGCACCTGCAGCACCATCAATAACTTTCCAAGAATTTTCTGTTTGAAAAAAAGAAAAATCGTTATTTTTGTTAATTGCTGAACTGAATGTATCCTGACCCGGTTTGTTGTGTGATTTTGATAAATTGAATATTAAAAAATTATTTTGTTATCAAATTTTGTTAGACATTTTAAAAATGAAAATACTTTTTATTTTTTGTGTAATTATGTAATTAAATGTGACTGTTATTATTTACTATATTAAAAGAAAATTATGATCGTGGAAATATTAAAAACAAACTATAATCACCTAATTGGCATATATTTTTTTGCTCAGGTACAATTCGGCAATTAATTTCAATTACTTTGCTATATAAATTTGATGGTTTTCGAATATTTAAATCAAATATTTTTGGTCTGGCCTGATTTCCAATGTATAATAAATCTTTAAAACCCTTGTTAACAATTAATGCAACAGGTTCGCCTTTCCGTTCGAGTAGTGCATTAGTAGCAACTGTTGTACCCATACGTATCCAACCAATTTGTGAAGTATTTACCAAACCGTCTGAAGTTAATGCATTACTACCGATTTCCTGAAGAAATAATATATTTTTCTTAATAGTTTAGTATAGCCGTAAGTAGAAAAGAAAAACATTTGAATACTCACTTCATGTAAAATACGTCGAATTCCTTCTCTTGGTGCATCCGAATAATTAGCTGGATCTTCAGATAATAATTTTAATGTTTTCACTTTGCCATCGGGACAGATACACAGAACATCTGTAAAAGTACCACCTCTGTCTATTGCAAAACAATATTTTCCTGATGACATTTTTCCGTCTTTATACCTATAACTTTGAAAATTAAAATTTATATGTATTTACATATATAGTTATTTGTATTATTTTTAAGCTTATTTCTGATAAAATTGAAACCTATCTTATTAAAAAGATAAGATAAGATATAGGTTAACCAATTTTTATTATTTAATTGATAAGAAGAAAATTATAAAAAGTTTATCATCTTAAAAATAAATAAAGTAGATACAGAGAAGATTAAGAATTTTTTTTTTACTCCACTTTAAAAGTAATCAGCTGATCCCGGTTGTATTTTAGTTGGAACCCATATATATAATGAACCGCAAATAAATAAATGTAGTAAAAGTAATCACAAACACAAACTATTTTTCATCTAATTTTAATAAAATTGGATAATTGTATTAAAGTAATGAAGAATAAAATAGAAAAGTTTGGGACATTTAATAAATGTCATTGAATTTACGTTGAAAAATTATAAAATTTACTTTTAATACTTATGGTACCCCCATTTTATTTAGTTTTTATCTTAATAACTTTAATTATTTCAACTAATCTGCACTATATAAAATTAAATATATAAATTGATTTTTAATTTACAAATAATATGTATGTTTTTTCCCAATTATTTAAAAAAAATGTATTTGATGAAAATATCGACCTCTTTTTAAAACATCCAATAGTTTTTATATGAGTATATTTTTTTATAATCCATCAGCATCTGCAAGAGGTTTATTGTTCCCATTTATTAAACTTCTAAATTACCTTTACACATGTACTACTAATTTCATACTTAAAAATAAATCTAAAAACTAAATTTACCTTTTGAGTATATACTTTATTTTATTTCTAATGAATAAATAAGAACTTTGATTTTAGGTATATACGCATAATAAATTTACAAAAAATTCTAATTTAGAAAGTACTTACCTTCTTTCTCTATGAAATATAAATTATTAATAAATTTGAAAACAAAAAAATTAATTTCAACAAGATCAGTTAGTAAATAATTATTTTTATGTCAAAATATACTTTTATTATCTTGTATTGTCATTAATATTCTTGTATCTGTTCTTTAGTGTTTTACAAGTTTGAGTTTATGACATTATTATCGCTGATTAACGACTAATTGATATTTATTATAATAACTAATCAGCGATTTTTTAAATGTATTTTTAATAACCATAGGGATATTATATGTATTTATTATAAAATATTTAATTTCAAATACAATATTGGAATAATTATACAGCCTAAACAGTTGTTTAAAAAATTTATGTGTTATGCATTATGCAATTGATTACAGATCAAATTAAATATTTTGCCAGATTAAGATAAAACACAATTATCTTATATACATTGATCCGACAACATCTTGATGAATCATTAGCTCGTAGAAGTAACGAATTGATACTAAAATCTCAGCAAAACAAAAAATTAGAGTTTAATCTTACATCTGAAACCATAGCAAAGGTATTTCGCTTTTTAATAGTTTAAGACCACTGGATTTTGTTTATAATAAAAACCTTATAAGCATATCATTTTGTTTACTGTTTCTAAATAAAGATGTAAAAGTGAAATTCAACATAGAGAAAAGAACAACAGGGTAATTATTATAATAATATATATTTTATATTATCTCTCAATCTATCAATAAGTTAGAATCTAGATTGAATATATATAATATGAATTTTGTTTTGTAAAGAAAAATCTGAATTATTTTTAGTTATCTTCACCGTGGTCGGTTTAGGATTATTGCCAGTACGTGAACATTCAATAGTTTTATTTAAAAAACCATTTTTTTTCAAATCTTCTTTGTAATATGAATATAATATTGTTTACCTACGGGCACTTCGAACGACAACTTAAAACAAAAGTACTTTTGAATGTTTTGATATTGCAAACTAAACTGCTTTTTGATAATTGATAACTCAGCATTATTGTCCAGAGAGATTAAAATAAATTATTTGTGAAATTTAATGAAAAAATACAAAATTTTTGTATAATTACAATTTGACAGAAGAAATTTCACTGTTTTGTTGTCTTTTATAAATAGAGATAGAGATATTTTAGGACTTTTGTAAAGAAAAAAATATACAAATTTTGTTTTTTATTTCTTTTTTATATTTATTTTATTAATTCACACAAGTTAAGTAAAAAGTTTGTTATAAAAAAAATTTATCGTATTGTGTATAATTATTAGAAAAAAATTGTTTATTAATTATTTTTGTATAAAATATTGCTTAAAATTATACTATATAGTAGGTATGTACTTATATTATTATACATAAGATTTTTTATGATTTATAAAAAAAAAGTTTTAATAATTAATTTTTTTTTTCGAAAGAAAATTCTCTTTTCTTTCGATTTTTTAAAAAATAGTGGCTTTTTTTCGAGGTAGATTAGTGTATATAATAAATCTCATATCTAGGCACACATTATATTCTAAAGTAAATATTTCAAATATTTTCGAGTTAATCGTGTTTTTCGAATACGTTTATAAATACAAAATTCATAAAAAAAGCGCTTATAATTATTTTAAGTATAAATTATTAAGATAACCGCTTAAATTTTATATAACATACTGTCTAAACAAATATGTTTATTTTAATTTAAGTCTTTTAAAATGCAATAGATATAGATTTATATTGTATAATCTTTAGTATTAATGCTTTAATAGTTTTAGTGACACAATTTCAAAACTATTTTTTACTCGTTTCAGTGTAGTTAACGTAATAAAATAAAGAACAATTTGACAATACATGTGTAGTACTGGGTTTTTATCAAATTTAGCATTATTTATTATCAAAATTCATACCGATACCAATTTTGATATTAATTTACCTTCTTCCAGTATAGCATTACGAAAAATTGTTAGTTATTACTCTGTATGTAGAAATATTGAAACTGTTTCTTCAATTGTGGCTATAAACATCACAAACATTTTTTTGACATATTTTAAATAATATCTGTATACAGTCAAATTGTATACAGAATAAGTTGCAAAAATTGTTAAAATTACTTAAATTATATGAACATGTTTTAATATTTCATATTAGTGTTCAAAAAAATAATAGTTTTAAGGTTGTGTCACAATAACAAAAAAATAGCAATATTATTCAGAAAATTTTATTTAAGTAGAAAAATTTAATTGAAAAGAAATTAAATTTTCTATATAGTGTTCTTATTATAATATTGTTGTGATATTGAATTATTTAAATATTACATTTTTTACATTTTAGTATTTTCATTGACTCTTTAGTCACTTATAAAGATCATCAGTTACATACAACCTTTTTTTTTGTATTTTTATTTAAAGGTTTAGTAAAAGAAAATAAAATACTTTTAATACGCTTATTGAATATTATCAAAAATTTATTTCGTTTTACTAATCCCATTAAATTCAAACTAGAAGGAGTAAAAAAAAGTTGTATGAAACTGAATGTCTTTATATAGTATTTTTAATCAAGTCACGAACAATTCTTAGTCCTCTCCTAGCTAGATTTTATTAAAATTAATCCAACTTGGATACTTTAATAATTAAACTTTATACTGTGTTTTAACATTTAAAGAAAACTAGAATTGTTTAGTACAGTAGAAATTTACTCAAGAGATCATTTCACTTTGAATTGCATCAAAGATTAATATAGAAAAATTTTACAATTGAAATTATCACATTTTATTAATAAAATATGACACCACCATCACTTATTCTTTAATATTAAATTGTAAAAAATTTAATTTCTTCAAAAATTCTCTTATCTTATATTATAAAAATGCATTATCTTATATATTAAAAAAAAGTAAATTTTTTTCTTAAAATTATCAGTTATTATAAAATATATATATTTATTTAAATAAAATGTCGTTATGTAAATTTCTGGCAAGGCTCGCTTAAATATATAAACTGAGCTATGCAAAAGGCTGAAAGCCAAGCGCGCATACATACATTTTTATTTTTATTTCAATTTTTATTGTAGTAGCTCTGCCTTAAACAGAAATTTCGAAATTTATAATACGAAACCTATTATATAATATTATGTTTTTTAGACTTTTTTATTTCTTAAATAAAGATTATTATAGGATAAAGTGTTGAAGTTATGCAATTTGAATCCAACAGCGTACTACATACTATAAAAAATTAATTTTATTTAAAATTTTTGACAACTTATAATTCGAAATATAGCATTAAATGATAAAGAGAAGAGAATTTTATATTTTGATTTTATTTTTATATTTTACACATTTATTATATATATATATATATATTTTTTTTTTATATTTTAAATATATATATTTTTGAAAAATATATTTTTGTGCATCTCATGCAATAATCTTTCTGTAGTACACATATAATATAAAAACCAAAAATAAAATTAAACAAAAATTCAAAATAAACAGATAATAATATATATATTTTTTTTTCTTTTTAAATGAATCCATATATAATAATAATTAGGGAAGTTGTATCTTTTTTTTTATTTTAAACATATGTAATGTATACAGGTATACATATTTTGAAAATATGTATAAACATAAATTTTGTAAACATGTATACAATACATTTTTTTTATAAATTACATTGAGATAACACACGGTATGTTTTTGTATATATATATTTGTTTTTTTTTTTTAGATTTACATCTTTTACAGCTTTTAATATATATTTTTAAAATATTTTTGAATGCATCTTATGCTAAAAAAAAAATTAAACATAATTAAAAATTAAAAATAAAAATAATAGAATTGCAAAGTAATGCAAAATTTAAAATTTTTTTTAAACATAGTATTTTTAATAATAATTGTTGAAAAATTTTTGTATGTTTTTGCTGAAATTTTTAAAATTATAACTTATACAAATAAACAAAAGAAAAAAATTATATATTTCTTATATACATATTGAGGGCTGATTTTTTAATGTTTTATAATTTTTATAGAAACATTTTAAATATATTTCAAAATTATCTAAGCTTTCAGCTTGAGTAAGATTTTAGTTCGTTCAACATTAGTTACTTCGAAGATAAGTTCATGGAGCCAATTAAGATTTAGATTTGCGAAAAAAAATATTATGTTTTTTTTTTAAATTTCGACAATGGAATCTCATACTAATACAGTGCCGTGTCGATATGAGCGTGAGACGCAAAAATGTAACATTGATGATACTGATAAATTCATATGCGATGTAATGGAATTTTGAAATGTGAAATTTTATGCAATATATATAGTGTGCCCCTTATGTATTTTAAGAAAAAAATATTCTTTCATTATACATAGTCTAAACATAAAAACAAAAACTTTATTTATTTAACATAAAATCACTACATTTTTAAATAGTTTTATTTGTTTCAAAACTTTATAAAACTTTTTTTTTTTCGCGCATCTAATGCAAGAAATATCTATTTGTTAATATTTAAAAAATTAATTTCTGTTTATATTCCATATTATGGAGTTTTTTTTTTTTTTTTTTTTTTTTTTTAATAATAATAATATAGTCTTTTATTATGTGTAGTATCTAATCTATTTTCATAGATGTACAAGGTGAGTCTGTTGGTTTTTTTTTAAATGTTTTTGTTTTCAACTTTACAATTTATATAATAATTTTTGTTAGACACATTAAGATGCTGATTTTTAAAAAATATCAGTTTTATTTTTCAAAAAAAAAAAAAAAAAATTCTCGAATCTTATTCAATTTAAAAATTTTGTTTTTATATATTTTGTTTTATTTTTTTATTTTTATCACTAATACATATGATTACATTGTAAACCATGTATTTTTGATTACAGTCTTAAGCAAATTAATTGGTTTTTTTTTTTCTCTTAAAATCTATGCGCAATAATATGATTTTCATATCGTCCATAAATTACGTAACATAAGTTTTATTTAACTATTTTTTTAAAACTTTAATCCATTTGTTGTATGTTTTTCAATTTTAGTAAAGTTTAGCTAAATGTATTTATTTTATAAAATTATAAATTGCTTTTTTTACGTAATTTATGAATGATATCTAAAAATTTAATAATTTTGTTTTATAATAATATTTGATTAGGTTATACCAAGTCTCTTTAATTTCAAAATGTTTTTTTTTTTTAATGTTTATGTTTAGGACAGAGTGTTCTTACTTAAAATGTTATAATAATTTAAATATTAGCGTTTTGTTGTAAATTTCACTAATTTCGTACATATATTGTATTATTGATTAATTCATTTAATTTCGATTAAATGAAATTGTCAAAAAATGGAAGTTAGAAACTTAGAACGAAAACTCAATTCTTTAATCAATTTCAACTTATGAAAAACTTCCGAAATTGATAAGAAAAAAGTTGTGTAGCTATATTGTAACTCTTTTCTATATTTTATTTTTTGACAATAAAATGTTTTTATTGAAAAACATATATAAATAACAATATATCTGTCATTAAGTATTTAAATATATAAATGATTAATAAATCTTAATATCTAATAGTGGATTAATTTTTAAAATTAATTAAATGCTCTAAATGGCACAAAATTATATAAGAAACGAAAGATGAAATTTTCTCGCCAATATAGTAAAGAAAATTTCTGACAAAATTGATTTGAAAAATATTAATAATCTTTGAACTGTACTGTCTGTTTCAATATTGTATAGTATGAAAAAATTAAATGAATAACTGAAATGAGTATTGAATTAAACAGACTATATAATTGAATACATTCAGGGGACAATTCGGCAAACTATTCATTCGTCAGGAATATAGAAATAAATAGAATAATTATGTATTATGATTTAAAAAAAAAAAAATCGCAATAGAAATTAGATGCTAGAGAATTTCGTTTATGTATGTTGAATTAATGTTATGACTTATTTTGTATACTCAAAGAGTAAATTCATATATTTATATATAGAAATATCTTATAATATAATATAGTTGATAATAAAATTATGTAAAATTAGTCAGTCTTATTATGACTCGTTGTTATTAATGCAAAATTTTGTACTTACGTTTTTTTTAATTTGTACTTTCATAATTTGAAAATGTTTCTTATTAAAAGAATATAGAAATGATAATATTTTCTTTTTTATTACGAAGATTTTACTTATCTTATTTTTTCTTTCAAAAAATATGTATAAATTTTTTTTGGGGATTATTTCCTTCTTTAGAATCTGGTGATAATTCGATTAAAAATGCTAATCGACCATCTGGCAATAGAGCAACATCACATGTTCGATCTTTTTCATCTAATGTTAATGGCATGACAGGATTATGAGATGGACGGATCTCAACCTATAAAGTAATAAAAATATAAATAAATAACAAGAATTTGAAATGAGAGTGCGACTGAATAGCTCTGATTATTATATTGTTAAAGCTGAATGAAAAAAAAAACCAGCTAGCATAAGGATAGCAATCATAAGTTGAGGTTTATATGGTATATGTTCGAAGAATAAAAAGTTTAAAAATAAAAACGGACTTAAATGAATTTTATGATTTAATTAAAGTAAACTCGTCAAACATGATAAAAACTATTTTTGCTCGAATTTCGAGTACGGGATATTACTTGTTCGAAATAAAAGTTATATGTGCCTTTTTAGGAATGATATAGAATACTTACTTCCCACAAGTACTCTAAATTTGGACTAAAAACTGTGACACGTTGATTTTTTGAATCAGCAACTATAATACGTCCATCGTCGTCACAGCACAACCCACTTGGTCGGTTAAATTCTTGTAAATTAGAACCTTCATGGCCCTTTGCAGCCAATATCTGTAAGTGAAAGAACACAAAAATTTAATGAGATAATTTTATAAGACACATAGAATTTAAATTATACTTCATTTATATCTGGATCTATTAGATATAAGCAATGGTTATCAAAATCAGATACAATTATATTTCCTTGTGGTGTATAGCAAACTCCCCGAGGTGATGCAATCGCCTTGTTATGCCCGGTTTCAAAAACTATTTGTCGAATAAATCGACCCTCAGAATCAAATTGTTGAATTCGATGATTTCTTGAGTCAGTGACCACTATTTGTCTTCTGTCATTGACAGCCACATCCCATGGATATTGAAATTGCCCATATTCTTTTCCAAAAGTTCCGAATTTTAGCAAATACTGGCCCGAAGAGTTAAATAACTGTACTCGATGATTATCTTTGTCAACTACAATAATTCTATTATCACTGTCGACACAAATTCCAGCTGGTAAATCAAATTCACCATTCCCAACTCCTTTTCTACCAAATTTAAATTTGAATGTTCCATCTGAGTAAAATACTTGAACACGATTGTTTCTTCGATCTGACACCAAAATATTATTGTTTCGGTCGACAAAAATTCCTGTTTATAATTATTTTATAATACTTTTAAAATTTACAAAAATACAGTAATTAAATAAAGGTTCTTACCCCACGGTCTACTAACTTCACCATCATCATGTCCTTCCGGTCCAAATGAAGCCGATAAATATTTTGATTTTACTAGGCTCACTGGTGTCAAAGAACCAGATATACATTTTGTTGCTCTTGGATTGTAATTCGATGATGCTGAACGCAATACGCTCAATTCCCAATCTAATCGATGATTTGATAATCGTGGAAGTGGAGCTGGCATCATTGGTAAATTGAAATCATAATTATACCCTCGATTTCTTTGTGGTAATGAAAAGGCATTCTGATTGAATAATATTGATTGTGTTGGTGAATCAAGTTCAGATAAATCGTTATCTTCTGCAGTGATAATATTTCCTTGCATTCGAATACCTTGTAATATATTAAAATCTGGCTGAATGAAGACCAATGTTTCAAATCTTGGTCTTAAATCATTATAAACAGATGTCATCTCATCTAGCTGACGATGGCCGTTTACAACTCGTTTTGTTAGTTCAATATCACTTACTTTATTTAGGCTCAGTGAAACTTTTTGAAACAAATCAGATGTTTGCGATAATCCACTTAAGGCTGCTTTTAATCCTGCCATTTGATCGTTTAGACCACCCATTTTCTTTTGCCGAAGTTTGTCAGCATATTCAAGTAAATTGCGTTCCCTATTTTCAATTGCAACTATAAGCTGACGATAACATTTTCTTATATTATCAGTCACTTCAGAGTGATTCATTTCTATTGTTCGAATGTAAGTTAAAGCTTTATCTATGCTTTTCTTAATGCAATTTATACCAATTGAACAGCTTTCCATGCAGTCATGAACAATTTCATTAAGATCCAAGTAAACCATGGTATGATTGGTAAAATTTGGTATGCGTAGATGTATAAATAAACAATCGGTGCAGCTAATTGTATTTAACAAAATAAGAATTTTTTATAAGTTTTTTTAAAAAATAAGTTGTAATTTATTAGAGATTTGCATAAAGGTTTTCTCTACAACTATATTTTAACATTAATCATAAATTTAAAATATTATAAGACAAATAAATACTCACTAAACTTCTTTACAATCAAAACATTTTATCACTGGATTAGTTTCGCAATTACCACACGGAAATGAGTTTGAATTCGAGTTAGAACTTGAAGTTGAACTCGAGTTTAGCGATTGAATTCGTCTCCTAGTTCCTACAGTACCGAATGGTCCAAATGGTCCTATGTTTTCCATATCTCTCATATTTTTAATATTTGAAATATTTGTCATATCTCTCATATTTGTAATATTTGAGACATTAGATGTGTTCACCGTATTTGGTACATTGTTTTTGTTGTTCCACATGTTCAGTATATTCGTAAAATTTGGAACTGTTGAGACATTTGAATCATTTCTCGTGTTTGTGAGACTTGTCATATTCATTTGATTCGAAATATTTGTATTATTCGTCATACCATTGCTTGTCATATTCGTGACACTTGTTGTATTTGGCAAATTTGCCATATTTGTCAGATTCAATAAATTGGCCATATTACCAAAATTTGTTAAATTTGTTAAATTAGAGATATTTGGCATATTTGCTATACTTGGCATGTTTTCTATATTTCCAATATTTGACAAACCTCTAATTGATCTAGTGCTTCCTATAGGAGCAATATTAGAACTACTAGTTCCAATAGCTCCGAAGGATTCGGCTGCATTTCCAATAGATTCCGTTGTATTTAAACCTCTCATTAGTCCGATGGCTCCATTATAATTTTGTTGGGTAGAATCTCCAAAATTATCACTAGTATTTAGCAGCATTCTGTGATGAAATTCAACCGAAAAGAAATATTTTAATTTTTTTTGGATAACCTAAATTAAACTGTACTGACGTTTCGTAAAGCTTTAACTCAATTTTGATTTATTTTTGTTTAAAAAAATATAGAACAGAAAATTAAGAATGCGGCCAAACGCACATTTAATGATTACATATAGACCGTTAGTTAAGCTCACTTCTTTCTAAACTTTTCGTAATATAGATAAAAGAAGAACTCAACCAATATAAGTAGTATGTAGAAAAAGTTTATATCGTGGTATATTTGGTATAAATAGGAACATTTTCATTTAGGTTTTATAACTTTTAGAAATGCATCTCTAGCTTCCAGTAAATAGAATGTGTATACTTTTGCGAAATATTGTTTCACTTTGAATAACCTAAATTGTATAAACGAAAAGCTATAGCAAAGAAAATTACGGGAAAAGCTATAGCAAAGAAAATTACTGGAATTAAGGGAAACGCAGAATAAAAATAATCCTTATATTTTCTCAGTTAATAAAGGTCTGTTTTTAAATTTTGACTTAATTATTTTCATATATATATGTCTAAAAACCATTAAATATATATTTTTAATAATTTATATTATAAATAAAGAACATACGAATTACTGGCCAGTGAATCACAATTTTGTTCCCAAATCGGTAATTTGTCGAGCATTCCAAGTAGCAAATGTTCAGTGGATTCATTAACATCATTGGTGCTGTTTAAGTTCATAGTTGATTTGGTTTTTGGACGTCGTCCTCCGTTACCCGGAAAATCCATAATATTCTTTCGTTTCTTTTGTGTTATTATATGTTAAACTGTTTAACGATCCATATATTGTGATCCTGAGGAAAGATAGTAAATTAATTTTATTTTTTATTGAAAATGAACTTCTTTAATTTGCGAAAATAAATTTCTGACTAAATTTTAAATAAAAACATTTTGTAATAGGAGAAATAACACAGTTTCTTTATTATTTTTAATGTAGTTGTGAAAAAGGATCAAGGATTCTTATTCCAAAAAAAACAAAAAAAAAAGTTGCAGGTAGATATTTTTTAAAGTCGAAAAAAAGATGTTTACATTATGCAGATAATATAGAAAATAGAATTATAAAATTTTCTAACAAAAAATATTAATATATTATGTTTTATAAAATGTGTGGGTTAATTTTGCTTTCCTTTTAATATCGCAGGAACACAGTGGAAAAAGTAAACTTTCCGCATTGGCTGAAAAAATTTATAAAATCTAGGAAAATTGAATAAACAATTATGCTAAAATTGTAGGAATATACATGAAAACTTATATTTAGAATATAGAGATTCAAGGTTTATCAATATTCAAAATGTAAAAATGTAATCAAAGCTATAATATGAATACATGTTTTATTGCTTGAATTACTTTTGCCGTCCACTTAGCATGATTTAAACATTAAATGAGCGACGACAGTCTTGTATACTGAAGCCAGATTTTTTGCCAACCGAGTTTAACAAATTTTAAAGATAATAAAATTTTTATGCCATTTAAATAGTTTTGTGTGTATGTTGTGCTGGTTTTTTTTTACCACGGCATTAACATTCTCTTTATTTGCGTTAAACTTAAAAAGTAACTTATTTTAACAATTTTTGATATTAATAAATCTTCGGCAACACAAAAATACATAAAAATTACTTTTGTTACTAGAATTTTAAACTATTTTAGTAAAGCTGTTAAATTCAGTTGTTCAATTTTAGGATGCACGATGCGTTCTTCGATTCAATGAATTTCTTTGAATTTTTTTCCTTTTTATTTCCAAAAAATATTATGCTTTTTCTTATGTTTGATTTCAGGGTTATAGGATTTCTTTTTAACACTAGGTATAATATGAATGTGAAAAGAATAAAAATAATTTCTGAGGGTCAGGAATTTTAATTGAATATTAGATTCATCATCATAGAAAAAAGAACGCCTAAACAGCCATTTTATATTTAAAAAACATGCAATTCAGAATTATTAAGAAAAAAAAAAAACAACTGAAAATTATGCGAATATTATACATATTTTTATTTATATATACACAACATATATGCGAAACGATATACAAAGTCAATATATACCTAATACGCGTACATTCAATAATATGAGTAAATTTTAAATTTCATGTTAAACATTTGTTTCTTCAACCTACAATTTAAATGATTGATTTTGTTGTTTTCAATTGATTTGTAATTTAATGGAATCAACAAAAATTCTGAATAATTTTTGAAGTTTTGTAACAAACGCTGGAAATAATTCTAGCCACACAACATTATATATATAGTTATTAATACTATTTATTTGCAATGTTATTCTGAGTTAACAGAATGTCAAAATAACTAACTATTTTTTAACATTTGTAACATTAGTAATATATTTCTGTATATTGATGTTAAAGTGCAATTTTTTTCTTCTTTTTTTTTGAAGCTTTATAAAAGCTTAATTCATTGCAAGGAATATATTTATTCAAATTTTACATTCAATGTAATTTTCCAATTAAAGAAAAAAAATATTAACAGACAGAAACATAACGTTATCTAGGTTTTGTTCTTTTCCATTTGGATTTTTGGTTTTTGATTATGATTATGAATTTGCACTATTTTTAAAACCCGTTTTCCATCAAAAATAAAAAAACGAACTATATGTTTTCATTAACTGTCCGTCCGTCCGTCTACTAAGATGCTTATATAACTATTGAACCGTCAATAATTTTAATTCTTTGAATGCCAAAGTATGCGCGATGTCGTTCAGTTTCACATCGACCAAATAATAATAAATAATTTTGTAATAAAATTTATATATTTTACATTTTTTGAAAAATGTAGTGAGTGAAGGAACCTAAACATATATGTTTAACAACTGGTATCTTAAATCAAAGATAGTACATTAAGATAGTCGTGTCCCATATTTACAGATATTTTGTAATTTAATTTGAATTCCGATGAACATTAATTAGTATGTTGGGTAGATAGATGACTTAAAAAAAAAAACATAAAAAAATTGACTTTTTCAGTATTCGATGATAATTTTTATATTTAGTATAATTAAATGACCAATTATTAAATGTCGGTATAATGGTAGTGAGTGAAGGAACCTAAACATATATGTTTAACAACTGGTATCTTAAATCAAAGATAGTACATTAAGATAGTCGTGTCCCATATTTACAGATATTTTGTAATTTAATTTGAATTGAGGACCCTAATGTATAAATTTGTAATTGTATACAATATGTTCTGCAAAAATACTGTGTCTTCTCATTCTAATTCTGAAAATTGATACATTCATTATTTTTATAAATATGTGAACATAATATATATTTCCTATGGGGATAGAAGTTATATTTGAGGTTATATTTGAGGCCTTTAAAGCAAATATGTGGTTTCCTTCCTTATTTAAAGTAAAAAATTGGGGAACAAATAAATAAAACCACAAACTATAATATCCAAAAACATTAGAAATAGTATTCAAATACATCAAAAATACAAATTTGAACATGATTTTTGCTCGACCGTTTGAAGTTTGAATTTTATTTTTAAACAAACTATTGTGAACACAAAATTAATCAATTTAGTAACATATTTTAGACCATAAATTGAAAATACGATTTTCAAGATTTTTTCAACGCTATCTAATATACCTAGAAGATAGAAGCAATTTTTTGAAATAAAAAGTAAAATTCTAAGAAAAGTTCATTTAAGTATCTGTCATTCAGTTTAGAAATCCAAAAACTAACGTTTCAGAGTTATTTAAAAAAAGTGAATGTTTCTCAAGTCGAATGTTATATATATGACAAATGTCAATTTATGTTCAATTCAAAGCAATTTTTTTTTTATGACCCTTGAAGGTTTATTGTGAATAAGCATTAATGAACTATATAACCAATGGAATCGATATGAAGTTCACATTGTTCAGTTTTTGAATGATTTAATCCTTAGATGTTAAGCTCAGAAGCGCGACGAAAGCCCATAACTAAAAAAATTAATTTTATGATTATATTTTTAATTCAAACATGCGAATTTAAACTTGTGGTCTTTCAAACAAATCTTTAATTTCATTTCTTGCCTCAAAAAAAAAAAATAAAACTTAATAGCAATAAATAATGTTATACGATCTTCTCAGAGTTTCAGTTCAAACTTTATGGAATCAAGCTGCATATTAAAATACATATATTTGGCATTAAAGGAATTTCTTGTTTGTTTTGTAAGGTGAGCGGGCTGGACTGGAGATCTTAAAGCTGTGGTTCCAGTGTGTATGTAGGAAGCACATCGTTGTAAAAAATCTGAATTGGGCAGCAAAATATCCTTATTTAGAATTAAAGACGACGACCATCTTTAAATAGCTCTCGAAAATTTTGCTTGGGAAAATTGAAAAAGAAAATAATTTTCCTTAAAAAAAAAAAAACAAAAAACAAACAAAAAATTTTTAAAAATTTTTTTTTTTTTTATAATTTTGGAAAATAATATTATTTTATTAATATTTTTGTAAATTTATTTTCGACGCAATTTTTGCAAAATATATAGGTATGTATTTTTTAAATTGTAAATAAATAAAAAAAATTTAAATAATAAATAAATATTTGAAGAAAACAAAAAAAAAATTTTTTTCCCATAAGAAAATGGCTTCTAAATTATTAAAAATTTTCCATGAAATGAAAAACAAAATTTAAGTAGATATTTGAAATAAAAAATTAATAGTTTTTTGTTTTTAAAAATTACATTATTTGAAAAAAAAAAAACAAAAAAAAATATTGATATCAGTAAAAAAAAAAACATTTGTAGTCAAAAAAAATGTTTTTGTTTTCATTTTTGCAAATTTTTTTGCAATTTTAATTGCAACATCTAATTAATTTAACAAATTAATGCAGTTATTTTGATTTTTTTTTTTTGGTTATTTGTAATTTAAAGAATTTTTTGATTCAATATTTTTTCTATATTTTTAATTTAAAAAAAAAAAAAATTAGAAAAAATTAACTTACTTTTTTTTTTGTTTAAAATTTGATTTATTTAGTTTGTTTTAGTTAGTTTGTAATAAAATTTTTTTAAAAATTAAATATTTTATTTTTTTAAAATTATATATTTAATTTTTATTAAATTTTTTATTATTTTTTTTATATATTTATTTTTTTAATATTTTATTCATTTAACTGCATCAGGATTTTATATAGTTATGATTTGAAATTTTATTTATGTTTCTTTTTTTATTATTATTATTAATATTTTCTAGGATTTTTTATTAAGGGCGGTTTAATTTGTGTTAGTGAGAAAATGATTAAATATATGAAAAATAAAATTTTGATTGTATTTGTGGTTTAATTCCATTGCAAAATTGATAAAAATTTTCCAATGTTTTCTTCTTGTTTTTTTTTTTTTTTGGTATTTGTTTTTATTTAATGCTTACATATATATTCAGTTTGTTGTTAAAAATATTTTCTTAAGGTTATTTTATGTGAAAATTATTAAGAATTGAAAATTTACTGTAGTAGACACGTTTTTTTTTTTTTTTTGGACTTCGTGTAAGCAGTAGAAAGAAAAGAAACCTTAAGTTTTTAAAGAAAACTTTATTAAGAAAGTTGTTGGTTGTAGCTGCGTTTTATGTCCAATTCTGTAAAATAAAATATTTCTGAAATAAAAAAATAATATTTCCCAAATTTTAGAAAAAAAAATCCTTAGAAGAAACTCAAAGATTTTCTGTTGAAGGTATACGATAAGGCGAATTGATTTAATGTAGTTATTCACGTTCGAAGCTTGTATTTGTTTTATATATAGAATTTTAGTTTTTGAAAAACGCATTATTGGAACTTATTTCTCATAGGTATCCCATTTTAATATTTGTTTATTTTAAGAGTGAAGAAACATCCTTGGGAAATTGCTTGTATTAAGCATTTGAAATAAATAAAAAAATCCTATTTGTTCGAAAAAGTACAAAATTGATATGGCAATATCCCTAAGATTTCACAAATTAATGTAGGTTTTTCTCCAATATTTTTGACAAAAACAAAAAATAGTTAGATAGATTGAAAAAAAGATTGAAAGCAATCACCTTAAGATGCTATGATAAAGAAAGTGCGGTTTATTTTTGTATTTGTAAATGATTATTGGTATTTTCCCGTTTTTTTTATTAAGGACATCTTGGTATTCATTCAGTATGTACATGTGCACATAAACCTATTTTCACTTACGTAATTGGATACCTAGGTACGTGTATTTAGGGCAATTTTACGTTGAATAAGAATTAACAGAATTCGACTAGGTAGCAATCAGATATTATTTCTAAATAACTTGTTTTTAAATTCGTAAAATTTTGAAATAATTTTTTGATTGAATAATAGCAACATTTTTCTGTGAAGTCGAGAAAAGTAATGGTAGAAATTAATTCCGAAGTAAGTAAATGCAGAGCTAACAGTTCCTACAATACATGAAAACCATTTGTAGATATATATATAGTAAATTTATGAAAGACTCACCACAACTGTAATGTAAGAACTATATGTTAAACAGTTAAGATACTATACTTATGCAGTCGCTGAAAAATTGATAAAATTTATCAATAAAATTTCTTTTGGATAAATTAGAATTTTATCTCATTAATCGTGAAATTGCGCACATACAACACGTATATAGTAACTACATTAAATTTCTATGTATATATAACATAAAACTTTATACTATATAAATAAATATAAATAATATTATTATCGGCGGCCTCTAAAAAATACACTGTAGGTGCATGCGTATTTTATTTATTTTCTTTAAATGTATTTGTGTTGAAAAAGGAAAAAGAAATTTTAAATGCAAGACGTTCTTATATTTAATTGTAGTGGTATTTTGTTTCTTTTTTTTTCTTTTCTGTAATTCTCTGAAATTTAAGGGAATATCTTTTATGAATAAAAATTAAAAAGAAAAAGAAAAAAAAAAAGGGATTGAATAAATTACATATATAAATATATATCTTTTAATTTTCTGCATCTCAATAAAATGCATTAATAGCGATAGTTTAATTTGAAAAAAACAAAAAAAACCAGTTTTATTATTTTATGATTTATATTAGAATTCCATATTTAAGTAGAAATTTAAGATAATCTTTAAAATAGAAGAGTTGAATTATAATAATTATTTTTAAGTGTATATACCAATTTGTCATAAAAACCATTGCGCGGTTATTCTTTTGGTTTAGGAAATATTTAAAAAAAAAAATTTAGTTGATAATAAAATATTAAATATAAATTTTTTTTGAAGAACAATATACCTTAGAAATGAAGTATGAGGCCCGTTTTCAACATTTCGATTTAACATACTTTCATTTTAAGATATATACCTTAATCACAATCAGAGGCTGAACATTTCCTTACATTACCATTGTACCTTTTATTAGCTATATATTGTTTATACACAAAAATACCAGGCATACAAAAAACTGAATTTCTGCCCAACTGTACGGAATTTAACAGCGCTAACTTCTTTGAAAGTGCTAACCATTATACTTTGTGAAACAGACATGAGCCACCTCTTTTGCTCATGGCTCATACTTTTGTATGCGTGACGATAGAAAAACGGATAAAAAAGTATATTTGAAAAAAGAAAGCAGCGCGTTTTATCTAAATTATTTCAGAGATAAAGATTTATGACACGATTGAAAAATTAAAAAAATATATAATTTTCATATAAAACCACAAAAAAAATGTTTATTGAAACGATTAAAGATTTTTTTATTATAATTTTTTTTGAAAGTATTGTTACATTAAAATAAAATACATTTTTATGGAAAAATTAATTAATAAATTGATTTTTTATTATATGCCTATTTTATAGCATATCTATTTTATGTTTATTATACTTTGCGATGAAAAATTATGTTAAAATGAAGTCCTTAGATGTATAATTACGTAATTATCTATAAAATTAAATAAGAAACAAAAAAATACTTCAACAAGCTACTTCAAGTTAAAAATTTGTAGTTAAATATAAAATAAATTTTAATTTTTACAGTAAAGAATTTCTTCGAATTTTTGATGTATATATTGACTTCTGACATAAATTACCTTTTACATTCATGTAACTATTTCTATCGTGATTTTTACTACACAAAAATTCATATTACACCGTAGTATCCATATCATACATTTTTTTTGTCGCATGACACAAACATTTCAATATAGCAATATCATGATGTTGTCGGTATGCTGTGCAGTTGTGCTCATATGAAACAAATTCAACTTTAAATATTATTAAAATGACTTTACAATATTGCAATATACTATGCATTTTGAACGGGAGACTCAAACATATGTTTCTAGTTTTGTTTCAAGAATAGAATATTTTCAATTTCCATTTTTTTTTAATTACTTAAACCGAAGTAAATATATTATATTTGTTTAATATTTCGTTTTGGTAATAAGTAATGTAGAAATAAAATTCTGTAGAACCTATAAAAAAATTATGCTATATTTTGTAGCAAATTCTGCTAATGTTTTAACAAAATTTTGTGCTATAAAAAAATTAATTCCTCACGTTTCGTAATAAATATCGATTTAACGATATCATATGATGAAAGATTATGATAGAATGTACGATTACACTAATCTAAAAACAAACTGATGATAATGATATTAAAATATTTGAATAACTATTTTCAATTTGTAACCAATACACATTACATGTACCTCATTGATTTACATATTGATTGTATGATTTTATAATCTTGATAAATTTTCTAAAAAAACATTTTCTTCTAATAACAGTGCACGGAAATTATGCGGCTTACCTCATATTTTCAATTTTAAAGTTCTTTCATGTATAAAATATGTGTATATAGTTATAATAGTTATTTTTGCATAAAATTTTAAGGAAACTATTTGTTCTTCTCATTTACCAGGTTCTACGACATAATATTAAAATACCAGTAGCAAAGATGTACTACAAAAAAACTGTATGCAGTTCTTACTTCATATATATTGCTTTCCTTATATGGAAAAGATATTAAAAATATCTATCTATTAAGGAATTTTAATAATAGATTTTATCTATTTGCTGCAAATTTTTTTTATTTATATATTATTATTGAGCTTCTGGTGTAAAATTTTTAATATTTAATTTTTAACTTTTATTTAAATATTCAAATAATTTTTTACTTAAAGAAAATTAAATTTATCTTCTGTTAATCAGATCATAGAAACAATATTAGAAAAAAAAAGAAACATTTTAAATACGAATTGTATATTGTATATAGATAAATCTCATAAAAATCTTATAGAATGATAAAGTTTACAAAATTTACAAATTTATTGCTAAAATATACCTACCAGCTTTTATAAGAATTGGATAATTTTTATAATATTTAATTTCAAACTATATATATGTATGTATAAACTTTTTTAAGCCCTTTTTTTTTTTTTTGAAAATTGACAAAATCATAAAGTTTATAAAAGTTTTGAATAAAAAAGTAATTCTAATATATACTTTTAAAAATATATTTTAAATATATCAATTTATATAGATTTTCATATATAATTATACAGATATACATTAAATGCATTAGTACAAAAATATATAATAATATATAAATTTAAACTTTATGCGAAAATTTATCTTTTCAAGTTCTTATCAGCAGATGTTTAATTTTGGACTAATGATTCTTGAACTTTACTACCTCTGCAAATAAAGGATTCATCAAGGATTGCCTGTAAATGAATTACTGATATATTTTATGTTAACAAAATAATATAGTAAACACCTACAATATACATACAGCTTTAAATAATTGATATAGAACAAGTGATTATTTTTATTTTTGATAGAATGGAATAAAAAAAAGGGGATCACTCCAATAAATCAATAGTTTATAGATTATATAGATTTTGTCTGAGATTGTTTTTTTTGTTAACCTTTATCCGTATATGAAACAATTGATTGACATTAAGATTAAAAAAAAAGACAAAATAGTTCTCAGAATAATATGTGACGTATGTAAAAGGACCATACTTTATAGTGTGGAGAAAAAAGGATTTTAATCCATGTTAATATCGTCCAGATAATTTATTTATATTTAAGAGATTTGAATATTTTATACAGCTTTTATGTTTCTTAAGTTTTAAGATTTCATAATATCTTAAGGAAAGATTATTTTGCCGCGTATAAAACAAAAACGTATATAAAACAAAACATGTTTCTTTACCGAATTTGGAGTTATTATGAACGATAAATGGCTAGTTCCACTCAAATTCAAAAGACGTAATTATTCAATATTATAATTTTATGATTTTAAAAATTTCTAGTTCAAAACTAACGATGCAATATATTAAAAACTTGAACTTAGTATTAGTTTTTTCAACTAAACTTTTATCTCAAGGTCTTATCTAAGGCAAAATATTTTTCATTGCTTCCATTATTTTCTTTTAAGTATATAAAATATATTATCGATTTAATGTAAAAGTTTTGAACTATTATATATGAAAGGAGAAAAATAATTTGTTGCATATAATTTAAAATGCATTTTCTTTTTGTATATAAAATATAAATGTATGTTCCAACGAAAATAATAAGAAAATTATATATATATATATATACATTTAGTTTTCCGTAAACATATTTTCTTCTTTTGATAAAATATGAAATTATAACCATTAAGTTAAAAAAGAAAATCTTCTTTTTATTACAAAAAAGAAGAAAACAAAAATTTTCCATTTCATTGAAAATTTGAACTTAGAGAAGAGCGAGGAACATTTTTTCTAAATTATATTGCATTTTCTTCAACGGACCCGGGAGGAGCAATTAAAATGTTAAAATCAACATAATAAAATTATTTTCTTTTTTGAATTTATTTATTTGCTTTTAACTTGTTTTATTGTCAAAAATTATTTACTAATTTCTATTTTTTATTTTTAATATTTAAAAAATGAGATTAAATGAAAATTTTGTTTGCTTTTATTTTTCTGCTTGAAAATTTCAAGTTTAAAGTATGTATTTTGTATACTGGACGCTTTTTAAATTTATCTTGAAAGCTCCAGTGATTAGTACAGTTGTCAATCAGAATTTTGTTCTTGTTGTGTTTTTGATTTTAATCTTTCTTATAGATACTGTGAATGTATGATTGATTATAAAAACCACACTTAAATTTCCATAAACTAATAGAACATTAAAATATTTTCTTTGGGCCGATTCGAATTATATTTTAAAAATATGCTTCTAAACAAAAACGTTTGCAATTTAAAAACTTTAATAATCCTTTGGGAGGGAATTTATAAAAATAATATACCTTATTTTCTAGTTAAAATTGAAAGAAAATTATTGAAATCAAAATAATAATATCTTTTTATTTCAATTGATATTGCAAACCCCCAATAGGTTTATTTTTGAAAATAATTTAACTCCTTTTGTTTGCTTTTAGTTTACTTTAGGTTCATTAAAGTTGAAAAACTTTTTTGAATATTGAATTTGTGATTTTCTAGTGAAATTTTGAAAACCTTATTTCGCAATATGTTTACCTTCAGAGTTAATCTGGTCAGGGTTATACAACTTTATACAACTTGATTAAATCTTATTTTATTAACAACATATAATTTTAAAGATTCATAAGAATTAGATGTAAATCTAGGTAAAACGTTTAGTTTTTGTTAATCCTAGTATTAACACGCTTTTCTTAGCGGATATGTAAATAAGAGCGTTCCTTTATCATTTGATATTCAAGTTGATATTCTTCATTTATTTCTTAGATTTTCTTCTTCTTTTGTGCCTAATTTATTTCGTGAGAACATTTCTCATATATTTTCATTTATAATTTCAATTATTTTAAATGAGAATTAAAAAAATTGTTGTTAAAGCTTTTTGTAAAATTGCATGATATAAATATACCTATATGGTAAAAAATTAAATAATTTCTTTTATATAATTATGTCAATATGTCATTAAAATTAATTTGTAGGTTTGTAGGCTTTGCTTTTATTTTTTAAATTTCTTAAAAATCATTTTCAGAAAAAATACGGATACAAAAAGAAAATTTTAATTTAAATAGAAAAATTTATTATGGTGTTTATAACCAAAGTGTTATGTATGGGAAAAATTTCAAGATTCATTTAAGAAATTAAGCTTTTTTGATGTTCATTAAAGTTGAAAAACTTTCTTTTAGTATTTTTCAAACCTCTTCACAATATAGGACAATTTTTTTTCGCTTCAAATACCATTTAATTTTTAACACGAAAAGTGAGTATGTATTTTAAAAAATGATTTGCTTAAGCAGATAAAATTAAGACCAAAAATTTTTTGTAATGAATGCAATTTTCTGGATCAAAATCTTCAAGTTAAAGGCTCAATATTTTTTCATAAAGTATTTCGAAAAAAATTTATATTCGCTAAAAAATATTAAAATATTCTCAGATAGTGCGTCATATTGTATTTGGTTGAAAAGGTATGAAAGTTTGTGAATTTTTATTTTCCAATTTTGCCCATAATTCGCTTACAAGCAAATTATTTTTAAGGGCATATATTTATTTTCTTTTAATTGAAATAATGACAATATCTTCAATTTTGTTTATCGCAGTTGTTGGCGTGGTTGAGTGAAATTCAAAAGTTCTGTATAGTTTGAATTCACGCAGTGGTAGTAGAAGTTTCAAAGTTTTTGTGTTTAAATTATAAACCCTTCAACCGCAAATTTAAATTGAACCATCTAGAATTTGTGTTGTGGCATATCTTAACATATCAGGCAAAATTGTCTATATATAGGAATTATAATATAATTTATTTTATTTCATTCCCAAATAAGAATTTTCACATTTTTATAAGAATGAAAGATTTTGCCGCTCTCTTGAGTTGATTAAGTTAATAAAGTTTTTATATTTTGTATCGCAAAAAGCCTTTCCTATAATTATTTTAATAATCTTCACTTTTTTCCTGTCTAATATTTATAATAAATCTTCAAACATAATTTCTATGTAATTAATTTAAAGGCAAAAATGTCAATTAAAATAAAAACATTCTCTTTTCATTTTTGGGGTTGTGATTTCTTCAAAAATTTTTTTTTATTTTTTTGTTTTATTGGTGGGGAAGTTTTGATAAAATATGTATATAACTAGGCAATTTAATTTAACAATCATTAATTATGACTTTTATTATTATTATTAATTTCTTTTTTAATTAAATTTGACATTGTAATACGAGAGAAGTATTTTCTTTAAAATTTATTCATTCATCAGATTTAAATCTATAATTTGATAGTAGTTGATCTAATTTAATAATAATATAGAAGAGCCGTTTATTTTGAAAGTGGTTTAAGTCTATTTTTCAAAAAAAAAATAGTTAATGATAACAGTAAGCACAATAGTATATATTCTTTTTATTTATAAACAATTTTAGTCTAGTATCATTCACTTGAAAATTAGCTTATGGAAATATTAATGTGTATTTTTAAATCAATTCAAACACAAAATCTTAAATATCTCAATACAAGAACAAATGGACTTAAACCACTTTCAAAATAAACGGCTCATATAAAAGTCGTGGAAATTAAGGGACGAGTTAATTTCCATTAGTATTAAAGTTTAGTTTGTAAAATATATGATTTTATTTTTATATATTTAATTCTAAATATAAAATTTAAATTTAAATGAATTTTCTGTTTATCAATAAAATTTTTGTTTTAATTTTAACCTTTTTTTTCCTTTTTAATATTAACATGAAACATAAATTTTTATGTTCGAAATGTGGCTCTAAAAATAACAATATAACAAATCAAAAATAAATTAAACAAAATTGTAAAATAAATCATAATAAGTAATAATAATGAGTTATTACTAATTAAAAAAAACAAATTTATTGATAGAAGAATCGTGATTAATTTAAAATTTTCTGGATAATTTTTTTCATTAGAAAAATAAATAAATAAAAAATTTAATATAAACTTAAGTGAAAAGTAACTAAACTTATACAGAAAACAATAAAGTTGAGTACATACAATTTGTAGGTATTTTTGTAATAAATAAAAAGTTTTATATGTTCAACAAAATCTTTAATTGAATTTCAGTTTCAGGATATTCAAAATAAGTGGTCTAGACTTCCCCAAAAGAGTTCATTCTCAAGAAGAAATATTTTTACTATATTTATTTTGGATATATTTATCTCTGATTATAAATTGAAAATTGAATGTTCAAGGTTGTTAATTAGCGACATTTTCTAGAGCTGAAAATATCATAGGCCGTATTTTAATTCACATTAAAATTGATTGAAATAAGTTTTTTTTGAATTTATATGAAGAATATGAGAAAAAAAAACACATCACATCAAAAATAAAATTCTAATCAAAATATCTTTTATTGACCATTAAAAATGACCATGATAAATTTTTTTGTTTTTTATTTAATTCTCTAATAAATATTAGGGATTCACATTTTCATAAGTTAGAACCATGCAATAATAGACTTTTATTGGTTTTTAATAATCTTAATCTCATCTAATGGCCCTCAGAAGTAATATTTTTGGAAATAAAATTTTATAGGTCTTATGTATACATAGGTACTTGCTTTAATGTCATAGTTTTGTGGTATCGTTGAATAATATATAGCAGGTGTGGCCAACTTTGGTGCACATAAGATCTACTTTTTATTTATAAATTGTGTCGCGATCGACCTATTTTTTAAGTAAGAAGGGGATGTTTTTGCAATGTGCTTTTATACCGACGTGCACTTTGGCGAGCTCCATGATTAAGGGGTAAATAATCTACATACATGAGTATTTATTTAATGGGTTAAAAAACTTATGTCCAGAGGAATTAAAACAATATAAGCACTTATTAATAACATTTATTCATTCAAACTTTTTAAATTAATGAGAAACCTGAGTCTGCATTTCCTTTACTAGTGCATCATAATTGGAGTATATTTTAATAGTCATAAATTTCTCAGAAGTGTAAATACAAGTCAATTTTAAACGCACTGTATTTCAGATTTATTAAATAAACATCATTTATATACGTTTTTATATGTATTGTATAAGTTTTTATCATAAGCCGAAGTATTATGCTGATTTTGTAATATCCCAATTCAAATAAATTTTATATAGGTAGCAAAAAGTAGCAGCAGCAAAAAAGTTATCTACCGACAAAAGCTTTAAATAGAAAACAGAATTGCAAAAGTGCAAAGAAAAAGAACTTAATAAAACCATTTCAAATGTCAAAACAAACTAATAAAAATAATGATAATATAAAAATTATATCCTTTCTATGAGCTAATCACAGAAAACATTTGAATAAAAAGTATTTGTACTTTTTAAGTTAAAAGTTTTCATGAGATACTTTTCGCAAACCCCGAACTTGCGAGTGATCGACCAAAATTGGTCTCGCGATCGACCGGTCGATCGCGATCGACTTGTTGGCCACCCCTGATATATAGATTATGAATGAAATTTTTACATTTAAACGTTTGTATATTGAATTACAAACGTTTAAATGTAAAAATTTCATTCATAATCTATATATTATTTTTTTTCAATTATTTCAATGCTTAGAGTATAGTTATATGAGATAGTATCCAATAGTATATAATGTTGCCACAAATTTAACACTTTTAAAGGACAATTGGTAATAATTTTTATTTTATTGCCTGTTGAGATTTTTATGTTTAAGGGAATTCTTTTTGTTGTTGCTGTTTGAAAACAATTGATATTTTGAGAAAGAAAACTGTATAGTATATCATGAAATTTTTAAAACCCTTTATTTTTTATAGTGTCAATTAAAAGATAAGGTAAAAATAAAGTATATAATAACTGTCTTTATATAAATAATAAAATTCTGCTTTACTATATTCGTTAAATAAACTTAGATTTAGATTGTAATTATCGAGAGTTAAAGGATTCTCTTGCCTTGAAATTCTTTCGTCACAAATTACTGAAAATACGAAATGATTTAGCCTGATTCTTTATTAAAATTATTTAATTCAAAATTAAAGAACTATCAGAAAATAGTTGCCTAATTTGCGATTAGCAATGAGGAATTATCCTAGACAAGAATTCTTAAATACTTTTCAAGTTAAAAAGTAAGTAAATTATGAAAATTTCGTCATCCTATATCCTTGAATGACAGTGTAGTCACGCAACTTAACATAACAATATTCGTATACATAACAATATTCGTAACAATATTGAGATATAGCATAAAATTATAACAATAGCATAAAATTATAACAATTATTATGAACCAACTTAAAAATTAATTAATCCCTCAAGGACATGAAAGTTGAATTGTCTCTACATTATAGATATTACTATTTTTTTTTTTTTTTTTCGGCGTTAATTTTTACTCGGGAAATAGAATTATCCTTAAACTGGAATGAGATCTAAAAAGAATTCTACAGCTATCTTATACAACACTATTTTTATAATTACATAAATATGTTATATACAATATTTTCACATAAAAGTATATATCTACCTAGACCCTGAAGGAATTTCCCAAAATCATATTTATACTTTAAATGAATTTATGAAATTTTACTAAAACTAAAAGATATCTCAAAGTAAATATCATCTATGGCTAGAAACAAAAAAAGTCCTTTTAACATTTTGTTAAAAATATCTTTATAATATATTTATATTTACATTTTTTTGTTTTAATAAAAGATCATTTAATTTTTGAATTATTTTTATAAATGACTTTTGAGCTTTTATAAAGCTGGTCGAAAATGTAGGCGATTTGACTGTTTCGAATATTTTAATGATAATAAAATTTCCGAAGGAATATTCCAAATTTAGCTTTTTAAATCTTGATTTGTTTACACAAGTAGTGAATGGTACTAAAAATTGATCTTTTTTTTCTTCAACTCACAGATATGAATAAATTAAATTCTTCACAAACATAAACATAATAAATAATACGTCCGTCGTGTGTAACAGAGGTCATTAAAAATAATCATAATTATTATTATCATCATCACACTATCATCATCATTATAATAACTATAATTAAAATATCCTGTTGTATTTAATGAGTAAATAAAGTATGAGAACTTTATGTTCAAAAATACACGAACACTGAAACGTATAGTCAAAAAGCTTATTTATATAAAACGTAAACTATACTATAAAAAAAATATCCTTAATTGGTAGCTATATCCTTTGGCAATTCATTGTAAATGTTATGAAGAAGCACACCCTACTTGATGTTATTATTCCGTGATGACAAAAAAAAAATTTTTTTCTTTAATTTGTAAAAACTAAATTTTTTGTAAACTTTTGGTCATAAATATGGAGGTATTATATATGTATGTATAAATTGCATTAATTATAATTTATTAAAGAAAATCCTTTATGTAAATTTATGTACGGAATGTAGAATAATTTTCTAGGTCAGTGAAAAATAATTTTTTTTTTCCAAAATTATTAAGAATGTTATTATTAAGTGTGAGTTTATGGCGGCTAGTTATTTTGCCTAAACATATTATTCTGATAATGTTTAAATCATAGCAAACGTTCTATTATAAAATTTAATTAATTTGATATTCATTAACATATGACAAATGATAAATCTAGTTTTAAGTAAGTTCCAATTTAGTGTTCTAGAATACTGCTACTTTTTCACAGGTAAATTGCTTCAATAAATGTATAATAAGTAAAAAGATTTATATTTTCAACTTAATTAAATCATGATTAGGAGGGAAAAGCTTTGCGAAAATATAATTTGCGTTAATGCCTTTTATTATTATTATTCTTGTTATTTTATGTTTTCAGTTAATTTTAAGACCACAGGTGACCCTAAAAAAAAGAGGATTTATATACAAGAGAGTCATGTAATCCTAGGATATAATTTCAAATTTGTCTAGATATTATTAAGAAGATACATTTAATAATGGTTTCTGTTTTAGTATTTATGTATATAATTATGGTAATTTGGTAAGAATTATAATTAAAGTTTTGTGTTTACAAAAATTCATCCCCAAATAGTGTGCATATGTATTTCCAGAGATAATATGTTTATACTAAAAATGTTAATTTTTTTATTTAAATATTATTCTTTCATTTATTTTACAATTATTGTTTTTGGATATTACTAGTAGATTCTGTTTTTAATTCTATTTCGAAGACCATTTAAAACTGAATGCATAAGGATGTAGCTAACATGCTTTGCATAAATAGTGTTTCAATTCTTGAAATTTGTTATGTTATAAAACAAGAATTTTTCTTTTTTTTTTTTTGGTTCACATTTAAATTTATACATTTTATGCAAAAAATTATAAATTTACACAGGAAAAACACATTTCACTCAAACATTATCAAATATTTGCATAAATAAATTTTTATGAAAAAAAACTTTACACAAATGGGGTAAAAAAAATATTAAAGAAATGATATTCACACAACTTTTTTATTCTCTTCTGACTTCAAAATCAAGGTTTGCTAAACGGATATTGTCAGGCCCCGATTTACATAATTTTGCGCCCTGGGCGGTTGCCACATTTGCCCATGGGTAAATCCGGAACTGAATGACATGTGTATGACAAATAAATTTAATACTTCACCTAATAGGATTGAATAATACAGATTCAAGAACCCATGAAGGGATTACCATTAGAGACAATGATCTTGTGGCAACGGTAATGAAGAGATGAAATTGCCATATACAAAGAATATGAAAAACGAAATCTGAAAAATGCTGCTGTACTACCAACACAAGTTGGACGTGAAGTCAACAAAAAATTCAAAAAATATGGTTAGTGGTATATAGTTATTGGTAGGATAGGAATGTGTATTGCCTTAAAAAGATGTTTTGATTCTGAGCAATTCTCTAAAGTTTTTAATAAAGTGAAGTCGAGTTCTATTATTTGCATTTTATATGCGCACCCAAATTTTGAAAATATTTTTTAACCAATTTTTGTGAGAAGAAATCGTTTAAAAGCAAACTTTATTATAATTTTTTTTTTTCATAAGAACTCACACTTATCAAATGTCAGTGTTATTTTTTGTTTTACATATATTTAGTATAATTTAACATTAACATAAATTATCATAATAATGTTATATGACTTTTATAAATGATTAAAAGATGTAGGGAAAAAAACATTTTTATTTAATTAAGTTTGCAGTGATTTCTTTATTAAATTAAATGAAAATAATTAATAATGATGCGCCTGTTTTCTTTATATTAAAAATATGCTTTTTAAATTTTCTTAAAAATGATAATTCAATAAAATGTTAAATAAATGAATATTAATAGGGAAAATAAAAATAGATAAAGAAAAATAAAACATAATTATGTACTATATGTACAGTGCAGTGTGCATAGTTCTTAATGTTCTCTTGTCTCATCTAATTAGGAATATTATAACGAAATAATATTGTAATTGAAGAAAAAATATGCAACTGAAATTATTTTTAATTCTATTAATTTTTCAACATAATATGTACATGCAAATATGTATATTACAACATTATGTACGGTTATGGGCATCTTTCTAATCATTAGTTAATTGCATTTCTCAGCAAATTGACCTAGGTCATACTCATATGTGTATAATTACGTGTGTATATAATGCTAAACCTTGATTGTTTACTAGCGATGGTGACTATAGGGATTTCGATTAAACTTTTTACATTTGTACAAGGTATATATGAGTAAATGGTATTGGTATAATAGTATTGAAGGAACCTAAAAAAAAAGCTTAGTATCTGGTTGTGACTAATACTTATACTTCATATCTCGTACTTTATTCATGAGGCACTTCTATGTGTTTTTTGTTTATTTACATTGTTCTAGAAACAATTTCATTAACTAAAATAATATAAAGCTAAGTATATTATAATAATATATAATAGAAACGTATAAGATATAATAATTAAATAAAATTGTTATTATAATAATAATAATAATAATAATATAATTACCAATCTAGGATTTAACGATACGCATAATAAATTCTTTTTCAAAATGCAAAATTTGTGGATAAAATTTGACATAATATTAATGTAAATTTAAATTCCATACAACTTAATGACATGTCTAGGGTTTTTTATTATTCATTCAATTTTATTTCCTTTTGACTATGTTCAACGAATAATGTACACATAACGTATATTTGTAAACGTAAATATAAATGAGTTTTACATGTTAGAATGAAAATTACACTAATTTAAAATCCTTATTAATGAATATTAAAGGATTTATTATTTTGAATAACATTATTAAGATTTTTAAGTTTAAATTCAATAAAAATGTGAATTAGACTATATATTATATTTTATTATATGGAATTTTTAAATTTTTTCGCCTCGGAACAAATCTTCAGCCCAAATATTTACCAATCGTTTTTAAAAATGTTGTCTTAAGAATTGGGCATTCTTTTTAGAACAGTTCTTATTAAATGGTATAAGTTAAACAAAAATATATATAACATATGTAAATGTCAAGTATTTTATCAGATTTCTAAATGTATTTAATTTGTTGCATACAAAAAATTAAGACATATTAGTTTCAGCAAGTGTATATGCTTACGAACATACATTTTTCAATCACATTTAACTTTTTACCAAATATATACAGAACTTATAAAACATAAACAAATAAAATTATATCATTCAAAAACTTCTTTATATTTATTATCAAATTATTTTATTTTTATATTAGACAGTAAAAATACATGTATTTATACATAATACAATTTATACCCTTATTTATAATATATTTATCGCTTGCTTACCAAGAAATATATATATACAAATTTCTAATATTTATTATTTATAAACAAAAATATTGAATCAAACAAAAAAAGAAAATTACTCAATGATACTCATGATGAGAATTTAATTTATAATTGAAGTAATATTAAATTAAAAATATAATGAAAATTTCGTAGATGATAAATATTCATTCAAGATAAACAAAATTCAGTGGAGAATTCAAGATGCATACAATATTTTCTCATATAAGTAGAAGAAAGGTTTTTAGACCCCAAAAACAAATTTAAAGGATTTTTTTTTAAGAAAATCATAATATCCCAAGGATTTGGACCAGGGTTTGGATTTTAATGAATATTGTTAAATTTGCATATAATGAAATAAATTGAAGGAACCTAAAAAATATATTCAGCACTTGGTAGGTATCTTAAATCGTAATTTTAAAAAGGGGCTCCATATTTCATTTAGATGAGGTACCTACTGCTATATATTTTTTTAATACACTTGAAGATAAATTTTGTAATATAAAAAAATGTAAATAAAAAAGATTTCCATGATTTTGATATAATATAATAATAATGAACATATGTGCACATTTAAGTAAGTAAATGATTTTTTCAATTTATGAGAATAAATAAAATATTTATTTTGTGTTTAAGATAAAAAAAATAAATCATTTTTATTGGAAAGCAATCATAAAATAATTTTATTGGTTTTTAATTAAATTTGAAGGAATTTTTTTTAAGGAATATTCTCCAACCATTTTTAATATGTGCTCAAAACTACTCGCATGAGGAACATGACAAAAGAAATTAAATCATTTTTTTGACCGTATTAAGTGCAAGAGAAAGATTTATGTAACTCCTCAATACGTCTTCAAGATCTAACTGTAACATTCAATTGTAATTTGAGCTACACACTCTACCCATAACCATGCAAAGCAAAACAAAAGAAAGACGATCTTCTAGGTTTCAAATTACAGTAGGTCCACAAAATCCACGAAACGAGTATTGAAAATCATCTCGTATTTTTTTATGCTATATAAATGCAGTATAATGTATAATAATAAGCCCCTCAATATGTTGAATTTTCATTTGATCCCTCTGATACTATTTGTTAATATCTTGTCTACAAATTTAAAGTTTTAACCAAAATTATGAGCAAAAATATAATTTTAATAAAATCTGTTTTTATTTTATTGATGACACTTTCTAGCATTTAACAAAAAAAAATATTACGTTTTTTTAACATTTATTTTCACAAAAAAAAAAAAAATACGATTTTTCGTAACTAATTTATTTTTGTAAGCTTTTTTATTATCACTTCAGACACATTTTTTGTTATTCATTTTTCGTGAAAATTCCCACATAAATAAATTGTTGCTGTGCAGAACTTTTAACCCTTAGACAGATACGAAGTAGTAAAAAAATTATGCACCAAATTTTTAAGCAAGCTCTGTCCAGTTTGTTCATAAACTAAGCAAGCAAGTTTTCCAAGTAAGTGGAGTAACTATTTTCAAGATAAATTAAGCCAAAAGACAATGTCTAGATAGATAAAAATACCATAAAATCAAGATTCCATATACCGTTATGGCACTTATTTTCATCATTCTTATATTTAACTCTCAGAACGACCTCTTTTTAAAATAAATGTAAATCTGTGTATACCTAGATTTTCACTTTCCACAATTTTTTGGCTTCGAAACTTTTGTATTTTTATATTCTTCAATTTAATTTGATAAAGGAAAACTTTTTGCCAAACAATATCAACCTGTGAAATTATTATTATTTTTTTTTTTTTTATGTTAGAGTAATTTTATTTTTAATTCGTTTTCTTTTTATTACATTGATGATACATATATTTTATTATTTAGGCATTGTAGAACTTCTTTTTATTTAATTTGGAGAGTAGGTATTGTTCAAAAGTCAGAAATACGCACTGGAAAAATATGCTGTTCTATAGTCGACTAAGGAAATGTTTGCCATTTTAGAGATATTCCTGATTACATAAATATTAAAGTCATTTTGTAGGTTTCCGGGGTCCCTGAAGCTCTGAAATTATTATGCAAACGGGCAATATCTTGTACCTTTATATTTACAACATTTAAAAATATTTATATGAATGAATATATGAATTTGGATTTGTTTGTAACCTTGTTCGGAAAACTTAAAATACATAAATTTTAATTATTGTCTTATTAACTTGTTAGTAAATAATATAAGCGAAAACAACAGGATACAAAAAATATTTAGAGGAAAATATCTTATAAAAAATATTCTAAACTTTAAAAATGAGTGTGAAAAATACTTTTCATTTATAAATAAATTTTAGGTAATTGAAAATTTAAATCCTTTTAAAAATTCCAAGTGTATAAAAAAACATTTAACTTGAACAAGAAAACCCTAGAGATAAAAGGTATTTTAACAGCATTACAGAAGATAGCAAAAAAAAGAATCCTTCTGGCGTTGACATAAGGATAATTGCAAGTCGTTTAATTTATACATTTTTTTTTATGTGCTTCAGTTTTTAAACTATTTTATACGTATACATACAACGTAAATTGGATGAAATTTTCAGTGGATGAAATTTTTATTTTTAATCCCTGAAAAATTTAATATTTTTATCACAATTGTGTCTGATTTTCAAACAAGGAGTATATGTAGATACTATCAAATTAAAACAAATTAGTTTACGAACAACTGATGTGAATATATATGGTTTTAGAACTAAGAATCTGAAAAACATTATGCTAATTTAATTTTGTGTGAATGGAAATATAGTATCAAAAACCAATTCCAACAAGGTTATTTGTTAGCGAATTCTGAATTCAATATTATAAGTTTTTCTTCAACTGAAACAAATTGGATAGTGTTTTCAGTGATTTTCTTTTCGTATATTTAAGCATGTCTACGATACAGTAATTATTTTTTTTATTACTGATTCTAATTTGCAAGTATAATTGGAAAATTCGAAAACAAAAAAATTGATACGTGCTTCCCCTCTTTAGATTGTCGTTTGTGGAGAATTCTTACATTATTTTTGATTAAATTTTACTTTAAATCTAACACCCTAAAATAGATGTAAACTCTATTTACATTGACTAAAATAAGAACAATATACCATGAAATAAGATCAAAATAAGTATATAAAATTTTATTTGTAGTACTCAATATGTTTAATGTTATTAATCAGTAAATTCACATTGAAGGACTTTGTTCGTCTATTTCTCTGAAGAATATAATATTTTAGAAATTCTTTTAGATTAGCTTACTTCATAACCCAAAAATCAAATTCGACAAACTAAACTATATACATAAATGTTCGTATAATATTCTGGAAAAGTGATTCTACTTATATATAATATTTAATTGCGGTTTTGAAATTTTATTGTAATTTGGGAGAGAAGAACTATGGTTTGATTACGGCCAAATTGAATATTATAGAATATCTTTTTGTCGACCAAACTCTTCTTTGAGCATCAAATAAATTTACTTACAATATATGTCGAATCCTTATTATTTTTTTTGGAATATTTCCGATCAATTGTATACATTTGATATACCTATAACGAAACTATAATTGACCGAGCAAAAGAAAACTGTCTGTAATAACAAAATTTTAGTAATTTAGTAGTCCTGTCATAAAAAAAATCCAATTAATATTCACATAAATTTACTGTATTGAGAAAATTGAATTCATTCCAGCAATTCATCACACACATTAATTTAAATTAAAGAAAAGGTAAGCAAAAAAAAAAAAGGAGAAAATTGTGCAGAATTTTCATTAAATTTCGTTTGATATCTAATAAAAATTATTTGTATTTCGTGCTTTTTACATTCTTGAAAAATTATATATTTGGTATTTTAACAAGTATGAAACGATACAAGTGACGACGTGATCTTGCCTTGAAGTGATATTAATTATTCCACAAAGCTCTGAAATTTGCTTTTTAATTTTTTACTTAATTCAACATATATATAGAATTCTAGATTTCATGCAATGGCATTAACTACGCGATCACGGACAGCTGACTTAATAAAGTAATTTGTATTTACATAAGTCAATAACAACATTAATATATCTTTTATGTAGGAAAAATAAAAAATATATGTAAGATCATTTATTTTTAAACCGAATTCGTTAAAAATTCGCCGAATGGAAGTTGGTTTAATATTGAGCCGTAAGTTTCTAAACAACTCTATTCTTTATATCAGTGTGGTAACAGATGTTTTTAAAACCAATAAATTAATTTTTTTCCCAGCTTTAAGAACTCACAAGGACGACGAATAAATTATATACAATTTTACATACATACACTTATACGTTAAATAATATGTACTTTATATAAAATCGATAGAAATATAACTTAAGGCATATTTGACTGATCTTAATAATGTGATTTAAAATAATATTATATAAAGAAATTCAAACTGGCAGTAGATTATGGTAATTTGTTAGCTTTTCAATGATAAAAAAAAAATATTACTTTTCTTTTCCATATCTTCGTACCTTTTCACTTATTCTTAAAAATGAAATATACAGACTGAAAAATCTTCTAGGAAAATAATGTTATAATATGCACAATGTACTACATTAATTTCTGAACAAGAGTACGTGACTACTCTATTCAATATCAGAAGAAAATAAATAATGAAAATCATATGCGATTTTAATTTAATGAGACAATGTTGAAAAAATTTTATAAAAAGAATAATAAACTTTTTTTGGGGGACCATGGTGTCTTAAGCGGTTCATGGTGTCTTAAGCGGAAAAATGAAAAATTGGTGAAAAGTATTTAAGACACCTTGCCGTCGTCGTGAAGAAAATTGTGTATCCATTTTATAAAAAAGTCAAGAAAAATTCCAGTTTCATTCGTCGGTCTGTGCCTTAAATCGTATCAAACATCGTAAAAAAAGTGTTCAGACGCAATGCCTTTTTTTAATACTATAGTTAATGTGACTTTACATTTTGCACATTGTGCCTTTTTACACAAATCGTTAGACATCAGGACATTTACCCAAAATAATCCTTAAAAATTGTTCTACCGGCTGAGTGTAGTTGAAATTTTCTATTTTGTATATATAATTGATAATTTTAATGTCATTTAACATTTAAACTCAATTTACATTTTTTAGTATTAATTGGGAATCAAACCTTAAGCTTTATTTAATAAAAAAAAAGTTTCAAAATTTATCCTTTTATTATAAATAAAGTTATATATCCTTTTTTTAGAATAAAAAAAAAATTGTTACAAAATTGTCCATCAATAATCTTTAATAATTTTCAAATTAAGAAAGTCTGGGAAATTAAAATGTTTTCTTTGCCAATTTCTGTTCTGAATGTTCTGTACATATTTTTTTTTTTAAATTACAATATTATGAGACAAATTTAATCCTCTTTGGAATTAACTTGTAAAATTATTATTTATTTTTCAAATATATTTTGACCTTAAAAAATTCCTTAAATTTACTATGGTGAAATGTCGAACTTATAAAATTTGAAAAAAAAATATGCAGATTAATTTGAAATTATGATTTTTTAGAAGTTAAAATTATAGTAGAGGAGGATCAGAATTATTCTTATCAAGCAATATATTCAATATATTATAAGTACGCCACAAATTTGGTACAGGTACTACAGTGACTTTAAATTATACTTCATTTGTTTTTATGTATGTGATGTTAAAATTTTCTTAAAATGTCTTTTAAAAATTTCATATTTTATGTTTATATTTGTTATGCTACAGCAAAAAATTTGTTTGATAATGATGATTTTTAGACTCTCGGGAGCGATTTATCGTTTACCTAATTTCGCTTAGAAATATTGTTGTTCATGTAAATATTTTTATATTTAGGCTTTATTAATTAGTTTACAATGTCTTACAGAAATATTTTATATTAATAAATGAAGGTCTGCATTAAAGTGAATTCCAGAGGAGCTGTCAAAAAAAAAAAAAACACATAATCCTTTCAAAATAATCTTGTCAAATGACTAATTTAAATATTAAATTTATACAAGTTTTGTTTTAAAGTGATATTCTTTTTTTATTGATTTCTGACAGGATTGTTGGATGTTGGTCCATCATTGTCATAATCTGTGAAAATTTCCACCTACTAAACGGTTTATTTTATATTTATATATATGAAGTATTTTCTCTCCGAGTCAAATCGTAGATTCTAACTTGCTTTATCATTTTCAATCTGTAGAAAAAAAAATGCTTTAAATACAATATTTAAAAATTTATGATCTGTTAAGATTTCTTAAAGTGACAGATTTTCAACAAACCATATTCAAAATTATTGAAAAAATAAATTCTTTCGAACAAAAATTATTTTTTAATATGATCCATTAAGCAAATTAATTATGCCTTAAAGGTTATTATTATTTATTCTTTTAAATAACAACTGAGTTAGTTTTGGTTTTTCTGGCTGTCCCTCTTTTAAACAGGATATTAAAAAAATTTTTTTTTCTGTTTTTCTTATGTAGATTAAAAAAATTATGTGTTCGAATAAACGGATGAAATAAAACAGTAAACTATTAACCACTATAGTTGACTTCAATAAAATATAATTTTGTAAAAATTCAGTACTTTTAAGTTTGTAATTAAAATAAATTAAAAAAATTTTCCTGCGATTAATATAGTGGAAAAAATATTTATACGACAAGAAGCTGTCTCTAAAACTTAAAAATGAGAATATAAAACGCACTTTCAAAAAAGGCTTTTGACACTTCGCTTCCATCTCAGGGAAAAAAATAGAAAATCTATTATAGAAAACTGATTAGTATTTTTTTTTTATACATTATGTAGAAATTAAAATTCAATCTTAAAATGTTGTTTTAATGTAGCCCCAACGAATTTGTTCCAAAACTTCGAATCTATATAGCATTTTCACTATTCACCTTAACCACTATTTATTATTTTCTTCTTTTGTTTTTTTATACTGACTGAATTATTTAATTTTATTAAAAGCAGGTATCAAAGAAAATTTATACACAATTTTTCTTAAACGTAGAAAAAAAAGTTCTAATGAAATAAAAAGGTTTTGTTGAAAAAAAAAACAAATTTTCTATATTGAAGGTTATTCCTGATAAAAATAAACAATTTCTGACCGGAAAAAATATTTTTCTTCCGATTTTTGTTAATAATACTGTGAAGAAAAGTATATAAATAAGCTTCTTGGTAAAAAAGTTCTCAAATTGAATATTTTTATTTGTATTTATCGTTGTCACTTCACTTCACTCACAACAAGCGAAATTTAATTAAATCACAAAACAAATTCCAATAAACAACAATATTTAGAGAATAATTTTGACATTTTGATATAGTTTGTGCAAATATAATCGAAGAGGCAGTTTAATAAAACCAATGGAAAATTAGAGTTAAATTAAAATAACAAAAAATTATTGTCTAATGCCATACTGCCATTGAAATATTGACAGAATATTGTTCGTCACAATCAATTTGTATGGCACTATAATAAAAAATACATAAAGTAATATTTAGATCGCATTTCAAGTGCTGCGAATATATAGTTGAATATTTTTATTTTTAATAATTCCATAAATTATTATATTAATTCATTTTGTCATTTTCTTTCACTATATAAAAATTTAAATTTGATAAAATTAATTTCGATGTAAATCCATTTAAATATTAAATATAATTGAATTTATAAACTTTTTCATTTAAATGTACACCACCACACCTATCTTTTTTTTTTATTTGAAGTTTGAAAAATTTATTAAATCAAAGTCATTATCAGTTTGTTCGTTTTTTCCCCTATCTGAGAAACCTTTTTCACAACATTCAACACAAAGTTTTTAATTAATCCAATTTTATTATTTTTATAAAATTAAATTTTTATTTTTTCATCAGGCAGTAATGCCATATGGAATATCCTGAATAAATATTATTGGATTTTTTTTTTGATAAATTTTTTGTGCAGATAAAAATAAAATTTTAATAAATTCCAGTATAGTTACGTGTCATATTTCCATTCTCTATAACTCAATTAATTTCTACTCATAATTATAGTTTCTTAATCAGAAGATTAAATTAAGGTTAGAAATTTACTTCAATCTCCATTCTGTTGGTTTTATTTCCGTTTCATTAAATTTAAATATATTTGTATACATACATACATTTTTTTTTCAATATCCTTTTTATGTACCTACTAATTAGTTCTTTTATTTTAAATCGATTGAAATATCTAAACTTGTCACAACATTCATATTGTTATGCACGTCATATACTTCTTTCATCTATCATATGATATGGAGAAAGAAAATATCAGATTTATTTAAAAACTTTGATAAGCGAGACATTCTTTTTAATACTTAAATTTTTTTTTCTCTATAAAAATTTTCACATGAACGCATAACTTGATTTGGATAAGATGAAATTGATTATATTTGAATCATGTACGTGCTATAATTACGTTATTTATTTGGATTTTTTCTGGTATCCCGCAAAAATTTATCATCATAGTCAATGAATTAATGTTATTAAACTCAATGTATGTGGAAAAAAAAATTTCATCTACAAAAAATATCATAATTTGTTTATCAATTTACGCTAAATTAAATTTTTGTTCAACAAGTTGTTTGTTTGTATATCTTCTTGTTTCGATGTCAATGATGTCAATAGGAATTTTGTTTTTGCCTTCTTATGTATCTCAATTGCAAATTTAATTTTGATTTTATATTTCAACTTAAAGTAAGTATAGAAAAGCTTTATGGTTTTATGTGTGAAGCCGAAGATTAGAACTAAAAAAAAAAAAACAGGATAATATGATTTTATCAGTATGTGTACATAATGATTGTAAAAAAGTTTCTAGAATGAAATGATGTGTAATATGGAAAAATAAATTAATTTGCAATGTAAATATGTAATGTATGATATTAAGATAAGCAATTTAGAATATTTAGTAGATAACTTGAGAATGAATAATATTATTACAGGAATAAGCAAAGAAATAAAGTATTCAAATATCTTGATCTTTGAAACACAACATATAATCTTTAACTTATAACATTTGTAAGTAACTATATACGAATGAAGTGGTAATAATTTATTTCCATTATCTTTCCTTTTATAAAATATTCTACATTTCTAAAATTTATTAATATAAATAAGAAAAGTTGAAAAACAATAGTAGATTATAATATATGTTAACTAAATTTGTTATTAATTACGAGGTGATACAGACAAACAATAGACACGAGTCAAAATTATATCACGAGACCGAAGGTCGAGTAATATAATATTGACAAGTGTCTATGTGTTTGTGTGTATAGACAACGAGTTGTTATAACAAATTTTGTTAACATATCTTATATACTACTTTAATGCGTAGGGGAGAGGTAGTTGCCCAAAGAGAGAATTTAGAGATAATTTATAATAAAAAAGAAAAAAAAAGTGAAATGTTCCACGTTAATTTTATTTTAATTTCTTTGTGAGTGTCAGTGATATTATTTTTGTGTATGAATTACGTAGTTCTCATTTTTTCTCATTTTTTTTTTTTTGTATTTGGCTGTATTGAAATATCGTGAGAGATATTATGTTTGTTTAGGTATTACGTAATATTCAATACGAAATATCTAAATGATTTCATTATTTACGCTGATGCATCTAAATGATTGCATGTGCATTAACGCATATAATACATATTTAGTGATCTAAATTCTATAGCACTAAATACAACATAACGATCCCCTACGCATTAAAATATATTATTACACACAATTGCAATTATACATCAGTTTAAATACTGTAAAGTGGCATAAAATATTAAATTTTTCTTTAAATGGCAAAACTTATTGAATTTTAAATTAATATTTTATAAAAAATTAATTTATTTAAAAATATCTTATTTGCCGATTATTTACTACTTTATCATTACATTCAAATTATCTTCAAAAATTATAATTAAAATAATTATCTTGGAATTTATTTATTTTTTGTTTCAAAACAGAATAAGTTTCTTTATACCTGCAATCAAATTCGTATTATATTGAAGTCTTCCTCTGGAATGTTAGATTTTCATTATTCTAAGAACATTAAACAAAATTTTTTGAAAACTTAAATAGAAATAAATTTAATTTTACTTTTAATGCCAAGGATTAAGAATTGCCTCTTCCGTTCGTACATTTTTCAGTTAGAAAGAGTAATAATTGACAATTTCCCATGCTTTTCACAAATATTTTTAAAATTTTTATATCTGAGATTATTTTTGGAAAAAAATTTAAAGGAAAACAATTTTAAAATTATTCAGAATTTTTGTAGTATTAATAATCTACAAGTTAAAGTACTTCTGTTGTTAAAAAGTGCCAAGTATAGCATTAGCTCACATTAGGACATATATTTATAAAATAAATAGGATGTCCGGAATAACGCAGGATTATTTCGAAGTCGTCGTAGTAACGTCCATCATATGAAATCTTATAAGCTTTCACAATTTGGTAAAGCTTATGAATCATAAGAAAAGAGGTGAATTTTTAATTAACTTAAATTATATAGGTCCAAGAATACATTATGGCTGCTTTATTTTATGTTAAATAATCCATAAGAATAATTTTTTGTTTCTATTTAGGTAATTAAAATATCATTTTGTAAATTTTATTTTTTATATGTCTAGCCAAATTCTTATTTTTCAACTAAGTTAAATTCAATCGGAATTTTAGATTGAAAAATATAAAATTAATTGGATGATAAATCCTTTGGAAAAGTTATTCATGTTAAAATTCCATTTTTCATTCTTTTGGTAAAATAGAGATATGTCTGCTAAGGTAGGTTGGTTTCCTATTTCTGTTGAAGAGATGTTCGTTTCTTTTGAGTTGGATGGGTTGCTACAAGACAATTATAATCAAAAAGTTATAGTAACTGAAGGATTTAAATAAAAAATGTTCAGAAATTCATTTTGACTATTGTGAAGATTGTCAATTTGAATTACACAATCAGTGATTGGTGTCAATCTTGTAGGCGTTCGTTGCGTCATATCACATTTTAAATTTTTATGTGTTTTTAGGTATCTCAGAAGTGTGATGAAACTGCAACCAAATTTTCATATGATTTTAATTATTTTTTCTTCATAAATTTTCCTATTTGTTATAGCTTTCACTTTATATATACATTCGTTTGTTTTTAATGAAGAAATTTCGTTTTGAATGACTTTGCAGTAAACAAAATACATATATACGAACTTTGTACATGATGTGCATTGTATTTCATTTGCAATAAAAATTTCCATTACTGATTTTCACAGATTTTTAAATTTTTTTATATAATTATGCATCGTCAACTTCACTCATCAAATTTCATCCATGTGAAAATTTTTTTTTCGTGGTTAATGTTTTCATTCTTGTTTCTTTCAATTTTACATACCGAAATAAAAATTTTCACTTGAGTGATTTATGCTACACAAGTTAATGCCATATTATTAAGAAAATTACTTTAATTATTTCTATATAACAGCTTGATGTCATACTACAAATGACATTATATATGATATATTTTATCCTTTGTGTGAACTATTTTTCTGTCTGTCATCGTCCTTCTTATGTATATGTATGAGAAATCGGGAATTTATATTTATTCTTAATTTTAATTTCACATTCCGATTTTGGGGTGAGACTTATGAATGCTTAATGCGTACAGGAAAATTTACCAGTAAATGACATAATATATTCTGAGACAATACCGGTTGTGCAGAACCAAAATACCAGTTGTGCAGAAACATACCAGTTGTGCAAAATCAAAATACCAGTTGTGCAGAAACATACCAGCTGTGCAGAACCAAAATATCAGTTCTGCAGAAGCATACCAGTTGTGCAGAATCAAAATACCAGTTGTGCAGAAACATACCAGTTGTGCAGAACCAAAATACCAGTTGTGCAGAAACCTAGCAGTCGTGCAGAACCAAAATACCAGTTGTGCAGAACCATACCAGTTGTGCAGAACCAAAATACCAGTTGTGTAGAACCAAAATACAGAAACAGTTGTGCAGAACGAAAATACCAGAAACTTAACAGTTGTGCAGAACTAAAATACCAGTTGTGCAGAAACAAATTAGTTGTGCAGAATCAAAATACCAGTTGTGCAGAAGCATACCAGTTGTTCTCTTTTAAAACTTCTAATTAATTACACAATTTATGAATTTTATTTGGAAAAAATATTTTATAACTTTTTTCTAATTAAATGAATATTATGGGGAATTTAGGTTTTATTTAAGAAAAAAAAAGTAAGCTGTGGTCCTGTCAACACGAATTTTTTTTTTTTTTCTCTGCTGATAATTTTTTTTTATTATTATTTTTTATTTAATTTAATTTTATTAAATTAAATAAAGTTATTGAAATTGGATAAGGGAGAATTAAGGAAAAAAAATTATATTTTAATAAGGTCATACATCTCAATACGACACAATGGTTAGAAAATGTGAAACCTGTTCCGGTAACATAACCAAAAAAATGCCCGGTGTTTGTTGCGTCCAATGCAATGGTGTTTTTCATCAAGGTTGTGGCCGAATTACTAACGAGATTTTTGACAAAATTAAATCAAATGATATTTCTTGGAATTGTGTTAAATGCAAACCGAATCCAAATTTAAATTCAACTATTGTGACTGGAGAGGACGAAGATTTAGATGAAGGTAATGTCGATGCTTTAGACACCATAATGGCAGAACTTTCCAAAATGCAGTCCGATAATCAAAAACTTTCAGCCGCTTTTACTTCTATCAAAGAAAGTCAATCTAAATCTAATAACTCACTAATTTTGATTTCCAATCAAATTAACGAGCTTAAAAAATTGAAAGCAAACGTAATCGCTAATTCTTCAGATATTTCTCATCTCAAAAAAGAAAATGTTAATTTAAAAAATGAAATTCTTGGTGTCACAAAACGACTTCATTTAGTTGAACAACAGGCGGTTCGTAATATTATGATAATTTCAAATGTTCCAATTATTTCTTCTGAGTCGCCTGATATTCTTAAACAATTTGTTTTGGATCTCGCACAACACCTAAATAAGCTGCCATTAACATCTGACGACATAACATCTGTTCGTAGACCCAAAGCCAAATCTGATGGGGGCAATAATTTTCTTGTTGTTAGTTTTTGTAATGAATTAGTATGTAACAGAATGATTAATGCTTATGAACTTAGAAAAACTGAACTTAAATTGATCTCTTTTAATTTTAATTTTATTGTTACTAATGAAAATTCTATTAGATTAAGTAAATCTTTAACTTCCTCAGATCGAATGTTGTACAAAAAAGCTATGAAATTCAAAGAAGATAATAAATTCAAATTTTTGTGGATTAAAAATTCTAAAATACTTTTACGTGAACGGGAAGATTCAAAAATTTTTAATATTCGTCTAGAATCTGATCTAGACAAAATAATATCTCCTACTCTTGATTAATTCTCTTAATTTTTTGTTTCAAGTTACATTTTGCGGTGCATTATAGTTGATACTTTTAATTTAATTTAATTTTTTATTTTCTGTCTTTTAATAGAATACATATTGCGTTAATAACTTTTTTGGTTTGTTATTTTCTATATATTTTTTTTTTCTCATTAATTTTTAAAATTTTAATTTTTCATTTCTTTTTAGGTATGTTTCTAAATATTTATTATCAGAACATCAATGGAATTAGATCCAAGACTACCGAATTACAGTTAAACATAAGTAGCTCTGATTACGATATAATCTGTCTAACAGAAACTAATCTTAATGATTCTATAAGGAATAATGAATTCATCGATAACAGATACGAAGTATTTCGAAAAGACCGCAATCTTGATCTCTCGAACAAACTCAGTGGTGGTGGCTGCCTAGTAGCAGTGAAGAAACACTACGTGAGTAATCGACTATTAAATTTTGAAACTGTACATGAGGAGATTTGGATTTCTTTGAAACTTCATAATAATGCTTCTATATACTTATGTTGTGTTTATTTACCTCCTGATTCTGGTAGTGATACGTACGAAGTAGTGTTCAATAATTTGGCCTTTGTGTCACATAATATTTCCCCATCATCCAATTTGCTGTATGTGGGTGATTTTAATATTCCCTCTATAAATTGGCAAAAGAATATTTCATCCAACTATTTATTAGCCCATTCTTTCTCTGGAATCCCAGCTGAAACGTTATTATTAAATACTTCGATTGCCAATTTACAACAATTTAATGGAGTTAACAATTACTTGAATAGATTCTTGGATTTAGTTTGGTCTGATTTGCCGTCTGATAATATTAAAGTCATTGAAAGTCCTAATCCTCTTTCGCGTATCGATAGACACCATCCACCGTTAGAAATTTCTCTTGAAAAAAAAGCTGTGAGGTACCTTGGTGAGCGTGATAACCGTAAACTCAATTTTCATAAAGCTAATTATAATATTATAAATTCAAAGTTAGAGTCCTCTCTTTTTGATTTCAGTAGTTGTAATAATATTACTTCTGCCTTTGATCAATTCTACTTAAATCTAAATTTAATAATTAAAGATCATGTGCCCGTTTCTAAATCTAAAAGTGCAAATTATCCCAATTGGTATTCTCATCGCCTTATAAACATCTTAAAAGAAAAATCAAGGGTCCATAACAGGCTGAAAAGACAGAATCTTTCGCACGATATAGCAACTTTCAAATACCTTAGGTCATTAGCAAATAGTGAGATGAATCTTTGTTATAATAATTATATTACTTCTGTTGAAAATAACGTTAAATCGAATGTAAAATACTTTTGGGCTTATTCTAAGCAACTGAAAGCCTCTAATAAATTTCCTAAGCTTCTTAAGTATGACGACAAAGTCGCAGAAACAGCATACGATATCTGTCAACTTTTTGCTGAATTCTTCAACACGAATTTTTCCCCTCCAGGTAATAATCCATCTTTTTCTACTAATTCATCTTCAATTTTTGTTTCAAAACCTTACTTCTCGCCTGACTTAATAAAAAAAATTTTAATTGGCCTAGATATTTACAAGAACTCTGGTCCTGATGGTATTCCCAATGTTTTTTATAAGAACTGTGCCCATGTTCTTTCTATACCTATTTCAAACTTATTTAATCGTTCCATATTTGAAAATTCATTTCCTCAAGTTTTAAAAGTTTCCCACATTATTCCCGTATTTAAAAGTGGTGACCCTACGAAAGTGACTAATTATCGACCCATTTCAATACTTAATTCATTAGCACTAATTTTTGAAAAGGCCATCTATTTAGAGATTATGCCACTAATTAAACCTTTAATCAATACAACCCAACATGGATTCCTCCCCGGTCGATCTACCATTACTAATCTGACTATATTCACTGATTATGTAGCTAAAACTCTGGATGATTCCGCACAAGTAGATTGTATTTTTACTGATTTCACCAAAGCTTTTGATAAAATTGGGCACTACTCAATTTTGTCACAAATGTCTACTTTGGGAATCGATGTAGAGTTAATTTCATGGTTTCATTCCTACTTAACCGATAGACGTTCTTCAGTGGTCCTTAATGGAAGTATATCCTCACCTATTTTTCCTTCTTCTGGAGTTCCTCAAGGATCTATTCTTGGACCTATTATATTTTCCATTTTTGTTAATAATCTTTGCAACAACTTTTCCTCACCTTCACTACAATTTGCCGATGATCTTAAAATATTCCGTAAGATAGAAAATATTCGTGACTGTACTCTGTTACAAAAAGATATTGAATGGCTTATTGCCTGGTGCTGCGAGTTTGGATTACCATTAAATATCAGTAAATGTACCGTTCTTAGCATAAGTAGAAAAAGATCTCCTATAATTTTTGACTATTGCCTTCAATCTCGTATTCTGAAAAGAGTGGATGAACAAAAGGACCTTGGGATTATTTTTGATTCTAAATTTATATTTAATTCTCACATTTGTCATATCTTTAGTAAAGCCAGCCGTCTTTTAGGCTTTCTCTTCCGTATTGGAAAAAGATTTAAATCTGAATCTACTTTTATTTGCTTATATAACTCCTTAATTCGTAGTATCCTAGAATATGGTTCAGTAATCTGGAACCCACAATATGAAGTATATAGAAGTAAAATCGAACGCATTCAAAGAAAATTTACCAGGTACTTATTTTTCAAATTTGGTTTGGTGGACGACGGGTACAGCGCCAGACTTCATACTCTAAACATGAGGTCACTTTCCCAAAGAAGACTTCTTCTAGATGAATTTTTTCTAATTAAAATTGTGTCTTATTCCATTTCTGTCCCTGTACTTCGCCAAAACCTTAATTTTTACACTCCTTCTAGGCCTACTAGACTAAATTTAACTTTTTCCATTCCACAACAGAGGACGAATTTATTATCTAAAAGCCCACTCGTAAGAATTCAATCGAACCATAACGAATTTTTTAATTCCATTGATGTTTTTGATCAAAATATGTTTAAACTTAGAAGAGTAATTATTCGCACCGTTTCTCAACTCCCCGTTCATGTGTGATCAAAAATCCAACGAATCACCTTTTCTTTTTTGAATTTCATGGCTTAGGTTTAGGTTTTAGTTTCTTTTTTTAGTTTTAATTTTCATTAGTTTTGTTAATATATTGTTTTTTATTTTATTTTATTTTTTTTTAAATCATTGCTATCCATTTGAATTATTTCTTTAGCTTACTTATATAATAATTAACTTTATGTAAATTACATGTAGCTTGTAATTAGTTTTTATAACTGTTAGCTACTTAATGAATAAATAAAAATAAAAAAAAAAAAATAAAATATATAATTCCCAATACATATATGTAATATACAACCACATACATTTTAAAACTTAATTTGTAAATGAGATTGGCAACAAAACATTTATGTAAAAGTATAAATGATTACCTACTAACTGTCCCACTGTTTAATCCCGTCTAAACTTCCTGTCCTCATTACCAAATCCATACTTCTTTAGTATAAAAGGTATCCCACCTAGTGATTTGGTAACTTTAATAAAAAAAAAAAAAAAAAAAATGTTGAAAATAGTTTTAAATTTAAAATTATGGGTTTTGTTTCAGAAATTAATAAACATAATATAAAACCAAATATTAAAATTTTATTCTCTCTAAAATATACTATCATTAAAATTTTATGAGGGAACATGAATTTTCAATTGAAAATTAAAATTTTCATTCTAAGCTTCATAGTGTCATGCAAATTTTAAGTTTCATCATAGAAGAAGAATCATATATAGAGTTATTTTCATATGTAAAATTTGTATCCACATTTTTGTTTGAATTAGAGTCCAATATATTGCTTGTATTAGCGACTATTTTCTATTTATATTTATTTTTATGTGAGTATTCAATCAAAATCTTGAACTAATTTAAAGCAAAATGTGTATAAAAATTTTTTGTATTAAAATCACTCTTATATGATTCTTTCTCTATGGTTTCATGCTTAACAAATGGTGAAAAATAATATTGAATGTATGTGTTGAAGTGTGTTCACTGAAGTTTCCAAAGCAGTTGAAAGAAAGCTCAAAGCTATTTGAAAAATTATTAAACTGATTTTATATTTATTTATTAAAAGTACAATGAGCATATTCATAAATCCCTTTTTGATATAAAAAATTAAAAAATATAAATAATTTTTCCATTAATGATATTTTTAGGACATAATAATTGCTTCTTAATAATCTCAAAATCATACCTCATTTATACAGTTTATATAGTTTCCATTTATTTAGATAATAAGTGTTAAAAGACAATGAATCACAAAAACAAAATAAGAAGAAGTTGCTGACATCTTATTTTAATAATAAATCATTTATATTCCATTAGTTATTTCTAGTTGTATGGTGTTAATAAGTCAAATGAATAAGTCGAGTGTAACCATTTCAAAAGTAATTTAAATTTACCGCTGCGGTGAAAAATCTTTCTTGGGGAAATATGCAAAAAATAGGAAAAATTGCTGATTTAAATTTTTTTTTGTGTTTTCTTTTAAAAAAACTATTTAAAATAATAAATTTTTTGACTAGAGAAAAATTTAAAAGCAAGCCTGACGACAGGCTCGTTACTAAGTTATTGTTACCTTGTTCCGAGAATTGAAATGTTATGTTTCAGAATTTTACTTTAAAGTAAAACCCTTAATCCATTCAACAACAAATAATCATAAAATAAATTTTATTTAACAAAATTGATGATTTTTAACATTTTATTTCATTTAGAATTTTTATTCTCAGTCGTTGCACTATTTTATGTACAATCTCGTTTTAGTTAATCCTATTATGCACTATGGACTACGGCTATTCCATTATTTTTAATTTAAAATAAAAATAAAAGAGAACATTTGTAATTTTCTTTAAATAAATTATATTGCTATTTTTATTTCCCTGCTGTGTTTATCTTATTGGAAAATAAGTTTTTCAATTTAAAAAAAAAAAAAAAACAGTATGATAAGTTCAATATAAATACAATGTTACTTACTATTTGAATTAGTTTTAAATTAATATTAGGAAAATGTTTAATATACATTTATCTACGTATATAAGAGTGAATTGCGAGATTTAGGGAGCAAGCATTATATTTTAAGAGTCAAAGTATGATAACTAGGTCTTATTGGCAACATGTGGAAGAAAATTGACTTATTTCGACAAATCAGATCTCATTTGTGTATAATCTTTAAGTATAACTATATTTTTAACTCTATAGGTTGATAATAAATTTATCGTGCTTTCTTCTAAGTTATCTAGATTTCCTTATTCGTACTTTCAAAACTTTAATTCTCCTTATTAATATACTTATTAATAACAATTGTGCAGAAGTATACCAGTTGTGCAGAACCAAAATATCAGTTGTGCAGAAGCGTACCAGTTGTGCAGAACCAAAATACCAGTTGTGCAGAAGCATACCAGTTGTGCAGAACCAAAATACCAGTTGTGCAGAAGCAGATTTCCTTATTCCTACTTTCAAAACTCTAATTCTCCTTATTCGTTTAATATTATATTCTTTCAGTTTCAACCCTCATTAAATATTACTTTTTATAGTTTGAATAAAAAAAAAAGAAATAATAATGTTGTTAAATGACCCTATCACTGTTTCACTAAATATACCTACTTATTAGGCAAACATTTTATTTACAGTCCATGCGAAGCCAATTAAATTGTATAAAGAAAGCACAGAAATTCTATATCTACAATATTTTATAATTAGATTCAGAATAAATGAGAAAAATGGATAGAATAAAAATTGAAATTAAATTTTCATTATCCTGACACCAATTTAATTGTAATTAAAAAAAAAAAATACTATTGGAAAATGGTATACACCACAGACTCTATAAGAAGTAAATAAACAATTTATGTTTTTTTTTGTAATGAATGAAATTCTAATTGAACTAATCAAATATTTATAAAAATTTTTTTTTAGAAAGAAGTAAATTAATTAGGTGCATTTGTTTTTCGTGTAGATATTGAAGATGTCTTTTTTTAATTTTCTAAGATTGTTTCGTTTTTTTTTGGTACAAAAACTCACTTAGGATAACGTTTCTTTTTGCAAAAGAAACCACCGAATGAACTTTTTTCTCGACTGTGAACCTTGAGATGATACTTGTTTTTAAATTATATCAGCAAAAAGCATGTATATAAAGAGGAATCGGTCCCATACAAAAAAAAGAATTAAAATAGTGAAACAAAAAATCCATATCACAACCCCATGAGCTTTTGTTTTGTATTTTTTGAGAATTCCACTCTCACGAAAGCTTTTAAAACTTTCAAAATAACAACAGTTCTATACAATTTTGAAAGTTTTAAAAGCTTTTGTGGGAGTGGAATTCTCAAAAAATACAAAAAAAAAGCTCATGGGGTTGTGATATGGATTTTTTGTTTCACTATTTTAATTCTTTTTTTTGTATGGGACTGATTCCTCTTTATATACATGCTTTTTGATATCAGTAAGAAAAATTTCATTTCTATACTTTGATCAATCGATTGAAATGGAGAACAGAAATTCGAAAGAAAAATTAAATTCACTTCTGAAATGGGCCTGTTAGATTTGTTATTGAACTTACTATATAATTACAAGAACTTACTATTTAATTACAAGTATTCGTTAATCTTCGAAAAACCCTCAAAATTTTGTCTAAAAAATATCTGTATATGTACGATTGTGGAAAAAGTGTATAAAAACAAAGTTTACACTTAAAGCTAAAGGATAATTATTCATAATAGCCTCTATTTTTTCTGCGATTTTTACCTTAATATAGGTAGGTGTATCCTTGAAAAAAAAAAATTATTTGAATTTGATGCGATAAATAAAATTTTAATAATTTTTCATTTTGGTTTATTTTTCCTTCAATTTGGTTTTTCAATTTATTTTTTTGATAAAGGATCATGTTTTATTGTTTTAACGAATTCAAAAAAAAAAAAAAAATAAATTCTTTGTAAACTTTTTTGGCAGGATTTTCTAAAAATTTAATCTTCAATTAAAATCGCAGAAAAATAAAATTTCAAAAATTTTCTTCAAAACATTTTCAATTACAATTAAAAAGTTAAGTTCTTCTTAACTAAATAAATATTTGTTCTGGGGACAGAATTTATTGAGAATAATAAGTTTCATATAACTTTCAAACTACATTTTAATCTTCTTTCGTTATACATCTATGTATAGAATCAACCTTAATACGCCGAAGTTATTAAATATTCAATTTCTCGACACAAGTTCTCATAATGATTCATCCTCTTTTTGTTCGGGTAATTCTAAAATTTAAAGTATATAGTCAACTATAATAATAAATAAACTGTGGTTATAGGAAAAAGGCTTAGAATAGACTTATAATAATCATTTCTAACTTATATCCATTCATTCCATTCGTTGGTTGTATAACTTTTCGTTAGGATTTGTATATTTCGTTTTTAAGTATATGCTTGTTCAAGTTTTTCTTCATAATAAATAAATTAATTCTGCATAGAACGGAATTAAAATATATCCTTTTTAAGGATATATGTTGTATATAATATATTATAATTAAAGTTAATATTGATTTATTGAGATGATTGGTTTTTTCTATTCTGTGTTTAAAAATCAGATAAACAAATAGTGATTATGTTAAATCGTTATTCGTTTAACTATTATTTTTTATTCAAGAATTCTTTTTAACATTTTATTTTTTTTCAATAAAATTTAAGAAATAATAAAAAATTTAAAGAGAAAATAATTTTTCCTCTTATTGTTGTTTTTTTTTTTTTCAAAATAAAAGAAACTTGAAAGTTATAAAAATGTTTTTATACTATATTTAGTACATGAAAAGTTTATAAACAGTAAATTTGAAACTCCAATAATATTATTTTTTATTTAATGGATTTTAAATAAATGAATGTAGTTTAACGATCAAGTATTTATTCACAGAAGTCAGTTCAATATCATTTAATTTTTGGAAATTCTATATTTTTCAGTAAAATATATTTTCATTTTAAATTAATTATTGCTTATTTATATAAACTATTTATTTATAGTTTTATCTAGAACTATGTTCAATAATATCTACATATTATATAAGTACACAGTTTTCATTGTAATTATAAAATCCATAAGGTTTATTATATGAGTTTGGTCAGAATATAGGACTCAAGGAATTAGTGATTTAATTTTTAAATGTGACTATAATGTTAACTATTATTTTTTATTTCATTTCCGCTTAAAAGTAAGTGCAAACGATTCACTTTGTTTTTTTGTTAAATGATGATGATAACATCTGTTTTGTTCCAACAAATTTATGTAATTTTTATATATTTTTCAAAATGAAAAGTAAAATTTTACATTTTTTGCTGAAGGAAATGATAAACTAATTTAATTTATCTCCATAATATTTAATTTGAAATGGTTTAATGTTTTAGGTTTCTTTATGTATTCTTTATAATGAATATGTTGAATTTAAAAAAAAAAAGTGAATAATATTTGAAATTATAATTTAATAATTTTAATTTATATGTAAAAATAAGATTTTAAGTTAAAAGTACTATAATTGGGAAACAGAAGTCTATTATTGCTAAGGGAAGACAAGACTCTAAAACTGAATAGTTATATTCTTTTTGAATGCAGAACCAAATTATAATATCTATTCACAGGAATTTATGAATGGTTACAGAAAAAAACCGTCTGCAAATAAATAAATAAATGATTTTAATCTAATATAATTTTGTTTATATCGATCGTAAGTTATTTTCTTATTGTTCTTTAAATGTAATAAAATTGTTAAAAATATTGAACGACAAATTATATTATTGATAAAGAGCCCATTTTTTTTTTTAAATATAATTACATTCGCTTTATTAAGTTGAATTCATCATTTATTTCCAAAAATTCAATTTCAAAATTCAATAAAGGCATTTTTTTTTCAAATAAAATCATCTGATTAAGACTCGATATTACAGCAATACTCGTTTCGACATATATAATTAAGTTCTACAACTACAACTAAAAAATAAACATTGTTATTTGACTTTATGGGAATAGCGCAAAAGTGGTTCTAATTAGGATGCCCAAAAGTTTATAAAAATCACTCGTTAATCACTTAGGTTTTGTATAATATTAAAAAGTTAAGATTATAATTTCGTTTCAATAGGGCATGGCAATCCTGTAGGGACAAAATTTGGATGTTTCTTATAACATTTGAAAATAAAATTTAAAAAAAATAAAATTACCTTAAACAACATATAAAATTTGCATAATATATTTATATAACAAAGATATGTTATTTATAAAATTTTATAAAAATTTTATTTTATGTACATTTAAAAATAAAACTTTTTAAATTAAATATAAAACAAAAAAAGTTTTTGAATTATTTTAAAAAGAAAATAATGTTAAATAAAAATATGTATAAAAAGTATAGGTTTTACGAGACATAAAAATTGAGTGGAAAATATAAATATATTTTCCTTGTATATCTTGTCAATGCACTAGCACCATTTATTGCTATCTTCTATATATTGTATAAGTAATATCGAAGTCTAGATATAGATTTAGTCAAAGCGTTATAAACTTAAACTTGACATTCAAAGTTGTAATAACGTCAAAACTTAAATGAAATCCGTTTTGTACTAACTTTAATGTATAATTTAGATAAATTTAGATTCTAAGAATAATTAGCCAATCGAAATAGTATTGAATATTTGATTTATAATTAAGCTAAAGGAAATATTCATGTGTTATTGATTCAGTTGAAAAAACAAACATTCGTGATTCGTGAATCATTCTTTTTATCTTATAGTTTTAAATCAAATCATCATGAAGAATAAGTATATAGATGAGACAAAGTTGAGTAATAGAGTCAACGTCTATAAATAAACAAATTGAAAATGACAGTACCTATATAGTTATCTTTATCTTATAAGGAAAAAGGATTATTCATTCACTTACAAAATTTATATTCTAAACTTTCATGTGCAATTTTTACATGATCCTTGAAATGGATTTCATACAAAATGCTCTTGATGATTGCTGAAATTTTGAACATAAAATATGGATTCACATTGCATGCAAAAGATTTTTTATTTTAAATAAATATTCACCAGATGGAGGAAAAAATAATAAAACGAAACAGAGTAATACTTTTATATGAAAGGATATTAAATGACAAATTTAAATATTTAATTTCAGGACTTTTGTATAGAAACAAAATTGCGCTGAAATTTTTTTTTTTTAAACGAAGTTAGTTAACGTGATATTCATCTTTTGGCTAGTGTTATATAAAATTTTATTTAAAAATATAAATTATAAATTTTATTTAAAAAAATGTATTATTGATAAAGAATTATAATAATGCGATTAAGGTGGAAGTCTGGAATTATTTTACAGAAACATTAAAAAAATAAAGAGACATAAGAACCGGAAGGATGTTTAATTTCAAATGTACATTTTTGTTTATATTTTATCTTCATCTATATAATGTTAACAATAATTTAAATAAGAATTACAAAAAGATCAAAAAGGAAATAAAAATTTACTATTTTTGTACAATATTATTGTAGAGTTTTTCAAATTCTATTTTTCATCTTTTTAAGATTGAACCGATAAATTTTAATGAGTTTAGCTTTTATAATTTAAAAGGTATGAGGATAATACATACGTTTAAAAAATATAAATTTTTGAGAATTATAATTAAAAAAAAAAAGGTATTTTTCTCAAATCTATAGTTATTTGTCAGACTGAACTAAATATTATATAAATCTATATAAATAAACTATATTATATAAATGCATAGGTATATATTAAGAATGTAATATATAAAGTTTATATATATATTTATAGAAGTCAATTAATTTTTTTTTTGAATAGATTTTCTAACTAAGTGATGAATATAATATAATGTTGAAATTATTTTCATTACCTTTTGACACCAATTTATTTCTAAATTAGAATAAATCTTGCTGGAAAATATACAACGAACCCTAATCACAATAAAAACAAAATGTGAATGAAATGTAATGGTCCTTATCAAGTTAATTTTCACAGTCAGTAGCCAAATTCTATCTTGTTAAAAAAATATTGTTCGTGGAACAGTTTTTTGAACAACATAGTTGTAGAATTTGGCTGTTTCACGAACAATATTTTTTCGAACGAAATACATATAAAAAATATTGTTCGACCAACATTTTTTTGAAAAACAAAGTTATAGAATTTGGCCCGCAGGTAAACAGATAATAGTAAAAAATAGAAGGAATAATAATTAAAATAAATTAAATAAGGCTTTGCGTTATCACGTTTGGAAGTTGACAAGCCAAACCAATTTGAAATAAAATAGAAATACGCTTCATTCGTAATGTCAAATTTTATGATATCACATGAATATTTTGTTGGAATTATTTTTAACATTTTGAAGTATCTTTTCTTAATTTAAAATTTTTTTTAAAGTATTAAAAATATTTCTTTCAAAGAATATTTCCAATTTCCAATTCATTAAATTCATTATACAAAAATGGAACAATAAAAATAAAATTCTATATTAATATTTAATTTTTATAAAAATATACTAAAATAACATAATTTTAAAATAAACATAATTAAATTTCATATTAAATTTGTGTAGTTAAATTTAGAACATAAAAAAGGCACAAACAATCAGGCGCCTAAAAATAAAAAGAAATTAAGTTGACTGCGTGTTGTTCAGTAACTATATGTCAAAAAATATTTTAAATTTAAAGTGGTTTTATTTAACTCATATAGTTTTCATAATATAAGAGTCTCTAAAATTTGTTGATTTCATTTAATTAATAACAAATTTCACTTAATAATTATACTGGATGGAGAACTCTATCCAAATATAAGAAATAATTGTGGGCAAGAATACAGATGTTACCCACACATTCTATTGCAGAAAATTAGTTTTCCCAAAGTACTAAAATTAAATAACATATTTCAGGATATCAAAAAACATAATATTGATTTAATAAGCTGATCCTTTGTCGTTTATATTTAATTCTGTTCCTAGGTCTCTCTAGAAAAAGAATGATAAAAACAATTATGTAAAACTGTTGTCATCCATTTAAGATTAATGTTTTATTTAATTCTTTTTCAGTTTTTTTATTTTTGGCAAAAAAGGGTTATTATTGTTTCAGGTGGAACATTTAGGGTTCATTACAGTTTTTAAAACATCTGTATTTACTATATATTTATTTCAATTTAAAGAACTTTATAAGTATATACAGGATGTTGCAAAACTTTACAAGAAAATTTTAAAATCCTTTTTAATTTTTTTTTAATTTATTTTTTTAATGAAAAGTTTAATTGAAAAAATAAAAATTAGAAGAATTATTTTATTCTTAATTGTCTTTGAAGAAACTTTTATTTTTAATTGTAGTTTTCACTTAATTAAATACCGGAAAATCATGTCCTGAAAACAATTTTCTTTCTAAAATCCGTTCAATGAATGTAGGATAAGGGAATAATTCTCGAAAGCAAGTCATTTTACCAGAATTATAGAATGATAATTTAGATATGCTATAGAATTTAGATCACTAAATGGAGTATTATATGCATCAATACACATGCAATCATTTAGATACATCTGCGTAAATAATGAAAAAATTTAGATGCATCAGCGTATATAATGAAAAAATTTAGATGCATCAGCGTAAATAATGAAATCATTTAGATGTTTCATATTGAATATTACGTAATACCTAAACAAACATAATATCTCTCACAATATTTCAATACAGCCAAATACAAAAAAAAAATGAGAAAAAATGAGAAGAAAAATTATTCTCTCTTTGCAACTACCTCTCCCCTACGCATTAAAACAGTATATTGGATATGTAAACCAGATTTGTTATACAACTCGTTCTGTATACATTGACACTTGTCAATTTATATCACTCGACCTTCGGTCTCGTGATATAAGTATTGACTCGTTTCAATGTATTTTTGTGTATACAGAACTCTTAATTAATAACAAATTTAGTTTACATATACAATAATCTACTATTAAATGTTTATCAAAATTGAATTAAATGATGCAGCAGCGCTTAGAAACCATCGAAAAGTGGTATCGAAAGCAAGTCATTTTACCAGAATTATAGAATGATAATTAAGATATGCATTTACATAATTTATATTATCAAAAACTATAAAAACAAATAAACATAAAAATCGATAATAAACTAAAAAATTTCCATCTGTAAATGAATTGAAAAAGATAAAAAATGTTCAATAGTATAAGAAGGACGATAGAAAATTACTTACCGTCGGGTTAAGGAATTTCTATACAATTATATAATGATTTAGTTCAGATTCATTTAACATATATTTTCTATACATATTCACCTTAAAATAATCACTTCTCAAAAATATAGGTTAAATAAAACAAGAAAATAAGAAATCCGTTTAGTTTAAGAGCTAAGGATAAGCCTTGATAAAAATAAAAGGTTTATTTTCAATAATTTTTTGTAGTAACCTTAATCCTTTTCAAATGCTTTCAACCTAAAGGCAATTTTTTTTATTTTTTTTGTAGTATAAATATAAAAAAATATGAATATTGTGGTATTTTTGATCAGCTTATGTATTAAATATGCAATATATAATACATGTATAGATATATAAGTATATAGCCTTATAAAACTATATGAATTTTTAAATGTTCTATTTGTAGTACATAATAGTTGATTTCGATAGCCTATAATGTTCAAAAAATTCATTGAACGACGAATAAATTTTCCACTCTAAAAGTCCTTCAAGCATTGTTTCATTAATTCAGTTGCAAGAAAGGCAATATCTTGAGGTTCAATAAAACTATTAGTTTTTCTTGGCGGAAGTATATAATTCAAGTATTAGGAAGTAACATTACAAGTGGCGCAATGAATGGAGCCTGCTTAGCGTTGCCAGGCGTCCTCCTCTAGGGAGGACAGTCCTCCATTTACTCCTTAAAATATCCGTCCTCCAAAAAGGCTTAAATGTCCTCCATATTGAAATTTACAAAAAATTATCGTAGTTACCCTGTTGCTCGCTTTATTTTCTCGATTTATTTTCTTTTGTGAATAACTAATGTTCTTTTTCTTTTGTTTTGTGTACATATTATAATTTTTAATGGTGCTACTGTACTGAGTGATTATTTCCCAAAATTTCATCAACTGGTTCGCAGTGAAATTATTTTGCAAGGAAATAGTATACTAAAAAAATTAAACTGCATGAAACCCACTTTTTTTTTATTAATTCACTAATTAATTAAAAAAATAAATATTATTTATATACAACTGAAATTTAGTATGCATAAAAAAAAACATTAAAATTAAAAATCAATAAATTAATTAAAAATTAATTAAATCATTTAAAATTATTTCAAATAGCCGGTTCGCACGAACCATGGGGGGTGCCTTAAAATCAAGCGACATAAAGTCAATTGACTTTAAGTCACTTTCAAAGCGACATAAAGTCAATTGATTTTATGTCTTTTTCTAAAATGATACATAAAGTCAAGATTTAAAGTGACCTAAAGTCAAATGACTTTATGTCGCTTTGCAAAAAAAAATTAAAAGTAACATAAAGTCAAGATATATTTTTTTGATAATGTTCAATAAATAGATTGTAAGTCACTTTCAAAACGACAAAAAGTCAATTGATTTTATGTCTTTTTCTAAAATGTGACATAAGGTCAATTGACTTTATGTCACTTTAGATCTTGATTTTAAGTCATATTTTAGAAGAACACATAAAGTCAATTGACAATCCCAAAAAAAAATTTCTTTTTCCGAAAAATTTGACCTTTTCCACCCGCACCTCACGCATAAAAAATCGATATTCGTTCATAACGAAATTAAATCGAATAATGAATAATGTCGAAAAATAACTTAAAATTATAAAAATTAAGTAATGTCGAAAATAACTTAAAATTAAAAAGTTCAGGAAGAAATACAATTTTTTGGAAAAGGCCAAATTTTTCAGAAAAAGAAATATTTTTTGAGAAAGGGCAAAATTTGTTTTATTGTTTTACAATTCATTCTTAGAAATAATTTAAAATTAAAAAGTTCAGGAAGAAATACAATTTTTTGGAAAAGGCCAAATTTTTCGGAAAAAGAAATATTTTTTTGAGAAAATGCAAAATTTGTTTTATTGTTTTACAATTCATTCTTAGAACAATCAGAATCAATTGACTTTATGTCACTTGATCTTAAGGCACCCCCCACGAACCATAAGATTTAGACTAAACGATTTGTGCGAACCGGCAGGAAAGCATGACTGATGCTACTACTCATGTAATAAATGAATTGTTTTAGTTTAAATGAGTTTTTTTTCCATCATGTCCTCCTTTTGAGTTTTCAAAACCTGGCAACGCTAAGCCTGCTGTCAGTAGCAATACTGACGATCCTAGGGTTCTGAAGTTTATTTCAATTAAAGAAATTTATATGTATGTATTTATGTATGTCTTGTGACTTGTAGACAATACGTTCTATAATCTAAGTTATTTCATAAGTTTTCTTATCTGTTTACATTTTCTTCGTACATAAATAAAAAATAAAAATTTTGCACTAAAAGCTTTATCAATAAGGAACCAAGTTATTATCCTTTAATACGCTTTCTCTGAATTTTTTTTTTTTTTAATATAAATTTTTTTCAATGAGTTCGAGTTATAAACGCAATCAAGATTTGTTTTGGATTTCATTGCCTTTTTTCAGGAGTCTAGCATATTTCATCTGAATTCCATTAAAATTAATTTTTTTTTAAAATCAATTCCAACAATGATTCTTATCTTAATTTATACCCAAAAACATTTATTTATTGATTTCGCGTTATAATAATTTGTATTCATATTCTCAATCATATATTATATACCACTGAGCGGTGCGGCGCAGCTGTCAAAGGCTTATTGTAGCTTTCTTCATGGTTTTCAAAAAAAACGGTGGCCGTAATCAAGCATTAATGTTTCCTACATAGGGGAAAGATTATTGCAGGAGTTCTACAATGGGTATCATTTTCCCCGAATAATATAGTGTGTCTTTGAGATGATTCTCAAAGATTCAATTCCGATAGACTCATCGCAAAAACACATTGACTGGAAAAATATTATGATGAGGTTAAACAACCAATAATAATTTTTTAAACTTTCAATTTATTATTATTTTTTTCTTGTTTTCTTGTTTTCTTATCATAAAATATGGATTTTCCTTTTAAGATGTAATTTCATTTAAAGAGCAAATATTTGTTCGTCGCTTATCAATCAATTATCGTTATTTTTCTTCAAACAGCAAAACAAAAAAGACAAAAACAACAAGAAACATTATGTTATATTTTATATACGCACGAAAAATTTAAGAAAAGTTGTGTAAAAGAAATGTCCTTTAATATAAAAAATTATATACAAAAAAAAAAAATAAAAGGATATCGCCAAACAAAAAAAAAAACACAATATTTAATGCCTTAATATATGAAATATGTCCTCAAAATAAAAAATCTTGTTGGTATGGTTTTAAAAATATATACAATTTTAATTTTTAGAAATGTTAAATGTTTATCAAAAATGAATTAAATAATGCAGCAGCTCTTAGAAACCATCGAAAAGTGGTATCAATTTATTATTGGTATACTCAATTAGGGCTAGCCCTCTTCTAAAGAAGGCCCTGGACTGAAGAAAGAAACAAATTCGTGATTTTCACAAACTGTACAGTGAAATTTTGAAAATTTGTTGTAAAAAAACTATTGCTTTCAAATCGGAATCATTTAGTATTTAATCATACGAAAAAAGAACAATAATGTTATTCAACAGGTCGAAAACTAAATTTTTGGTTCCTTTTTAAATGAAAAATTAATTTCACTGAAGTTAAAAAAAAAAAACAATTTCACAAAAGTTTCTTTGATTTTCAAAAAAAAAAAAAAAAATTTAATAAAATTGAGAACTTTTTCTTTCTTCAAAAATTGATCAAAAAAAATAAAATAAATTGTTGATTCTAAAACAAAGAAAATTTCATACGGCCACTTAAATTTTAATTCTTACAATTTCAAGTGTATCACCAATTAAAATATGTTATAACTGACTTAAATTAATTTCAAATTACGTACCCCATAGTTGTGGATCTTTTTATTTTTTTACGTGAAAATCGTTCCGAAATGATATTTTATTTTTTAAAAATCTGCAAAGGGAAATTTTTAATTTCCCATAACAATCTCAGTTTATAGGTGTACTTTTTTTTAGAGCATCTCATTTTTAAAAAAGAAAAAAATTGAATAACAATATTTGATTTAAGCAGACTGTGGAGATTACGCAGATTAACTGTCAAGACTATTTCAATTTCTGAAAAAAAAAAAAATTTTTCTTTAGCAGAAAAGGAATATTTCACGACGATTTAAAATATTCTCAGTTTGGGAACAGGCTCTTAATTATAAAGTTTTGAAAAAGCATAATTTAAAATAAAATGGTATTTGTAGGAAAATTGTAATTGGTATATAATATATTGTGTGAGAAATTTTTTTTTTTATATTTATATTTTAACTTAAAAGAAAAGCTGTTAAGTCAACTATAAAAAGCCAAAATAAAAATCCTGTTCTTTGCACCTGAATAAATTTTACAAAAAAATTGTTAAAGAAATTGTTTTTTATTTTCTTCTTTATTGTGCAATTTTGTTTTCTTTTTTTTTTTGCCTTAAAGAAAATAAGGTTTTTATTACAAATATAATATCTTTTCTTGACATTGACCTTTTTTTTTTTTTTTTTTTGTTTACTATATTTATTAAAAATTCTTCCATGAAGCTTAAAAAGTCCTTTATTTTGAAAAAAATTTATTAAAAGAGTCTTTTAAGTTTAAATATAGGAGATGATTGTTTGTGTCGATGTTTATCAAAACTCGTCAATTCCACTTTTCAAAAAAAATGAGTATAATACATCGTTGGATTCGTCTTCGAATGTGCTATCAGTTTTTGCTATTTTTAAATTTAAAAAAAAAAATGGAATAGACGCGGTTTGATAAACATCGACACGTTTGTTGAAATTTTATGATTTTTGTTTTTATTGCAGGTTCAACAAATTTTTGATTCATATATATATGTGAGCTATTCGAATGGACTTCTAAGAAACCTTGAAATACAATTTTTTTCAGTGTGGTTTTTGAACAAAAATTTAACCTTTTTCCATTTAATGCGTTCAGTTGTAGAAGTTTCAAAATTTTTATATAAAAATGAACTTTTAACTGTTGTAATGTGGCCACAAAGGTTAAAATTTATATCTCAAGCTTGGTAATATTACAAAATAAAACAAATTTTTCTGTAATTTTTTTTGAGAAAATTTTGGTTGTAATAGAAAATTTTTCGTCTTAAAAAAAACTAATTACTGAATAATTTCAATTTTCATTCTACGCTATTCAGTGATACTAGTTTTATGTTTTTAATATTTTTAATTGAAAAAAAAAAATCCTTTGGATGTAAATTGAAAACCACAAAAACAATTTTTTTTTAAATGATGAATATTGAGCATCATACAGAAGAAAATATATTTAAATGAGGTTAAAAAAAACCCCCCAAGCATATAATTTGTTTCAGTTTTTTTTATTTTTTAGAAAGGAATCAAATTAATTTTCAACCTGAACCTGATTCGTGTCTATGTTTCTAAAATGTTTATTTTTAGGGGATAGTTGCCGTACAAATAAAAATTATTTAAAATTATTGAATTCAATTATTTACGAAAACCAAAATTTTAAAATGGAATAAGTAAACATTATATTTTATATTACTAACTGTAAGACTGGTCTTCTGATTCTTTAAAATATAATAATATACAACATTAAACCCAATTAAATTTCTGTTTCTATAATATATATTTTAAATACATATTTTATAGAATTATAATACCTACAATGTTTAATTTATATTTTTATATTCACATTATAAATATAGTAAATGGCCATAATATAAATACATTTACATAATGAGAATCGCATATAATATGGAATAATATATATTGCTAAGTATAAGTTTCAAGTATACACATTGCACAAAATTACTTGCATAGTTGCTAAAGTGCCTGTTGCAATGAATATGTAATAATGACATTAAGAGTGTATTTTATTGAAAATTAGTATTCAAATTTATATATTTATATAATTTTTTGCAAATTTGAATGAAAAAGTAAAAAAAGAATGTAAAAAATATTTAAAAAAAAAGAGTAAAATATTACTTTTGCAGTACTAAAAACATATTATTATTATTATTATTATTATTATTATCTTAATGTTTGAGAAGAGTGAAAACCATTTGTTGATTGCCACCATTAAAATGGGTATATAATAACATTTAATGACGTGTGTATAATATATGCATATAAGTATATTTTATTGACATAATTTTTGAATTAAAATATTTAAAATATTGTGTACCAGGACTTTCAATAAAATTTATATAGAAATTACTTAATGGTTTTTTCTTTTTTCTGACAGATATAAGATATCATTAAGTTTCAGTTTGAGATCGTATGCAAAGCTGAATGTTTATTGAACTGTAGCTCGCCAACTGAAAATTTACTTTTATTTGTAGTGTTGCTGACAGCTTAGGTTTTCAACATATCTTTCAATCTGGTTGAGAATATTGAATAATTTTTAAAGTTGTGTTGGAAGACCAGCTAATTGAAGAATCAGCTCGTCTATGTTAAGCATTATATAAATATTAAAACCTACTTGTTACAGAGCTCACTTTATTTCTATAATAAACTTAAAAATTATTAGTACTTTGAATCCATAATGAACTGATTTTTTAATCTTTCTAGGAACATAAAAAAATAAAATAAAATAAAACCTATAAAAAATATCCGGCTAAAGATTATTATTAAATTTTTAAAATAAAGTAAACAAAATAAAATAAATTGTTAATAAAAAAAAATTTTTGACCTTTTTTTTTTGCTTAATATTAAAATAATAAAAGCTTATTTTCATAAAAAATAATGTAAAAAAAAAAACCGACTTATTGAAAATTATCCTTAAAAACTCTATTGACCGGAAATTTTTGTTTATTACGAAAATTAGTAAATTTTAATAAAAAAAAATTTCCTTTCTTTTTCGTTAAATTTTTATTTACATTTATTTTACAATATAAGAAACAATATGGATATTGTTAAAATTAAAGAAAATTTAAGTGATCCTTGGAAGTACAACACAACACAGTCTACCAAACTAAATATCTAAATAAAAATACAATTTTCTTGAACCTAATCATACTGTTAGAATAACTCTTCTAAAGTCAATTCAAATATTCAAATTGAATTAGATTCAATTAACTGGGACTTTTTTTTTTTTTGAAATTAATTAAAAGTTTAAAAAAGGACATTTTATTTGTTAAACATTATAATAAAGTGAAAATCATTTTATATAAGATAAATATGTCTAATTAAAGGATGTAAGCATCCTTTAACAAATATCCCTTTGTAAAATGTTAATTAAGAATTCTTCTCGTATACGTGCGTATTTGAAATAAACCCCAAAAAGTGAATAAATTTTGTTTAAAATTTTGAAACTTGATTTCAAATATGAAAAAGTTATATCTAGTTTGAATAGAAATTAGAAACTTGTACAATGAACTAAAGGTAACACAACAGTATAGTTTTTGATTCAACTATTTATATTAGAATTTTTAAAAACCTAAGATAGTCAATAAAAAAAATCCATTTGGCCTGCTATCATTGTAAACATATATCCTTCTTATTTCTGTCTTAAACTGAATACAGAAAACTTTCAAATCTTACTTATTTTTGTGGCTTGGAAAATTTACCTTAACAGTAAAAATATAATGGAAAGTAATTGGATTTTTATTAGTTTCCTGAGTTACACAGCGAAATTAATGGCTTGTTAATAATAATAATTCCTATAATAATAGTGAAATATTATAAATATAGGAAACATGAAAAAGCTAAAGGAAGAAAACGTTGTTGAACTTTCAATAAAATAAATAAAAATAAATATTGTGTCAGAGAATGAAATAATAAGAGATATCCCTGATGATTTATTGCCTTGAGATTTAATGTCAAATATAGTCAAAGAAAAATAGAACTTACTACTATTTGTACTCTTATTGATATATAGTAAATATAAAAATTAAATTTCTTGACTATGAGGCATATGAGGTTACAAAAAGCTTAAATTATAAATATATCACCAAGGATCTTGAATAATAATTTTTTTTTTTATCATTTAAAAACTTTATTTTAATATTATCAAGAAAAGGATAGTAATAATTTTTGAATTAATTGAAAACAATAATTGAAGCTTTTCGTCTGATAAGCTGAAAAAACAAAAATGTACATATTTTATTTTCATTTTAAAACTAAAAGCTTGTACTTATTCTCTCTGTTTACAATGAACAAATTATTGAAACATAAACGGCCACGTGAACTTGATTTACTTCGGTTTTATTTTGGTTTTTTGTAAATTTTATTTCATTCATAATTTTCTTCACATTCTCTTTATTTGTAAATTAAAAATATTAAAGCTTTTCATATTAAAAAATTTACACAAAACTTTTAAGATTTTATTTTTTTTGGTTTTAATATCATGCGAAATATGGCTTTTGGGATAAATGTCATGAAATAAACGCATAAATAAATGTTGATATTAATTCTGGATTTCGTAACAGTTTATTAAAAAAAATTGTTAGTTCTATTATGAAGCCATTAGAAGAAGCCTGAATTTGTTACTTGATTGATAGAAAATTTGGAAGAAATAAACACTTTATTTATTTATTTATTTATTAATTCGTTATTATTACAATAGTTCCTTAATAACTAGAAATATTATTAATAATTTTACAGAGTTTAGCTAATTGAAGCTTATCAACTGAATTAAGTAGCTAATCACTTATTATTTACATTTATGTTTTAACATTTGAATTATAAGAAAAATTAGTGTAAAAAAAACCTTATAAGTGCATTTTTGAAATAAACACTTAAATATCTCTTCGTTGATGATTGATTATATTAAAAAATATATTGAAAACTATATGAATATTTCAAAAACATTTCAACATTAAAAAAAAGTTTAAAATGATTTTTTCAGAAGAAGTTTTCAGAACGAGACTTTAAATTTTAGATTGAAATTTTGTTTTTATTCGAATAAATGTTTTTAAAGTTTTCTGTCACTTGTAACAAAAATACAAAAATTAAGCAACAAAAATTTTCAGATACATTTTTTTAATGTTTTACACAGAATAAAGCTTTTATTTCAGATGCTTTTATTTTAGAAGAAAAAAAATAGTGTTTTTTTTTTGAATTAAGGGCTTAAAATCTTTAAATCGTCAGTTTTCTTCGGAACGTCTTAACGATTGGTCGAATTAAAAATCTTTTCTTTTTTTTATTCTTGGTATATTGCGGAATAACTAAAATCAAAAAAAAAAATAAATTCTAAGTGTGAATGAGGTAATTTGACGATGATACGAAAAAAAAAATAAAAATTATTGAAACGAATAATAATAATAAAAAAAAAAAATATTAATGACATAAAGTCATTCAAAATATACATAATAAAAGAAAAAAAAAAAAAATTAATAATATAAATTTTTAAAGGGAAAATTTTATGTTAAAAAAAAGAACAAAAATTTGATTTGGCGCCAAAAATACATTTTTTTTTTAAATTGCGTGGATCAAAAATAAATAAAAATATATTTATATGAATTAATTATATATAAAATTTATATGAATTAAAAAAAAAAATCATTGATTAAAATTTTGGCATTTTATTATGATGACAATATGAAATATTTTGAAAATAAATAAATAAAATTCAGGTGCTTAAAAGAGTAGAAAATCATTTTTTGTTTTTTTTTTTTTAATTTTTGAGGGTAAAGTTAATTTTGTTTTTTTGCATTAATTTCTGACTTTTCAATCGTAATTTTATCTTATAAGTTTCTAAAAAGAACACATACATCTGTCATGTTTTTATTGATTCGCCCAAGTGGTAAGAAATTTAACTTTTTTCATGATCCAACACAGAACGAACATAGGTTGTAGAAAAAATCTAGTTCTTCTGGTGCGAATCAATTATTAATATCTTCATAGTTGATCCTTACTTCCATCTAAACTTAATTTAATTGCTGGCTTTAAAATTAATTAAAAATTTCATCATTTTATTTGCCTACATCTTATATGACGTAGACAGACATACATAAGACATCAACTTTAAAAATTGATAATAATTAAAATCAAAATTAAATAAATCTTTTATTATTGGAGCGCGTGTCAAAGTGTATAAATATAATAATGTAAAAATTATATTATTCTCCCCTTATCAGTACATATTTATTTATTTTTAAAAATATTAAAAAAATTAATTTTGTCTGCAAAAGTTGAATCCTTAGCTAAAAATAACAATTCTTTATATACACACGACAAAGACGGCATTCAGTTTCTCGACCAACGAAACATATTAAAGGCATATTGAAGGAAAAACAATGATTTTTTTTTATCGGGATAATCTTAATTTAATATTTTTTTATTATTTGTTAAAAAAAAAATATTATTTTTAATTTGTTTCTTTTTTAAGGTTGCCATATCTTTTTATTTTATATTCAAAAATTTTTTTTTTAACTTAAAATTCTTGTGGTTTTTCTTAATTAAGATAGTTTTAAGTATGTATTTTTTTTTTCTAACATTTTTTTGAAATATTTTGCCAACTTTAAGTTGTGAATTTCTCGCACCTGAACAAATAAATAATCAATGAAACACGATTCAATAATCCGGTATAAATTTTTGCTTTACCATTAAGTATAAAAATAATAATAATAATAATATGATCTGTATATACTTTTTTTTTTTATTTGATAAAATTTTAAGAAATTAGGTTTCATTTGCTAGAGTTGCCACCGCATTATAGATTTGTTTATCAATTGTATTTTAATTTTAATTTAATCAAAATTTCTATACATTATGTCAGAGTTTTGACATATTTATAAGTCGTCTTCTTAAGCAATATTTTATCTGAAAAGAATATTCATATAATTAGATATTTTTCAATATATAGCAATAAGTAGTAAACAATCTAAAATATAGAATTATTAAGGAATTCCAATCATCAATGCAAATGTTTTTTTTTTAAATAAATTTTGAAAAAAAAAAAAATTATAATAAATTCTACTGACTAGGTATTTATTTCTACTAGTTAAAGATGACAATGTTAGATTTAAAATTGTCTAGTCATGATTTTTATAATTTTTAGATAAAACAACTAACTGAAATTTATCAAACACATTGAACATTAATTGTTAGCACCATTTTTTGTACGTAAACATTCTTTCAGTATTATATGATTCAAAATTTAATAAATTGACATAAAGTTGGAAAAGCAAAATTAACCTAAAAAGAAATTGAATCAAAAACTTTAAACATAAATAATCATTAAGCCCGTAAATAATCATTAAGCGTCATTCGTAGTAGTTATATTATAAGTACATAAAACTGTCTAAATTTCTAAGTAGTCATGGATATTATAAATATTATTGTCGTTCGTGAATTTTCATTGAGTAACCTTGGTCAATGGCGCGCGCTAATGTATATTTATTTCTATTATTGGATAGCTTCATTATATTATTATTTTAGTGCACATTTTGAGGGACTTTATGTTGCTAATTTTATAATTTAAATGTAAAAATAATTATTGTTCCATTTTAGTATTTTTTTTTTTTATTTTTGTTCTCTAAAATTAGGTCTAATTATTCTGCTACACTTTTTACAAATAATTTTTTTATTACTTTAATAATGCAATTTGTTTGTGAACGTATGTAGTATAGCAAGCAATTTAATGCTATTATTATTATTTATTATTTTTTATGATTATGTATATAGTTTAACGCATATTAAAAAAGTTTAAATTGATTAATATGCTGAATTTGGCGGGAGCATTAAATAAAAATATTTTTGTAGAAAAAAATTGAAGAACTTTTAAGTCGAAATTTGTATTTTTTATAGTGTTGTCAGTGCCGGATAGAGCATTCACTGGGCCTCTGGGCAAAAGTTTCTAAAAGGGCCTTTTTTTAACAAAGTTAATGTAAATATATATACCGATTAACCGCAAATCCATTGACATAAAATGTGTTATAGCGTTTCTGCACTGGCAGTAACGCTTCTTGCGAAAGATGTCTTTCTTTCGTCTTTCGCCATATAAAAGAACACAAGAACCGAAAGAAATACTCTTCTAAGTACATACTTTGTCGCTTTGCAGTTTGTCGATTATTATTTTTTGTTGTTTTTCTGCCTTAAATTAATTATTTCATGGTGGTTACACTTATTTTTGTTAAAAAAATAATAACAAACCAGAACAATAAATTCATAAGCAATGAAAATTTGTTTTTTTCTGTCAAAAGTAAGAGCAAGGTGTCCATATGGGCTATCCGGCGCTGAGTGTTGTAGTTCATGTGGAACTATCAACCATTGTTCTCCGTGTATAAGATCATGAAGATAAAAATTTGTAAAAAATATAATTCCAAGATCGGAAAGCTTCGAAAATTTGGCCATACATTAACCACAATAAGTTTTTTGCTCAATTTTCGTAGTATATTTCAATTTTCATAGCTTTCAAAATTAAAATAATAATTTTTCAAAAAAAAATATTAAATCGAAAACTAAAGATAATAAATATTTATTTTTTATTTAATGCTAATTTCGCATCAGATCTGTGAAACTTAAAAGAAAATTAATTTTTACATTCATGAACTTTGGCATATACAACATTATACTGAGACCAGCAAAAAGATTTCATTTCTTTTTTTTTTTAATATTCACCTTTTAAAGAATCTTTTTATGGTTTCTAATTTATTTTATTTTTCTAAATAATTTCGCAAAAAAAAAATGATAGTTAATTATTTACTTTTAGATGGCAATGAAAATGAGTTCACTTTTTTAAAGGGGAATTTCCTGTTCAATTTTAGTTTATATATTGTTTGAAGAAAATTTGGCTGTAACTATATGTATTCGTTTGAAAAGTTAAAAAAAGTATTTAAAGCACTGAAATGCCAAAATTAATCTTCAATTTTTAAATATTTATATTCATTTACAACTTTGTTCTACATATAAACATTTATTTTTTTTCTATTTTACATCTGTTGTAATAAAAAATCATACATTATATTTTGTTTTTATTTATGTTAAAGTTTTTTACACTTTAATGCTATTTTTATTTTTAATTTTTTATTAATAACAACAATTTTATGTGCCAGTAGATTTTGTAAATAAATAAAAGAATATACACAAATATCTATTCGATGAGAGACTAATAATGTCGTTTGCATTTATATGAACTTTGTTTAATTTGTATATGTAATATAGTTTTGTTTGAATGCAAAATTGAAGAAAATTCAAATAATGATGGATGAGGAATATTAAAAAAATGAAGTTTTATAAAAATTCTATTAAAAAGCGTTTTACTCATCAATCAATTGTATATTCTTATCAGATGCGCCAGCCCAGGGCTAGGCGAACTCTTATCTGCTCAGTTTCGGAAGAGCCATACAAGAGACTAGAAAAAGATATTTAACTTGTGATTTCCTTTTTGTTAATTCTACTTTTGGTGAACCTTAGTAACAAAAAAAAAAACAAATATTTTGTTAAACAGTTAGGCGCCCAGAAAATTTTCGTAATGAAAATAAGTAAAATGTTTTTTGTGTGTTTGAAAATGACATAATGTTTAATTAAAAAAAAAAAATTTTACACTTAATTTAAAATTTGTTTTAAAAATAAATTTAATTATGACAATAAATTTTTATATTGCAAATAAAAATAAAAATATTTTACTCAAATTTTCCTCTTTCTGTCGTAGCGTTAATAAAAAAATAATTATTATAATTATTACAAATTCAATTAAATATTCACTTATTAAGGTTACGAAGAAGAGGATTAAAATTAATATAAGGAAAGAGGAAAATTTTATTCTTTTTCATATTAATCCATTTTTGGGTATAAAAATACGATTTTTTGTCTCAAATACTAGTAATAGTAGATTACAACACATGTTAAGAAAATTTGTTATTACAACGAGTTGTGTATACACAAAAACACATAGAAACGATTCAATACTTGACAAGTGTGCATGTGTTTTTGTGTATATGCACAACGAGCAGTATAACAAATTTTATTAACATGTTTTGTATACTGTTTTAATGTCCATGTGAGAGGTGGTTGCAATCAATACATTTGCAATGCAAAAAATAAACAAAAGTTCAAAATGAAGTAAGTAAATAAAATTTACTTAATACGGAGAATGTAAATAAAATTTACTTGATTAAATAATTACATGTGTATTGAAGCATGTAATATACCATTTACCGAGCTAAATTTACGATTGTTAATACAACTTACCGATCACATGTACATTAAAAACATTTTCATATATTGAGAAAATTTTTTGGTAGTTCTTTAATCGCCTTTTTTGATAATAATTTACATAGGTTTTTTTTTTAGGGAAAGAAAATTGCAGAAAATGTTAGAAAACTCTCAACAATTTTCAACTATTTTATACTATTATAAAATTGTATATTGTGTGTATAAAATTAATCATTGTAAAATTGATTAAATAAATCGGGATTTTTAACATTTTTTCGCTCATCAACTAAATAAATATAAAACTAAAATAAAAAAGTTTTAAATTTCAAAATTTCTTCCTAATTATAATAAAAAAATTTTCAATGTTTAAAATTATTATTATTCTCGATAATATTAAAAAAAAAAATTTAATATTTACATTTATATATTTTTATGAACTGAGTTCTGTTAAAAACAAAAATAAACGAATTATTAAATATAATAATTATAAAGTCTGAAAATATTTAATAAAAGTTAGAAATTAGACAAAATTTTATTTATAAATCTAATCTAATATTCTTGAATTAATATAAATCATAAAAAATTTATTTATATTTTAAGAAAAATTTTCAAATATATATAATTAATTTTTTTTTGATTTTGTTTTCACCCTTTCTCTATAAATAACAACCAAAAATTAATTTTTTTTTTTTTTCAAAAAGAGTGAAGAAAAATTAAAAAAAAATCATATATAAGAATATAATATAATACATAAATTTTATTAGAATATTACTGATGGAAATATCGTGATTAATTAAAAAAAAAAAATATATAAAAATTTTTTTTTCTAATTAAATTATATTCAGGGTTAAAGAAATTTATTAAAATTGTGAATGGAATATATAGAGTTTACAAATGTGAAGAAATGTGAGTAATTAAAAATTTGAAAATATTTTTTTTTGTAACACTTTTTAATTATATGTTTTTAATTATAGGTCGCTTTTATTATAAAACTAAAGTAATATACGTAAAATTGATAAAATTGATTGGCTGACTGTAATTGTGACCAGCCAGCCGCTTAATCTTCTGTTAGCATTAATTGCACTGCTTTAATGCGAAACGGATATTATTTGTCAGGTTTAATTGTGTGCAAAATTTTTTTGTGAACTTAAAATATTCTCAGAAAATAATAAAAAATTGTTCGAACTAAATGAAATACCTAACATTTTAATTAATAGAAATAACAATAAATTTAAATCCTGCGAATCTATAGTATAGCCTGGATTAGAATGCATTTAATAACTTCGTTGGAAAAAAAAAAATTAATATTTCAGATCTTAACCTTCTAATGGTCATAAATTTAATTTCTTAACTTTTATGTATTATTTAACCGCTAATGAATTGGATAATTGAAACTTTTATTTCTTGAAATTTCTAAATAAGATCTTAATTATAGAATATAATGTAGGTAATGAAGTCAAATTTTTAGGGAAAAATATTGAACAACAAGTATTATAAATGTTCATATAAAAAAAAAAAAACAAATTATCACCTGAATAAATATTGAAAAAAATAAAATAAAAATAAAATAAAGATACAATTACGTTAAATACGTACATAGAATTTTTTTTTTATCGAATTGACGTCTAAACGTAATTCTGTTAATAATTTTAAAAATCTTTAAAAATATTTAAAAATCAAAGGGTTTTCAAACATCGAAGGCGTATAATAGTTCTAATATTCTCATTTCCAACTGATTTACTGCGAATAGAGGTAGGTATTCTTCGACTTGTGACCGAGACCAGTTCCTAAGTAAGTCGATTTGATCTTAAGTCGAAGTCCATCAAAAAAAAATATAAAAAAACAAGCTACTATGCTTTTTGCTACTACTTAATAAATTTTTCAATCAAACTCATAATTCAATCTTTATTTAAATAAAAAAAAAATGGGAAGAAAAATTGATCGTAAGTGTGAACGGTCGTAAGTATGTAAGGATATTTCGTCAAGAAAATATTCTTGAGCTTTATCCTGTACTGTTTTTTCAATATATAATATGATCAACTTTATTAGACAACTTCCGAATTACAATCAAAACTAGCGAGTTTGGGTGCAGGAAAAAGGTCACTCTCCTTAAACACAATACAAAAATAAAAATTCCATATTAATAGTAGGGAGGTATATCTAAGAATTTTGGGAAATGTTTATTTATTTATTATTTTTATAATTTTTTTTTTATTCAGAAAATTGCATTTCTTTTTTTATATTTTTACAACTTTTTATTTTGTTTTTCCTATTTTTATTGGATTTGTTTATTTTAACAAAAATATCAATCAATAATATAGAAAAAAAAAACAAAAACAAAAACACTTTGAAATGTAAATAATAAATAGAAAATGAATTTTTTAAGCTTTCTATAGAAAATAGTGCTATTTATTATCTGGTAAATTCAGTGCACACAACATAAAAACTTTGGACAGATTTATTCAAAATTTGTTTTATTATTGTTTGAACTGTTTATAATAATAATTATGATAAAAAAAAAAGAACACAACATTTGAATATATGCTAATTATGATTTTTTTTTGTATAAAAAATATTTTCACAGCAGCTCAACATCGTAATAAACCAAAAATATAACATTTTCTATATATAATATAATTATGTATGTTAAAAATATTCAAATATTGACCATTTGCTTACGCCTAAATGCAAAACCGAAAAAAAGGTCGTTTATTTTTATTTCGCCGTTCTTATTCTCAAAAAGGTGTTTAAATAATTTTATTATCATCAAGATACATTTACCTTAAAATGCTAAAAATATGTATTTTCATATATACGCAGGTAAATAAATTTTTATATGTATATGTATTTGCGTATATAATGTACTCAAATTTATGTATATAAAAAGATAATGTGTTGTATAAATTTTCTCCCTTGATTTTGTTTTTTTTTTTTTTTGATATAAAAATTAAGGGCCTGAATTAAAGTCAGTTAATTCGGCAAAATTGTATCAACCATAAAAAATTAACTGCATCTTCGAGTTGTTTGTTTAAAGGCGGTGCTCAATATCCTTACACTAGCTAAGAAATAAATCTGTGTCCACAAGGCATGACCGCTTAAGTCGAGTTAGGCGGTTATGATTTTATTATTTTCAACTGTTGGTCATATGATTCTACGCCTCATATTTGGCTTTTAAAAACTTAAAATGGTTTTAAAATTCTATAATCTTCTCAAATTAGGTTCCATTTATCTTAATTATTCGATTTAAGGAAAGGATTTTAAACTTAAAACTGCTCTCTTCAAAAGTAACAAAATCGAGTTAGGCGATTATGCCTTGTGGCCACTGAAATAAAATATATATATATATAATATATATCTATCTATTTATGTATATTCAATGCTGTTCGTTGGTAAGCGCATAACGCGCATAACTTGAGGACGCTAGAATCGATTTGGCTAATTTTTTTTTTAAATCATCGCAATAGCCCGAGGTTTAGGATTTTTAAGGAAATTGCCCAAAATTAATTAAATACAGTATATAGTAGTTATTTGGTTTGATTTGTATGCGGTCGTGGGTAATATAAACAGTACAGCTGTCATGTTGAAATAAAATCCTAGATTAACTAAAATATAATTCTATTATTATATTTTATGTTTAACATTTAATAGGTTTTAGATTTAATTCGGAGATATAACTATATTATAATATAATTATTTTTACACATTTTAAGCTTTTAATGTTTGTATATATATAAAACTTATTAACATGAGAGTAAAGAACTTTTGATTTATGTTTTCAAATTTCTTTTCTTTTTTTTTGTTGTTGTTGTTGTTTTAAAACCAGACATGAAAGAAATTATAATAAAAAACACATTTTTTTTTGTTTTTCTATTTAATATTCTTCAAATTTTTCGTTAAAGTTTATGTACATTGACCTTCGAAAATGTGTGTTTTTCTTTTCTATTTTCCATTTAACTTATAAAAAAAAAAAAAAATAAAAAAACAAAAAATTTTCGCGTTTTTCATGAAAATTTTTCTTTTTTGATAAAAATATAAAAGTTTTTTTTTTTTTTTTTTATTTTATTTTCATTAACATAAAAATAGTTCATGATTATGAGATATTTTTATTTTATTATTTTTTTGAAAAAGCGAAAGTAAATAAATAATAATTTTCTTAAGTTTTGTTTTTTTTTTGTATATAGTACTTAAAAGAAAATTATAATAATTTTAACAAATAGAAAGAAAAAAAAAATTGATATAAGTTTTCATAAGAAAACATTTTCCACATAAATATAAACTTAAAAGTTTAATCAAAATTATATCTTAAAATAAATTTTTGGCTTGAAATAATAAAAAAAAAAGGCCAATATGGAATTCTAAGAATTTACATCGGTTTGTGAGTTTATTAAGTTATACCATAGATTAAGAATACAGAAAGATGGGAAGCTTCATACAACATTATTTTTGGTATTTTTAAGTCAATGTGTTAGTTAAACAAAATAAAATACGTGATAATTATGAATGTATGAAAAGAATTTTATTTAGTTTTACTAACACCTTCACAATAAAATACCAAAAAAGACTGAAAAAATGTTGTATGAAGCTTCCAATCTTTCTGTATTCTTAATCTATGGTTATACGCATTTCAATGCAGTACGGATGGACATTTAATGAAAACATACCATCTGATGAAAAGCGGGCTAATAAACGAATTAAAACTGAAGTCGTATTTTAAAATTACTCAATTTCGTTCTTTAATATTGTAGATAAAACCTTAGAAGTAATGCATAAAAGTTAAATATTAGGTATCGTACATCGGACGGAGAAAATCCTGAGATAAAAATATTGTTTTTTAAATCATTAAATTTTCGAAATCTCTATTTTTTATTTTATTTTATATTTTTTTTTTTTTCAAGTTATGAATTTCTGTTTGACAGTGGGTGTACACTATTATAATTGATCATATTTTCATTAATATGTGACACACTTTAGAATTTCAACTTTATTTTTATTTATAATTATTTTAATCATCAATTCAAATGGTAAAAATGTGATAATTTCTTCAATTTCTTGAATATTAATTTGTTTCGCAAACTCATTATAGAATTATATAATTTCAAATAGAAGTTATTGAATCTGTTCTGATTTTGAAACCGACATATTAATTGCTGTTATATCATTTTCCTAGATCTTCTTCTATAGTAAATTTTGATACAAAAATTTCAGCTTTACGAATTCGTAACTCATCAATCATTTTTGGATCAAGTATAAAGTTATTTTCTTGGGTCATATTTAAATTTCCTCACTCAGCTGAAATAAATCTTAAAATTCACTTTCTCATGTAGATTCGGGCAATATATTGGTGAATGTCCTACAACTTCATACTGTTAATACAAAGGGTAATCTGAACGGTCTGGTGCGATTAGCCGCCACCATAATAAGGTTCTAAAGTTTGGCAATAATGGACTGGCAAAAATCATATTTCAAAATTTAAAAATATTCTCACCTAGGAAGAAATATTTAAAAATAAATTTAAAAAAAAAATAAAAAAGAAAAATAAAAGCAATTTATAAATTTATTAATTTGTTGAAGAATTTCATCGCAGAATTAATATAATATATTTTCCTCTGTTACGATGTTCAGAAACCGAAATATAACTCTAAAAATAATTTTAAATGATAAAATTGTTCTTTAAATTAATTTAGGAGGTCAGAAATATTAAAAATATAAAAAAAAAAAGAAAAAACGTTAATAAAAAATTGCTATTAATTTGTGGGCTTCATTAAGTTTAAGACATTTAGGAAATTCAAATGGACTGTTTTTTTCTTGCAGATTTATGTTTTGATTTTGTTAATGTTAATTTTTTCTTATAATAGTGCGAAAGTGTGGATAAAAAAAAAAATTAATACGTGATTAAAAAATTTTCCAGAATTTTGACAACAACATTTTTTGCATTATTTAAAACAACACAAACATACTTAATTCAAGTGAGACTAATTTAAAAATTGTCACAAATTCCTGTCCGAGGTGGGAATCGAACCCACGACCAAACACGCCGTTGGATAATAGCAATACCACTACACCATGACGGCCGACTTCCACATTTTAGAAATTTAGGGTTTAAAAAAAAAAATTATATATATATTTGGAGGTGGACCTTACAAATTTTATTAATGATTGTATTTATGCCAAAAATTAATTTTTTTATATTAAAATAATATAAAAGTTATAAAACGTGTTGCTCATTATTACAATATTGTGATGATGATGACTATATTTTTTTTCATCTTATATAACATTTTCTCCTTCCCTCTAAAAATAGAGGTATGTATTTTGAATCTCTGTAAAACTAAAAAAAATTATTATATTTTTGAGCTATTATGAAATTTTTCTTCGAATTGCACTTTGAATTTGATGTCTGTTAATATATGTATAAATCATGTTCCATAATATAATTCTCACTCCAATAATGTCATTTTCATATTCTAAAATCTAAATATATAAATATTTATTTCATTACATAATATTTATTTAAATTTTTGAAAAAAAAAAAACATGTATTTTCTGCAAATATCAAAATTTATATGATTTATTCATTAGTCTATACACATTGGCGGCTGCGTAACGAAAAAGGGACGAAATTATTTTCAGTTCCTAATTAATGAATTTTAAAAGGTTTTTCTAAATCATTAATTTGTGATTAAAAAAAAAAAAAAAGGCGCCCAAAATAAATGTTCTATTTCTGAAGTATGTTATTCATTTTTTTGGCATAATAAATTTTATTTTATTTTTTTTTATTTTTAATTAATAAAACCATAGAGGTTAATTGAGGTTATCCGTTTTACAAGATACAAAAATAAAAAAAAAAAATATTTTATATACAATTATTTTTTGATGAAATATTTCAACACACTTGATCATAAAATTTTGAAAATTTTGACAAATTAAATTAACAATTAAATTTGGGATTTATGAAAATTTTCTTCGGAAATCATTTATCAAGAAATTGTGAGATTTAACTTGGAATTATCGGGAACATCAACGTTCACATGTTTGCTCTTTGATTTAACTTTTTGAAATAATTCAACCTAATCCACGATATATCCAAGTTGCAATCAATAAAGCTATTCCCATATTAACATTTTAACTTTTCCTCTGTAAATTTAGCAGAACCAATCTTCTGTCATATATAAACTTTGAAGTATTTTTGTTTAATTTTTTTGGTAAAGAAGACGAATCATTGAGGAGTATTTTCAAAGTCAAAGAAAAATTAAAAATGTTTGGGTCAGAAATAATGCGGTTAGTGTGAAGTTGACTTATTTAAAAGTATATTTATCAAAATTTATTTAATAATAGTAGATTATTGTATATGTAAACTAAATTTGTTATTAATTAAGAGTTCTGTATACACAAAAATACATTGACACGAGTCAATACTTATATCACGAGACCGAAGGTCGAGTGATATAAATTTACAAGTTTCAATGTATTTTTGTGTAAATACAGAACGAGTTGTATAACAAATTTTGTATACATACTGTTTTAATGCGTGGGGGAGAGGTAGTTGCAAAGAGAGAATATTTTTTCTTCTCATTTTTTCTCATTTTTTTTTTGTATTTGGCTGTATTGAAATATTGTGAGAGATATTATGTTTGTTTAGGTATTACGTAATATTCAATACGAAACATCTAAATGATTTCATTATTTACGCTGACGCATCTAAATTTTTTCATTATATACGCAGATGCATCTAAATGATTGCATGTGTATTGACGCATATAATACTCCATTTAGTGATCTAAATTCTATAGCACTAAATACAACATAACGATCCCCAACGCATTAAATTTATTTAAGGTATAAAACCGATAGCTTTTTATATAATAATTAATTTAATTTACAAATTTTTTATAAACTGGTTTTTTTAATTTTTTTTTTTTTATTATCAATACAATTTTTGTTGATGACCCAAAGAAGTTATGATAAGCTTGTATATATAATTAAGATAAGTCAGATGAATGAAAGTAAACGGAAAGCATTTTCAAAGCATAAGAAGATCATTGGGTGGAAAACTGAAATTTTTTTTAGAATTTTGGTATAACTAGTGATTAAATGTTAAAAGAATCTTTCTTTTACCTAAATTGAAACAAAAACATTATATGGTACAGCTGAGCATGCTCACAAATCAATACTTGAACTCCATATGGGAAAACTATAAAACCTAGTTAAATTGATTTTATGCTCTTAGAAGAAAATGTGAAAATTAAATAAATTAAAGATAAAATAAAATTTTGAATAATTTTTTTTATTTTCTTGTTATTTTCAAAATTTCTTTCATATTGTTTTATTTTTATGTATATTTAGGGTAGGCAGGCATATCCTTAGAAGTAAAATTATAAGGAAAATCTTGAGAGTATAATTTTTTATTATATCAAATTGTTTCCATTATTTTTATTATTGTTAATTTTTTTTTTTTCATTTGTTTACTTTCAAGTAGGTAGGTATAGATTTGGTTTGAGTTTTATTTACTAAAAAAAAAACAAAAAAAATAGGATGAATTTATTGCTTAAAGAAATAACTTTTTTAAGAGAGTATTCTATGGATCTTAATTTAACTTTCAATATTACTAAACAATATAAAAAAATTTTGTTTAAAAGAATTTATTTTTTGTTAAATTTAGTAATTGAAATTTTGTCTTTTTTCTTTCTTAATGTCATGAGTTTGCATTTTAGTTATATTATTGCGTTAAGTTTAAAATATACTACACACATATAATATATAATATATATAATTATATTTATATTAAATTCTAATATTAATAAAAACATTATTAGTTATGTGAATGTTATGATTCTAAACAGTTAAAGATAAGTTATTGAACAAAAATCTAATGTTGAGGTATCTTAACTCTTAACACTAATAATGTGGGTACTTAATTTTACCTTGATGATGCTGCGAATAACTAATGAAATAACTATGTGTTAGTTATATTTGTACTATAGATTCAGAAAATCAGAATTTGCCCAGTAATGTAAATTTTAACTGAGAAGTTGAAAGGTGTGAACTTTAGATCAATGTGATTTTGTGTTTATGCACATATTCCATAATAGTTCTCGCTAAATATAATTTTATTTACGTTTAGAATACAAGTACCAGGGAATCTAATCTCAGGAATCAGAATTCTTTTTTACTGTTTTCGCGGTTTTTTTGCGGCTTTTGTAGCGATTCTCGAGGGTTAGTAATGATCTAATTATAATATTCGCGAATTTTCGCGGGCAATTTTATTATAATCTTAATGGATTTTATAGCCGATTCTTCAGATAGTATTTTTTCCACTTTAACATATTAATATGTATTATGAAACTTTTTAATATCAATAAAAATTATAACAAAAATATACGATTTGCCTATATGAATGTCTTTTTCGTGTAATAATCAATTATGAATGATCAAAAGAAAATCAATTTATTTATTGTGTTTGAAAATCTGAAGCAACCATAAAATAATTTTATTGATTTTTAATTAAATTGTTTTTGGTGCGGGCTGTTATATGTTTAACATATTAAAAATACTTAAATCTATTTTAATATGAAAATTATTATTAGCTCAATAATAAAGCTAATTTAATATTTTTTTTGGCAACATGCGGATACGAACATTTTCATAAATTTTATTTTAAGCAAAATTTCAAGATTAAAATGTAATTTGGTAGCCAGAATTCAAGATCTGAATTATTATTCTGTTTCGTGGTCTTTTTTTGGTTCGCATTCGATTCTCGTTTTCAATATGAATTTTAAATATTGAATAATTTTTACATTTGATGTTAATAATACAAGGGATGTTAATAGTAAAAAAAATACGTACATTGGTAAAAGGAAATTTTCATATTTTTGGGTGGGAATAATCTTTCAACCAAACACATATTTATTTATGCATTCAATTTTCTGACATGTCAAATTTATTTTAGGTTTACGTAAATGTTAATTCTAGTTGGTGGATTGTTAAAATCTGTTATTTTTGTTTCATTCTTTTCTTTCAAACCCTTTTTATGCTAAAATCATTATTTTACTTATATAACAAGGTATATATTATACATAAATTTACATAAAACTGTAGCTACAATCCTAAATGTATTCTTTATTTCCTTTATTAAAAAGATTAAGTCAATATTTATGATTGTAAAATAAATGTTTTCCTTAAAAGAGGAAGAAGACAATGATTTCTTTGTATATGTAGAGATCATGTTAGTTTAAGAGTTTTCCTTTTTTTTTTTCTTCCATTAAATTACATCAAAAAGATACTTTTGATGAGTTTTTAATGAAATCGATAAATAAAGTTAAATGATTCTTAATAATTTTGACACAATTTGAAAACAAAAAAACATTTAATATTAATTCTTCTTTTTTTTCAACAAAAAAGTCAAAAATGTTGTTAGAGTTCAGATCAAAAGTTTATCTTATTCTAAATTTTTATATTTTATGAAGGTTTGTGAATTTTTAGTTAGATTTGATATTAATTTGTGTCTTATAATATCTAGTGCAATGGTTCCCAACCTTTTGAAATATTTGTACCCCTTGATAAAGATTTGAATCTTTACGTGCCCCTAAAAAAGAGTGCATACAGGTTATAACAAACGGAATAAGAAATTTTAACGCACGTTGTGATTAGATACGCCTCGGTTTGTTAGCACCAAAATTGATCCAGCATCATTGTTTCAAAATCACTGCGAGTTTTTATGTTATTTCTCAAGTCAATGGGTTCATCTTTTGCGTTATCATTATCAGTGTTAACAATCTTGTCTAATGAAATTTTGAAGGCGTTTCTAATCCAATTATCGACATTAAAAGTTGGAGGAATGATAACATCAAAATTTTTTTTGAAGATTTCGTTATGAGTTTTAATATACTTATTTAAAATATACACAATTATACACAATTCACAAAATTTTGGAAAGAAAATTAGATTTTGAAATTATGTGTAAGCCGTAAAAAGGATATACATATATTTTTTCAATACGAACAGTTCCACGTACCTCTCAGAATTGGTTAACGTACCCCCAAGGGGTCCATGGACCCCAAGTTGGGAATCTCTGATCTAGTGGAACAATTATCTTAGAACCTTGCTCCTAATCCATAACTACAACATTATTGTCACATGTAAGATAAACGTTTCGGTACTGATTCATAACATAATAGATATTTTGGTGCATATAAAATGCATCTTGTCGAATGGGAAAATAACAAATCTAAATACACAAATGTAACGTGTAGTGCATACTGTAGAAATACCATAGTATCTTCATCTAATTTTTGGGCAAATGATCCCATTATTAATGTATCAGCATTAGACTGAAAGGTTACGTTTTTCTTAAATAACTTTCTATCTTTTCTTTGATAAAAAAAATTCAAAATAAAATTATGTACTTGTCTACATGTATACATTATACATATAATGTATTTTTATTTATATTTTATAAAATGTTTATTTATCATTTATTATTAAAAATAATAATAATAAAAATTAAATATGTAAATTTTGTACATGAGGTCACGGACAACAATCTTTATACATTTTTTTATATTAAATTCACAAAATATTATGATAGAAATAATAGGTACATAAATATTCTTGAAAAGATACATTCTTAATTTATTTAGAATTAATTTAAAAATAAAAATATTAAGGTATGTGTACAAAAATTATTATATATATGTATTTATCTTGGGGACATCATACGTTATATTTATTTGTTTCTTTAATATACTTATTGTTTTTATAACGTAATGTGAATACGGTGACCATTTTTATATTTATAATCAAAATAAAGTTAACAGTATTTTTAAACATCACTAAATAATTGCTTAGGCTTATGCAGATCGAAATATATATTAGTTTACATTAAACTAAAAGTAATGCATTATGGTCGTCTAAGTTCTAAAATAAATATATTATTTATGTAAATAAAAAGACATCAACATTATGCAGCATAGTTGATTAAATTACAAAAAAAAAAAATCTATGATTTTAAAATAGTTTTCAAGTATGTATAGGCAATGTGACGGCTGATTACTTTATATTAATGTTCTACATATATATTATAATCAGTTCAAGTACTTATGTTTTTGATATCATAATAATTAATAATAATACTTTTAAATAAATGATTTATTAAAATTATTATTGGTATGTTAACCTTTCATTTTTCTTTCTTAATATAAAAATTCAAAATAAAATGTCGATTTGTAATTGTCAGTTTTACATTTAAGATATTTTAAATCACATTGTGATTAAATTAAAATTATTATGTTTTATTAAAACATTTATGACATGTCATTAATCATCGAAGCAAAAAATTATAAAGTTTTTTCATTTAATACCTAGATATACATAAGTTATCGCTGGTGTGAGTTTTCTGTCTCTCGAGTTTATAAAATTTCAACTCATTTAGAATTAATGATTTATCTCTGATCTTTTTATATGAAAAAATTACCGGCTTAACGTATGCAACTTGCTCGGATGTTGTTTGGTTTATACATCTTGTAATAAAAATGTTGATTTTTAAATGCTTTTGATTAATAAATTCCCATTTGGATGGCTACAAAATGTATGAATGCAGACTAGAGATATAATTGTTAAATTTGTTGCTTCTATTTGTTTCAAGAACCTTTTTTAATTTAATGGATTCAATAATAGCATCAAATAAAAGTCGTTCTGGTTCCATGACGTGACATTTTGTAGAATAATACTTTATAAAATTTATTATAGATTTTAAACAATTAACAAAATCATTTCAATTAAATTATTTATATGTTTACAAATTCAGTACATAAATTATTAAAAAAAAAATTTTATCCTCTTTTCTTTACAGATTTTGAAAAAGAAAAGTTATAAAAATTATGTAATACTTATGGAAAAAAGAAAAATTATTGTTGAAATTATTATGTTCAATTTTTAAGAGGAAAACTAATTAGGATATACAAAAAAAAATGTGTAAATAGTGAAAACATTCTTCATATTATAGAAAAATATACAAAAATAAAATGGGAAAATTTATGATCACTGATGTAATCAAAGAAGATGGCCTGGATGATGATGATGGCAAAAATAGTGTTTCAGGTGAGCAAATGATGATTATTATATATAAACATTATAGAAATATTTTAATTCTTATTAGATTAATTGTTATTCTAATTTATTAATATTAATTTAATGATTTGAAAATAAAAAATTTTATATTTCTCACTAAAATTCAATCGTTCGTAGTTGAAATTTCGTTAAAGATTTCTTTTAAATGTCCAATACATGCATGATACTTTCTTCGTTTATACACACATAATTAGGTTTTTGTTTTTGTTTAATTAGGTTTTTGTGCTCTCAACTACACAACGGTCTTAAGATTTTCATATACTACAATTTATTACATTTCTTTTAAGTTACCCGGTGAAAATTAGTCTTTTGGGTAAATCGATGTCGAATAGATCATCTTAAAAAAAATTTATCGGATTAGAGACCGGATTTCTATGAAATATTTTTGAACCTTTATTATGACCAAGGTGTATTAAAATTAAAATATCTTATATAGAAATCTTGCAAATGGGCTCTATATATACTTCATTTACGAGTATGAAGTACTGTTCTATATTTTTTTTCTTGTTGATGACAGCAAAATGTGTAAATTAATTTAGTACGGAAAATTTTTAATTAAAGAAAATTCTCATATTCACTTTAAATTATTTCCAGTCTGGAGAATTTTTCTAACATGCTCTCATACACAATTTTTTGAATGATAAAATATTTTTTTTGCCAGCTAGAAATATAGAAAGGATTGTATATAGTACACATTTTATATAATATCTACTTCTTATATTAAATAGCAAATTACAAAATTTTCTAGAATTGTCGTAAGGATAATTGAATTTTTCTTTTAATATAGAATATCCTGTAGAATTTTAATTTTTAAATGTAGGAATATAGCTAAGGTGCAAATAAAATAATTATTATTTTTTTTTAAATAATCTTAATTTAATGATTTTAATAGGCAATCTGAAACAGGAAATTTTTACTAAACTGGAATAAAAGCATTTAAATATATTTACTTGCATATATTTTCAAAATAAGAATTATGAATTCCTTGCAATAAAAAAAAATGTTATAGACCCATCTGAAACATTTTTTTTTGATTATAATGGATCTGGATTTTAGTTTTAAGAACTTATATGATAATTCGAGTTTATTATCTCTACAACTTATAAATTTATATCAAAATTTCTACACTATATAATTATAGTAGATCTCTAATTTTCTACGCATTCAAGATATTTTATTTTTTAATCTAAATACCGATAATCTTTTACAATTTTATTCTTTTTAATTTGTCTGGAAAATTAAAATTCTTCCATTTCTTATTTTTGTTTTATTAAGTATTTATTTTCTAAATATTTATAATTTTATGTATAAATAAAGGCAATTTAATCCTCTTGGAGTTATAACTTTGAATGTTAACTTTATAATATTGTTAGCTGAAAAAAAAAAGGAAACACATTTTTTTTGTTTTGGCTCTTCGACCTCAACAATTTAATTTATTTATATAATTTTTGTTTTTCTCCAAATGATGACCCCGCAAAAATTTGTAATTTTTTTTTTTTATTTTTGCTTTTAGAGATTAATTTTTGGCCTAATTTTCATTTTAATTATCAATTCTGGCAATGGGATTTTAAATTTTTTTGCTTTAATGATAATGTACCCAAAAACATTATGAATTCTCGATAATATATTATTTGGAAAAAAGTTTTCAAAAAGGTTAAGCAAAGAACACGAAGGTTGGAAGGAAATGGAACTTATTTTTAAAATTTCCAAATCACTATTGATCACTACATTGAATTGTAAGACATTGAATCGTATCTGAAGTTGAAATTGAATACGTTATGACTTAAAAGAAAATTCCATGTATACATTGTACATTAAATACTGTGTAATCATGTATACTATGTAACTGGTTCAGCCGAAGTTGAAGATAACCGTGAATAGTCACTAATATTCTATTCAAATACAACAACTGGAGTTTTAATTTCTTGTAATATTATCATAAAGTAAAATTGTGTTTATATTAAGACTTTTTTATAAAACTAATTATGTGGAAATTATACGAAATTATCTGGAAAAACTTATCTTCTAATCACAAATATGCCATTAAATAAATACACAAGATCGTATTTTTCAAAATTAAGTACTTAAACAATTTTTTTGTTTATGTTTTTTATTTATACTTAAATTAAATTTATAAATTCAATTAAATAAATTATTAAAAGAATTAAATTTTATGACTTTTAATGTTAACTTAATTCATTTTAATTTATTAATTTATTTTTTGGGACCTTTTGTTTCAAAACATTACCCCGATTATAAAATATATCACTTTTATTAAAGTGTTAACATCTGTTATATACATATTTATGTAAATTTATGTTGTATTTATAAGGATTTTTTTTATGCAGAAAAAACAAGAAAAAAATATGTTTACATGGCTCTTGGGATCAAGTATCATTGTTATGCTTTAATTTGTGTTTCATGTTTACTCTTAATGTTCTTATAATATTATTTATGATTAATTGTGAACTTAAATCTCGTTTTAATTAAACTTAGCATTTAGAAAACATAAATTTTATAAATACAATGACCCTGAGGTATTTTATTTAGGAAAGAAGTCATCCGAAAAAAGTATTGAAAAACTTATCTTAAAAATAGTTATTTGTTCCAATTTAAATTTGAAAGATATCGTTAATGTTATAAAATGATTAATGTCCAATCACGAGAGCATAGTATTGAATCGCCTTGATATGTTCAACTACTACAGAATACCATTTTTTGTAAACATATTGAACATTTTTTTATTTTTCATTCAATTTTCACAGCTTATTTTATCAATTTTAGAGCAATACTATCCCAGAGAAATCTATTTTTCAAATTAAAAGTCTAAATCTAAAAATATTAAAAAAAAAACAAAAAAAAAAAAAAAAAATCGATTTTATTAAAAGAAAAGGATATAATCATAGGATTATTGAAGGTTATCCTATACAGAAATTTTTGACCGTAATATATTAGGTTTAGATATTTATATTTTTTATCATTTTATTTCTATTTCATCTATGTCTGCTGGAATTAAGTTTTTTTTTATGTTTTTTTTATTGTGTTGAATACCAAATAAATAACATTTAAGTTATGGAAGTGACATATTTAAACAATTTTCACTCTCTAGAAGTAGAATCATATAATGAAAAGGATTGAGTTTGAAAAATTGACAAATTTTAATAAAAATTTTGTTTGGCTCTTATTGAAAATAAATACAAACACTTAATCTCTCTTAATGAATTTAAAAACTAAATTTCTTTTGTTCTGTGTGGTAAGGACTTCTTTTACAATATTATAAATATATCAACATTTCAATAAATTTATACTCAGCACTTTAGAATAAGGTTTAGAGGGGTTTCTCTGAATGCATAAGTATAATATCATAATCAAATTATATTTTCTCTACGCGTAATCCAAATTTAAACATTGTTTTTTGATCTATGAAAATGTTTTTGATAGATTTATTTACTTTAAAACATTATACGCATAATATAGGATTGGTAATTATACAATTTAACCCGGAGGACTCATGTTCAGTTTTGAAATTTAAAAAGAAAAAATTCAAATTAAATGAAAATTCAACTTTCAGAATTGTAAATATAATATTTTTTTCTTACTACTTAAAATGTAAAAAATAATATTGTAGAAATTTATAAAAAATCTAAAATGGAATGTTTTTTAATTACTTATCATCTATTAATGTTTGAATGATTTCATGCTTTCATTTTTTAATTAAAATATTTTTTTTATTTTAATGAAAATAATAATGCTATTTTTTTAAAGGAGGGGAAATTGAAATAATTTTTAACGCAATAATTGATTTCGAAGGTCTGATTAAGTGACTAATATTTCAGTATTTTGAAATTACATGTATCGGTTTATAAGACTTTTCATTATAAAAAAATCCATAAAAAATAGCCAATTTTATCTTAAAGTTAGGGGAAAAATCAAACACGGCGTCTAAATAATTTAGTCCGGATTTTAAAAAATATAATTAAATGAATAAAATAATTCAAACCTATTAGACAATTGGGCAGATTTTAGTGAGTTTTTTATATTATTAGTATGAAGAATGGTAAGTTTGACGTCAGGACTTAACTATATACTAACTTACCTTTCAATAATTTCAAAGTTTTATAAAAAAAAAAGTTAGATCCCAAAATTGAGTATAAATTAATTTTGAAGTCTCCATTACTACATCTTCCAATTTTAGATAATCTACTTTCTCGATTTACTGTGATGAATTAAGAAATTTCTGATTTTGGTTTTTTATTATAATTATATTACAATAACACATATATAATAAATGTATGTTATTAAGTGAATTATACATTAAATAAACAACATTAATTCTTCATATTTAATAATAAATTTAATTGTATATGACATTTAAAAATAAAAAAAAAAAGTTTTCTTTCAGTAAACAAAAATAGAACCAATCAATTTTCAATATATGATATGAAAGGCATTAAATTTAATTTATGTGTGAGAATAAAATACACCTGTTGAATTTTAGGATATTTTATTTTCCTAAACATTTATTATATGAACTTAATTTTTAATCAACAAGTTGTTTTTCAAAAAATATATACCAGCAGACATTAGAGTAGTCTAAACATAAATTAATATAAATATGTATTTAGTACATATATGTACTATGTAAACTGAGAAATAGAATTAGAATATTTCGAAAGTGATCTACAGATCTTGAAAAATTAAGTAAAATTACATAATATTAATAGTTTGAAATGTCTTAGCCCAATATCTATGTTCAATATCCAGGTTTTATTTAGAAAAATTAATGCCAATTCAACTTTTATAAATATGCTCTGGATCCTATCAGAGATGTTCTGTCAAAAAAAAAAACAGAAAAAGGAAAAATAAATAAAAAGGATTTTTTATTAATATGAAGATAAGTCAGTAGGTATATAATTATTAAATTTTTCTTTTTTTCCAATATCAATATTTTTGTTCGTGCCTTCAATTAAGCTTTTTATTCTCTATATATTTAGGGTATATGTCTACAAAAATTGGCAAGGTTGCAATCTTATTATACAGAAACAGAGAGTTTACAATGAATTCATTGGAAAAACCGTAATTGAAATTATGAAAGCTTATAAACTATTTAAAGTTTTTATTAAGATTATAATTAAAGATTGACGGTAAAAAAGGTTTTATATACATACTTAAAATATTGAAAACACTTTTTTGTAAAATTAGCTTACAAAATTAAAATTCCGCTTAAAGTTCACTACCTATACCCAGGCCCGGTCCTAGCTGATTCTGCGCCCTGTGCCGATTTTGAAAATTGCGCCCATAAGCATAGTATAAGTCATTTTCACGTCACCATTGAGGTAGACCAGGCCTGGGCAACCCAAAACATAAACGAGCAAATTTTAAGAAATATCAAAAATTAAAGAGCCGCAATTTTTTTTAATAATTATAAATGTATATAAGAAAATCAATATATTTAATTTTTGATTTATATACCGTTTTAAAATATTAAAAATAAATAAAACAATAAAAGAAATTTTGATTTCTAATTATGAATTTTATATACATTGTTCAAAATATATAATTCTTCAAAATTAATTGTAATTTTAAAGATGACACCCTTAATTGATTTGTTCAATTCTTGTCCGTCATTGAAACTCGATGTTTATTTTTACAAAATAATAAAAATTCTTTATTTGTAGTTTACAGTGGAAAAAAAATTCTTGATTTGTAGTTTAGGGTGCAAGAAAATTCTTTATTTGTAGTTTAGAATGAAAAAAGTTTAGGCCGGGTGAAAAAAAAAATTTGTCAGAATTGTTCTTCGAGCCGAATGCAGTGTAAAAAAAAAAGGGATTTCCGGAGCCGCATAAATTTATGTTATGAGCCGCATGCGGCTCAAGAGCCGCAGTTTCAAGTCTGAAGTAGACTATACTAAAGCGCTTTTTTTAACGAGGTATTCCCAGTAGGTCTAGTGCTAGTCCTCAAATAAATATACATACACTAGGTAGAAAAAGTCTGCGTACGGGCTCGTTTTCTTATTTTTTGTTCCACATGTTCCCAGTTTTTGATGTCATTTAAAAGGACTCTGTAAAAAAAAATTTTTATCAAAATTTAAATTTTGAGAAATATCAATTTTTGGAAAAGTCTGCGTACAGCCGGTTTTAATGCCGCGTCTCAAAAATTAACTAATGATGCCATTTGAAAGGCAATTGAATGTAGATAATTTTGCGCCATATAATTTTATCCCTACGATAAGTGAAAGTGTCAAAAATCGCCTTTGAAAATCATAAAAAGAAGCGGTTCTAAGTTCTAACCTATTTTCCAGCAGTTCTAAGCTATTCCTATGACTTTCAAAGACTATTTTTGATACTTTACCTTATCGTACAGATAAAATTATATGGCGCAAATTATCTACATTCAATTGCGTTTCAAATGAGATTACTAGTTAATTTCTGAGACGCGGCATTGAAACAGGCTGTACTCAGACAGTTCAAAAAATTGATATTATTTCACAAAATGTGCAATTTGATCACGGTATACAAAAAAAATTGTATACTGTGTTGATTTTTTTCTGGGTAGCGTTTTTTTGTGAACAGTAGCACAGTAGTCAATTTCGAATGGATTTGCATGTTCTTGACTACAAATCGATTGGCGCCCTATTCGTTAGGCGCCCTGTGCAAGTGCACATCATGCACATATAGCAGGACCGGCCCTGCCTATACCTATAATTATTATAATGGTTATAAATTAAAAAAGAAAGCTTATAACATTTATAAGATTGAAAGAGGAAGCTTTAGAAATAATTTAATTTTTATAATAATGCTTTTACAACAAATAAAATCTAAATAAAATTTTTCATATTACCGAGGTATTTTCTTCTTTTTTTTCTAGAAAAAAAGACAATATCCTTCTTCTGTTCTCTTAACAAACATCCCATAAATACCATAAATTCAACCTTGTATCCTTTTTTATATATTTTTTAAGGAACTTACTGTTGCTAATATGATAGGAATTTTTATCCAATAGAGCGTGTACATAATTGAAAGTAATTTAAAGTGAAAAACATTAATTATAATTTTTTTTTAAAATTTTTATTTTATCATAACTTGCCTCCGAAAAAACGACAGAGGCTAATGGATTTGGATTTAACACCATCACAATGTTTAAGAATATTAATACATACATGTATATGCTTAATTTTTACGACTGGAAGAGCGCACTATGCAAAATAGATTTAAATAAATATATCAACTTCAATATGTTCTCCTTATATTGTAAGAACTTTTAAAATTGTGATTTCATTAGCGAACATTCTAATATCTTTGAGCAAAAATGCGAGATTTTTTAGGTTATATAATTTTAAGTTTTCTTAGTAATAATAACTTAAATTTATGACTCGTAATAGCAACAAGTAGACTATTGTTTTGAGCCCATGGTTTAAATTATGTGTTCTTGCAATATAAATTTCTTTATATTTTTATCGCTCATTATTGGCAAAAATTATTTTAATTACATTTTCGATACTAGTTGGAAAAATCCGAATTTAGTTTTAGACTATGTGATAGCAAACATTTTTTTTAACCACCCTAATTCTCACTGTCTATATATAAAAACTTATAATTCATAAATTGTTTTTTCTTATTATTATTTTTTGTCTCTTGTAATTATATTAAAAAGGACCCAGCCTTATGGATAGAAATATTTTACTTATTTTTATTTATTTTCACTTTAATACGTATTAACTATAAAAATAAGGCAAATAATAATCATAATTGATTGATAAAGGACAAATAAAATATTATTTGTTTTCCAAATGAAATGACAGACAAACATATTATTTTAAAGAATTATATAAGGTCCTTATAAAAACTATTCGATTATAAAAATTTGATTCGAAATTTCATACAATAATATGGAAAAATTTCATTCAAAATTAAAAATATAATTTTAGGCAAGTTTTAACTGTCCAATTTCAATTTTGGATACTTGAATTGAGTGAGCAAACTTTGTTGAGATTAAGTCAAATTTAAAATTTATTATCAGAGTATACTACAACAATGATCAATCTAAAGATATTTGGAAAAGGAAGAACGAAACCATGGTGTTATGAAAACCATCATGGATAATGAAGTCTTTTATTTTAAAAAAATTTTTTTTTGTTAATTCGACATTCCATAATGTTATTTTTGTTCAAAACTATGGATACAATACTAGAGAAAAAAGTCTTGAAAATTGTTCATATAATAAGTATTTACAAGAACTAACACTCTGTATACCATTTCCACTTAATTAAAATTCATCCCCGTTCTTTTATTAAGTTTTTAAAGTTTTCCTCTTAACGTCACTAAAGTATAAAAAAAAACATTATATTTAAATTTTGAAATCATCATTCATTAAAAAGCATTTTTAATTCCATTATAAAAGAAATTATATAGTTTTCTTGTAATAGAAAACCTCATAAAACCAAAGTTAATAAAGATGCTTTTATTTTCAACAATAAAATAGTTTTTTGTTTTTATTTTTATTTTAAAAATCTCTATAATCAACTAAAGGATGGTAAATCAGGAATTTGTAAGCTCATTTAGCTTACAGTGATAGTATGAAATTACGCTGCTGCGCCAAGGACTATATGATAGATTTATGTATAATGGATTTATGATTAATATGATTTCATTTTTATGATGACACTAACTTCGAATTTGCAATTTAGTTAACTATTCTTTTTGTATAATTTTCTATAACTTACTTTTTGAGACATGAATACATAAGAACGAATCAAGTTAACTTCTCTTCACAAAGAATGGTAACAACATCCTGACTATTTTATTTCCTAGCATTAAAAAAGCTTCTTTCAAGTGCAAATCTTTCTTTCAGTTTTAATACTGAATTGAAGAAACGGAAATCATCATCATTTAGATGCAAATCTTTCAGTTTTCATTATGCGGAAAGGGAATCATGCAATATACAATACAATCAGGAAAATTAATAATCCTTTTGAATGAGAATAAAACTTTTTAATGTAAAATTTTTGGTTTTTATCTCTTTTTTTTAAAGTTAATATAGTTGCAAGATTCAACTTTATTCATCTCTAAATTATAATTTTATTGCGGGTTAAAATGTACAAGTTAAAATTTTTAACCTTAAAGATTACGGATTGAATTCAACTGATAACTCAAATGGTTGTAAAAATTATTTGCTTTATTTTCTCAAAATAATAAATAAAATTAAAGTTGTTTTTCTACCTGAAAAAGATATAATTAAATTAGGGACTTGTAATAGCAGTTTTCGTGCAAATTATTAATCATTAGCATAAAAGAGAAGGATCATTATTAATTACAAATATTTTATTTTATATTTTTTAATATATACCTTCTACACTGCATTCTTCGTGGGCAATGGTATTAGTAAAAATATATATCTATTATTTTCTTCAGACTTCAAATTATGATCAGAGTAGGGAGTTTAAGAGATAAAATTGTTGTGTAAAATAATTCAATACTAAAAAAAAACATTTTAAAGATAAATAATTATAAAAAATAAGCCTGGATATATTTTAGAATATGTATGATGGGTATGTGAAAATTTTATTTCTCTAGAATTTTTGTTATTAGATCTCAAACAATGAACAATGCATTGAAAATAAGAAAACTTTTTGACATTTTCTTAACTAAAGTTTTGGCAAGATCAAGATAAAATTTTCAATTATTAAATGATAAAGTAAATTTATAAATTGGTGAATTAGACAACAATTAAAGAAAAATATAATGTATAAATAAATAAATAAAAAAGTATATGTAAATAATTTATTTTAGTGAATAATTTTATTATCGCACTTAATTATCTTAAAAACTAATTAAAACAGTTTAGTTTTTAGAAAATAAAATTATCTTTATGTTCGTATTGAGGAAAACTTTTCCACTCTACATCTCTGTGATAGGAAATTTCAATAAAAACAAAAATTAAATTTTATATTTTATGTTCATATATGGTTTATTATATATATATATAAAAATATAGGTTTTATTAAATATTTGCTTTAAGGATTATTGAATTAAAAAAATTGTTAAAGAATATTTGTGATAATAAAGTTAAAGATACATTTCTGTTATTTGATTACATTTTACTGATTTCATAAAATTTTATATAAATGAATTAAAAGAAAAATTAAATTCTGAATTAGTTTTTAACATCAGCACAAACGGTTGAAGAGAATTTCGATGGTGTCTAAATAATAAAGAAAAGAAAAGCAATAGTTGGATAGAGAACTTTGCAAAATTAGCCGAATTTCTCCTTTAATAAAGACATTCCTTTAAAAAGCGATTTTGGATTTACAAGTTACAATTTAACTTTTATATGAATGAAAGTTGTGTTTTTGATATTTGATATTAAAATTGCTATTATTGATTTCTGTTTTTAATTTTATGAAATTTCCTGATTTCTCTCTTGTTCTAGTTTACAAGTTGAATTGCCATCTGTTTTTTAACAATATTTTCTAAATCAAAACTTCAGAATTAAGGGCTTACGAAATTTCGTTAAAATCCTCCCAAAAACTTCAAATTATTATTTTCATTTATCTTTATCGCGCCTATGTTTCTAATTCTTCTGAATAATAATAATAATATTCTTATCTCATGCAAATTATTTTTTCAGAATATTATATAATTATGTATATTACATACATATAATGGTTTCTATGTTTAAGATTATATACTTAGTATATTATACCGTAGAACACAATGTCTATTTTATTATATCGACTTTTTATCTAAAAACATATATAATATTTTTTTTCAAACAATGTTCTATGTCAACTTTTATTTATGTTAAATTTTTTTTTTACATTTCTTTTTTGTTTTGTTATCGCAGGATTAAAATGTTCTTTTTGTATATTTTTTTATATTTTATTTTAGCTGAGGACTCCCATTTGGATGATTTATACACAAGATATCGTCAGCGTTTGAGAAAATCACTTTTCATATCTGGTTTATCAATATCTTTGGTAGCATGTTTTGTGTCAATTATTTTAAGTCTTGTAAAAGATCAGGTGAGTAATAAATTTTTATTTGATTGTTTTTTTTTTCGTTTTTAATGATGTCAAATTGATAAAGTGAAAGGCTTAACAAATTAATTTTTTTATGTATATAAAATTGACATTTCTTTTATATGTTATATATGTATTTTATCTTGTAATTATAAGTTTCATTTTATTTTGTCGTAATTAAAATGGAATTTATTTGTGAAAGAGAAAATAATTTCATAAAAGGATGAAGGCAAATGACTTCAAAAATTATAGACATGAAATGACTATAGACTATACTGCTCGTTTCGTTTGCTTGAGCTTGAGCAATGATTTCAATTATCAATTATTAATTCAAACATTTTGCTCCTGAAATATATGCATTATTTTTATATAATTTTTAATTTTTATTTTCCAGAATGTGTTGGATTTAGTTCTCCTAGCAATTGGTGGTTTAATATCAGGATCCATTTTAACTGCACTACAATTTCCAGCTGTTCTAACTTCTCCATTTGCTGCATTAGCTTTTGCATTGATCACAACATTTGTTTTGGGTTCTGTGGCAGCTGTAACTGGAGGAGCACTGGCTCCTTTGCCATTATTTGCTGTTGTTTTGGTAAGAAAATATTTTCAATTTAAAATATATTTCAGTAATTTATTATGGCTGTAGAAAATCCTTTAAGAAGATATTTTATCATATTCATCCTTACAGGGTATTCACACAATGTTGCCTATATCATGGCCAGTTTCATTAGTTTTAGCTGTTCTTATGACTGGAATTCATGTTATTTGCAAATTAACTTTAAGTGCAGACCCGTCAGTCAATATTCAAATGGTTAGTACTTTTTGGAAATGGAATCGACTAACTTCTATATTTAATTTGGATGAAGTTGTTATCCATTTTTAATTAATTTTTAGCTAATTGCAGAAGTAGTTTTCTTGGTGACAGCATCGGTTTCGGGCTTGTACTACAGAATTATGTCAGATGAGGCACACAAGCGTACCGTTGATGGTACACGTAGTGGCATTGAACAAAGAGTCAAACTCGAGTGTGAAAGAGAACAACAAGAGCAACTTTTATTGAGCGTTATTCCCGCATATATTGCGGCAGAAGTGAGTTTCTATTTTTCATTATTCCATTAGAATTCAATATCTTTATTTGTCAACCTAGAAGAAAACTTACGTTGTGATACCTAAACGCGAATTTTGAAATAAAAATTAAATCCTTTATCTAGGTCAAACGCAGTATAATGTTGAAAATGGCAGATGCTTGTCAGCGAGCCGGAGGACCACAACAACAGGTGACATCTGCAGCAAGATTTCATGAACTTCACGTGCAGCGGCATAATAATGTTTCGATTTTATATGCTGACATCGTAAATTTTACACCATTGTCTGAACAATTGTCTGCAAGTGATTTGGTGAAAACATTGAATGAATTATTTGGTCGTTTTGATCAAATCGCACAAGTATGTACACAGAAAATTTTCGATTGTTTTTATACATAAAAAAGAAATTATCTTAAATTTGTTGAACAAAAAATTATGGTTTACCAAACATAAAAAAAAAAGGATGAAATTTTATATATAGTTACCTTTTTTATTGTTCTTTATGAATTATAGATTAAGAAGTGGTTGCTTCTAAATTTATAAAGTTTATTTAAATTTGTGTATATATATTTTGAATTTATAATTATTTTCCTTATGTTTAGAGAGATAGTCTTTTATAAATTTTCCATTAATTATTTTACTTTTCCTTTTTTCATTAATAAGTATACTATATGGTCTATATTTCTATTATGCGGAAATTTATTTTAATGAAAGGACCTTTTTTGAGAAACTATTATTTTTATCACAAAATTAATGATCCTTAATGAATTCAAAAGGAAAAAAAGAGGTAGAAAGATAATAATAATTTGTTAGTTTTCTTATTCAAAGTTTTAAGTGTCAAACAGGTTTTTTTTTCGCCATAGATAGTTTTAATTATTATGACAAGAAAACTTTATAAAATTTTCCGGAAAAGTACGTTCTATCACAATATAAGGTGTGAGTAAAATATGCAAATAGAATGAAAACATGGCGGATATTAATTTGCTTGACCAAATTTTAAGCTTCTCAATCGCTTATTCAGCCGTTTATTCAATCAGTATTCAATTCTTATAACTTCAGCTGTTTCATGGAATTGTTAAATGCTATAAAAGTCATCCAGTTTTTTAGAGTGGGTTAAACATAGCAAGGATATCCGCAAAAAAAGATTTGAATGGTTTTTCATTAAAAATGGACACTTAGGGTTAAGTGAGAAAAATCAATATCGATTATTGTTCTAAGAAAATAAAATTTCAAAAAATTTCTAAATACAAATATTTTCTTTTATGTTCCAAATAAATGTTCAATGTGATTAAATTTAGTGTGCATTGTACTTGAAAATGGGTTAAATATAGGACAACAAAAATATATTTTATATAGAATAACACAATACGTACATTCTGTATAAAATAGTAAATTTCCAATAAATGCAGTTTAAAAATATAGTTTTTTTTTTTTATTAATCAAAGTCTTTAAATATTTTATATATTTTTGTCCTCGTTTTTGATTGTATTGAAAATTTTATTTTATTTTTTATTTCAAACTTTAATGAATACAAAAAATCAAAGGACTTTCAGTGTTTATATTATTATTATTATTATTTTTTTTTATAAATTAATAATATAGATGTAGGACATAGGTACTACATTTAATAGGTTGAGTCGAATTGAATATTAAAAATTATTATCTACTATTTTAAAATTAATTCTGTTATTTATAAGATCTATCTAATTAAATCCCTAGTACTTAATAGTTCTGGCAATATAAATATTTGGATTAATAGTCAATTGGTTCCAAATTTTTTTAAAAAATATAACTGATAACTACGTATTTATCTGGAATTCTTGGTTTCATCCATCGCTATATCAATATCAATAGAAGTACTCAATATTGAGTACTTCTATATTCACTCAATATTCAGCTTATTAGCGAACTATAATGCTTCAAAAGAAAAACTAAGTACCAAATACTTAACACAATCCATATTCAGATTAATATAGTCAAAAATTAGGACAATTGTTAACAGATTCGAAAGGATTAAAATAAATCTGGATAAGATTTTATTTCGAACTACACACAAAAAATATAGAAAATCCATACAGAGTTTTGTTAAATGTGTTTTTTTTTATTGGAAATTAATTTTAAAATAGAAGTAAGTAAATATTTTTTTTTTTTTTTTTTAATTAAAAATATAAAAAATACGATTGTTTGGAAGTAATGAAAATGGGAGTAGATATCGTCGATATACAATGTAAAAAATATAGATTTTGTATAAATTTTATTATTTATTGATATTTTTTGTTTTATTTTTTGTATAATGGGAATTGAATATAACCTCGTTCAACAAAATCCCCAGATGTTTTAAGATTAATATATAGTGTTATAAATATATGATAAAGTTAAATTTTCGAAAAACCTAATAAAATAAAAATTGAAATATGGTTTTATTTTAATAAATTTCCCTATAATTCTGATATTTCATTTAAACTGGGGATAAATAATTTAAAAATTGTTAATTTTGGTAAAAATGATGACAGGACTAATTTTTATTTTCTTTTCGTTTCTATGTTCTAAGGAAAATCAATGTTTGAGGATTAAAATTTTGGGTGATTGTTATTATTGTGTCTCCGGTTTGCCAATTTCTAGACCACAACATGCTTCCAATTGTGTCAATATGGGTTTACAAATGATAGAGGCTATAAGGTATTTATAAGTGCAATTAATTTTATATAATATAAAAAATATTAGATAAAGTTTGATTTTAGTTTAATTTTTATACGATCGCCAATAATTCATTTATCGCAATTTTTATAGATTTGTTCGAGAAGCAACTGGATTTAATGTGGATATGCGTATTGGTATTCATACCGGTAATGTTCTTTGCGGTGTTTTAGGTTTAAGGAAATGGCAATTTGATGTATGGAGTGATGATGTTACATTAGCAAATCATATGGAAAGTGGCGGTGTTGCCGGGTACGTAAAATATATACATTTTTTTTTCATAACAAAAAATCACTATTTTGCATTCATACATTTACCTCTCTTTTAGCCGAGTTCATATCACACGACAAACCTTAGACAATTTGGATGGAAAATTTGAAGTTGAACCAGGAAATGGAGCTTCACGGGATCCATATCTAGGAGATCATAAAATTGAATCATATTTAATTGTACCACCGAAGGTAAGATTTTAATTTCTATATATGGTTTATACACATCAATTATAGGGAAAGATTTGAGATTAGAGAAAGATTATGTAAATGGGTTCCAATTTTTAATTAACTTATGTATATATTATTTTACTCGATTATATTTATTTTAATTAAAAATTAAAATAAAATAGTCTTTATGATTTTTTTTTTGTTTTAGAAAATAACAAATTTACCACGTGTTGTTGAAGTAACTACCCCACCTTCTGGACCTACTCCAGTAGAACCACCAAATACATTAAATGTTTTACAAAATCAAACTTCTATAAGTGAGCAAAATGAGTTATCAGATGGCGGTTGTAGTTTAAAATCACCAGTGCCATCAATTGGTGATAATATTAGTACAAATATTAACAATAATAATAATAATAATAATAATAGTAGTAGTAATATTAATATTAATAGTAATAACAATAATAATCTTCTACAAACAACACCAACATCACAAGACGATACCAACAATAAAATAAATAAAATATCAGGTTTAAATAATCCCGATGAAACAATGGCAAATAATGTGCCAAATGTGAAAACATCATTATTATTACCCAATGAAACTGCAAATGAATTAAAACCTCTTAATCCCAGTGTTGCTGGGCTAGTTGCTGCCGAAGTTCAAGAAAAAGGACGCAGAAAACTTTCTGTTCAGGGTAAGAATATAAATTTTTGTAATAATGTCTATATAAAAAAAAATCAAAAAATAAACTAGGCGTATATGATTATATCATATAGCATATACATAGTAGTTATGCAATAAAGCACTATAAGCAATTTATATAAATGTGAGGTAGTTACATGTTATATCCCTATTTTTTCATCTTTACTTTTCAATTAGTTTTTCTTAAGAAATTACAATAATTGCGTTAACTTAATACAAATTTTTAGTTTTTGATATTAAATACTAAGTTCGATCTGGTCTGCGGAATAGATCCATAGTACCTGGGTTTTTTTTTTTACGAAGAAAAGACTTTAAGTTCTAGCCCACATGCTGTAATTTATTTTCAAGCTTTTACATATCTTCTTTGTAAAATAAAAATGTTGGCTACAAGTATTGAAACTATGCGTTAAGTTAGTTTCGTGTATTTTTCAACTTTTTTTTAAATATCTTCCACTATAAAATAATTCCGTTTCATATTTCATTAACTAGAATCTCAGCCATAAAATCAAATTGCATTACTTTCTTTTTCATAAATTCTGGTCGAGTTGAAATGCATTCTTTCAAGCGTTTGTTTAATTTCATTTTTTTTGTTGAGTGAATTTGTAAATATACAGAATAAAATACCATTGAATGTTAAATAATATTCATCATTTTATCAACACCTATATCTAAGTATAACTAGAATGCGAAATGTGAAGTCACCACACTGACTTATAAATTAAAAGAATGTGGTAGTGTCATATTAGAAGATGTTTGTGATGTGTTTGTATATAGTCACTTATAATTATGTTTCGGATTTTAAATTTGGATTAATAGTTTAACTTGTCTAAATATACGAAACCGCATCAAAAAACCAATATTGCGAATGCGAACTTTGTTTTCGCTTAAATGCGTGTAATAAGTTTAAAATGTAAAATTGACAAATTTTGTAAATTATCAAAGATTTTACTTCAATAAAATAGTGTTAGTATTTAAAAAAAATAATAAAATAATTGGTAATCATTTTCTAAATTTCTACCTCCGTGGTTTCTTATGTCGCATCAAAGAACTTCCAAATATTAAGGTCTAATTTGCATTCGTAAGAAAATGTAATCATAAATGATAGTAATATATACTTAGTTAACGCTCAAAAGAGAACATTTTTATTTTATCATTATTTTTTTTTTTTTTTAAGTTTATATGATTTTTAAATTTATATCCCTATTAAAATTATTATAATATTAAATGAATTTTTATTGCATGCAATTCCTCTATGCTCATAAAATAATAATATTTAAACAACAATAAAAAAAAAATATTATTTAAAAAATCTGGTTTGAATATTCAAAATATATATATATTAAACACATAATCCTTGAATAATTTCAACATCAAAATCCCTCTGGGGGCATATATATATATACAAAATACATACATATACGAATAAAAAATAAATAATTCATACAAAAAAAAAAGGATTGATGGCATTTGCTGAACGACGTAGATCTTCTGGTGCTTTTATGGATTTACGAAAACATTCAATTTCAAATGGTGACAGCTTCAGACTTCATGGAACTGGTA